>WBNH01005620.1:30066-65920 GCA_013401255.1 Urocolius indicus | reverse complement strand
GCCTGCAGCAGTCCCCGCCGCGCGGCCGCGCAGGGACGGCGCCGGGCCTGGATAGGGCTGCCGCCGGGCCCTCCTTGGCGGGCCGGGCCCGGTGTGGCCGCGGGAAGTCCGCGAGGGACGGGCGCTCGGGAGCGGGCGTCCCCTCCGCCGAGGGCTGTGGGCCGGGAGAAGAGGCCGAGCCTGGGGCTGCGCGCCCCGGCGGTCCGCGCCGAATCCCCCGTGGGTCTCCGTGCCGGCCTCGGGCTCCGCAGGCAACGCCGGCCCCGCGTGTTGGCCCTGCCGGCAGCCGGCTTGCCCCGCCAGTGCCTCGGTAGGAGCAGCGCAGGACAGTTCCTGCAGCCCCGGTGTGCCGTGCCGGCACCGCTGCGGCGTAGCGTGGAGTCCTCACCCTGGCTGTACGTGACTGCACCGTGCCAGCAGCCCTGGGGGCTCGTGGCCCTGTAGCCACATCCCCTGGTAGTGACAGGCCGGGGCTGTGCCTGCCCGTGCTCCTGCTGCAACGTGGCCCGCACAGAGCACGAGTGAGCGGATCCCTGTGTCCCCGCTGAGGCGTCACAGTCTCTGTTCAATGCCAGGGTACCCCTTCAGCCCTTGCTGCAGCCTGAGGATGATCCCTGTGGCAGCCCATTGAGCACACCTTGTTTCCTGTGCTTCTCCCTTAGTTCTTCCCTCTACCAGCTGAGGATTAAGCTTCCCATCCCTGTGGGCTGTGCTGTGCCCACTGCTCTGGGCTCACTGTGCAGGGGGCAAACCCCAGCGCTGCTCTGTGCGAGCACTTCTCTACCTGCCCCCTCCCCTGCTCCCTGGGAGATCCCCTGCCTGCTGCACACCAGCTGCATTATCCTGCTCCAAATCCCTCTTCTGAAGTGACGTCTGCAGAACACTTGACTGAGATTAGTGTGTCATGTGGAGGCTCTTACTCCCCCCGCTGCCCTCTGCTGCTCCCCTCCTCGGCACTTTTGGCAGCTGTCCCTTCCCTGCTCCGGGGCTGCCACTGCCCACTTCAGCTGCCCTAAAGCAAAGATGCCATGAGAAGGATTCGTGGTGAATCCTCATTATTGTGAGGGGTAACAAGAAAGCGAAAGGTGTTGTAACTCCTGAGGGCAGTGTCCAGCTGCGGAGCTGCAGAGGCCGTTGGCTCAGCAGGAGAGGGTCAGAGTTCCCCCAGGTGCATCCCAGGCTCCTGCCAGGACTCCTCTTGGGTGCCTGTGTTTTATTTAAAGCAAGAACTGGTGCTTTTGTCCCAGCAGACAGCTGTGTAGTGCCCCGAGAGTGATCCCGGCCTTATCTCTCAGGCCATTCCTCACTTGGCCCTGGAGATGTGTGTTTCCTCCTTGCTGCCCTGCTTGAATTTCCTGCTTCCTCCTGGCTTGGCAGCGAGTGCCCTTGGATCAACACCAGTTTGCTGTGACAACAAGTTGCAGACCGTTGTTCAAACAAGGGAACAGCAAGGAGGTGTGTTGCCTTGCCACAGCCTTCGGTGTCGATGGGCCACGACCGAAAAAGCCTCCAGCCCTGTGCTGGGGTCTTCAGGAGGAAGCTACAGCCTTGGCAGGGACTCACATGGAGCAGAACCAATCTGGAAGATGGAAAATGTGACGGTGGCTCAGGGATAGATTTGAGGTGCTCAGCATGAGGGAGGCTGAGCCGTGGCATTCTCGGTGTGCGTGCAGGGAGAGGGTTTGGTGGTTTTGGAGCTCTGGGGCGTGCCAAGGCTGGAAACGAGCTGCAGCTTTTACTGAGTGAACGTTGCACCCCTTCAGCTTGGGGTGGGCTGGGTGGGATGACACGAAGGCTTTGGTTAGGTGTGAAGATCTTGCTGTGAGAGGTGGTTTGGTTTCACTTCAGAGAGAAATCAGCCATGGGATTTTCTCGATGTGCTTCGAACTTGGGTCATGGCCGGAATCCCACCTGATGTTTATGAGTAGCCACGCCTGGGCTTAATGGTGTCAGGTTCCTGCTTAAAAACGTGGCATGAGGTCAGCTGCTGCGAGTTGACTGTCTTCTCTCTCCTTTGTAGGTGTCAAGAGTTGTTTTCCCAGTAATCTGGATCTTTCTGAAGCACCCGCTTGCCTAATGCCATGAATATTGCGGCGAACAATGTGGAAGAGAAAGCTGTCCATTCCTGGTGCAGAATATCTACTGCAGGACACAAAGTGCTGGAGGAAGCCCTCCGAGTCTTCAACCCCATGTCCAAGGACCTTTCGGACACGCAGACCCAGCTGGTGGCCTTCATTCAGAGCTTGAAGGAGGAGGGCTACCGGCCCACGGTGCTGCGCAGCAAGGATGTGTACGGGTACAGCTCGTGCACGGCCGCCACGCCGCGGCAGCCGAGGGACGGCTCCTCGCACGGCTGCAGCCCCGCTGCCCACCCCGCTCCCAGCCCACCCGCCAGAGCTGCGCCCCCCAGCCTCGCGCCCGGCCCGGCCACAGCCTCCAAAGGGGATTCCACAAACCTCCTCTTGAGCTCCTTGAAGCAGACGAGGTCGGGTGCGTCGCAGGCGGCGGCAGTGGGCTTCCCCGCCAGCGGGTATCCCGACGTGTACCCGGCCGTCAGACTGTCGGTGGTCCTGGAAGCGCTGGTGCCGCTGAAACCCACCCCATCCTGCTTGGAGCCCAAGTACACGCGGGGACGTCTTGGCATCTCGCCCTCAGACCTTAAACTCCTCAAGGCTTCGAGTCCGACAAGGCAGTTTTCATCAGGCAAGAGCACCAAAGTAGCACAAGGGAAAGGGCACAAGCGTTCGGGGAAGAAAGCGCCGGATTCTGCTGCCCTCACGCTGGAGCTGCTGAAGGGCCCGAGGGGCGGCGTGCTGCAGGAGAGCAATGCCTGCAGAGCCTCGAGTGTGCTGCAGGAGAGCAATGCCTGCAGAGCATCAGGTGTGCTGCAGGAGAGCAATGCCTGCAGAGCCTCGAGTGTGCTGCAGGAGAGCAATGCCTGCAGAGCATCAGGTGTGCTGCAGGAGAGCAATGCCTGCAGAGCATCAGGTGTGCTGCAGGAGAGCAATGCCTGCAAAGCCTCAGGTGTGCTCAATGGTAGGGTCACTGGCAGTTCCTCCCAGGGCCATGCCACCACACCACAGGCCAAGGCCTTGATAAACAGAGATGTGGAAGCTCTGGTGGGCAAAGCGGAGTGGAAGGCCGGCAGCACATACCGGGAGAGTGCCCGGCAGAAGAAGAGACGAGCTGTGGAGGCGAAGGAAGCGCCACAGAGGAAGAAAGCGAACACCATTGCTGTCCAAAACAGAGCCCGGCGGGCTCAGAGCACCTGGAACCTACTGAAATTCCGGGCCATCAAGGTGGGCAACTCCTCCTCTGATGATGAAGTGAGGAGGAGAGCACAGAAGATTCTTAGGGTCAACCTGTCCCCTGTGATCCGCATTCAGCCCCTGTCCCACTCTCTCAGCGTCCCCTGAGTTTCTTCACTCGGTCACTTTTTTTTTGTAAGTAACTCCGAGCCTGGCACCAGAGCAGGGAGAAGGTGAAGAGTGACTCTGGGTGTTTGGTGCCGGTGTGGTGACTGCCCTGCAGGCGAGCAGCCTGCTCTCGTGCTGTTTCTGCCTGTCTACCACTGCTATGCAGAACTGGCTGCAGAAATGCAAGAGGCCGCTGGGGCAGGTGGGCCAGTGAGGGCTGCCCCCAGCCAGCCAGGCGGGCCAGAGGGCTCACGGCCTCCTCAACGTGCCAGGCTGCTCTCTCCTGCAGGGGGAGAACCTGAGACCTTCCCGTCCACATCGATGCACTGTGATATTGCTGTACATTTACTGGGTTTATTTTGATCAGATTTTGTAACTTTATTCTCTCTATATCTGTATCTCCCATCTACATGCATCAGGCCTGGGAACTGTGGGGACATGCACTTCCTCCATCCCGCTGGGATTGGGTTCCATAGCTTTTGTTCCCCGTCCTGTTCCTTCAACCAGTCAGGCGCTTGTTGCAAGGTGCCAGGATTTCTCTGTGGTTCAGTGTTGTGACAGCCTGTTCTGGGCTCTCCAGAGCAGCTCAGAGGCAGGCAGTGTTATAGCCACTCGTCTCCAGAAATGCCAAGCAATCTGAAGTTTTACCAGCCAATAGTTGAGTAGAGTTTGACTTTAATCATGCTTTTGGTATTACCTCTGCCTGAGAGTGGGGGGGGGAGTGTCACAGAGCTGTTGCCTGTAAGTCTCTCTGGGTCTCTAGGTGCCTCCTCCGTTGAGCTGATGGTTGGATTTGCCTCCAAAGAGCGATTCCTCCTCAGCACCCAGTGTTGCACTGCAGCCCTGTGCCCCAAGTGGGGACATTGGTCATGAACCTCGACTGTCAGAGCTGAGGGGTTGGAGTTTTTAACAAGAATTGTTTAAAGCATCTACCATGGAACTGCTTTGCTGTTGCTGGATGTTTCAGGAGCAGGTGCTAGGTGTCAGCAGAGAAGACACAGGCTGTATTTGAATGTATTAGATACCTGCTGGTCCCAGAGCTCAGGGGAGTATTTGAGCCTGAATTAAAGCAGAAAAGTGAAAGAGTTCACAGAATCATGGAATGGTGGGGTTTGGAAGGGACCTCTAGAGATCATCTGGTCCAATCTGCTGCTAAAGCAGGTTCCCCTCAATCAGGTCACACGTAGGCTTAAATGTAGAGAGATTCTTTCTGTTTGTGGGATGAAGCAGTAGGAGGGGAGGTTGGCACTGTGCTGTGAGGGATGGCAGCTTTGCTGTGCCCTGGGATGTTGTGAGGAGGCATGTGGCATGTGTGAAGGCACACAGGGGTGTTGTGGAGCCACTGGCAGTGGCTGTCTGAGCCCTCTGTGTGCCGACAGACTGTGTGCTGGTGGGGCCAGGGTTGCTCTCTGCAGGGAGCATCTGTAAGCTCCAGGAGATACACTGCAGTGCTGCTGCTGCTGCTGTCACCTGGCAGGAATGGTGTCCAGTGTTGGGGAAACTGCAGAAGCAGAGCTCGGTGGCTTGGGGAGAGGAAGCAGTGTTGGTCTGGGCACAGCCCTGGCTCTCCACACTGCTGTACGGTCAGATCTCTGCAGCAGTGTGCCAATAATCCCCTCATTCTCTCACCTGCTCAGAATACCAGTTGTCTGACCTAGTAATCTCTGTGGACGTTGGCTGAGGGGACGAGCTCCCCTGAGAAGCTCCAGCTCCTGACATTCCAGCCCCTCCCTCACAACTGGCTGGATTTCAGGGCTTTGTAAAAAGAGCCAGTGTCTGAGCCCCAGCTCGGAGAAGAAAACTGTGGTGCAGAGAGGAGGTTCCTGAGGGAGTGGGAGAGCTGGGAAGGTGGGTGTCCCAAGGCACAGCTGGGGTTTTACCCCCTTTCCCAAGTGGAGGTTCTCCCTGAGGGGATGGTTGCAGGCTCTGAATCACACCCTGTGGCTTCTGAGTGGTTTTACTGTGTGTGTGTGACGTGCTGTCAGAGACTGTAGCTTGCAGTGTTAGAGCCTGACCTGTGAATGCCGCTGGTTGGCTGCAAAAGAGGAAGAGGAAATATTTTCTTCTGCTTCTGTGTTATAAAATGTCTTGGCAGAGACTTCCCTGTCCTGACATGGTGTTGGATGAACAGGAACCCTCCATCACTGTTAACTGGCCAAAAATTGCTTTGTCCCTTTTGTTGCCGCTCTGTCAGACCTTTCTCATTCCCACGCTCTCAAATGCCAGGTCTGCAAGTCTTGCACTGGAGTTTCTCTTTTCTGAGGAGGGCTCTGAACTCCTGCCTGTGGTATTGCTGTCTGACAGGCTGCTTGGTGGCTTCCCCTGTTCCCAGCCCCTTATAAGGGCACCAAGAGCTGTCTCTGGAGCCTCTTTGTGCGGCACACACACCCAGCTGAGTGCCTGGCTTCCAGCGGGAAAGCCAGCCCAGCACCATCACGACTGAGGTTGCTTTGCCTCCAGCCTGAGCACCTGAGCCCAGCTGACCGGGCCACATCCCTTCTCTTTGTTGTGTTTCTTTCCCCAGCTGCACTGCTGCCTGCCTCCCCATTCTTCTGTGTCACCTCCTGTCTTGGGTCTTTGCCAGTCGAGGACTTGGCATATGCTGTTGCTGAACACATCCAGCAGAACACAGTGCCATAGTGCTGCTGGCACCGAGCTGTCTGCGAGTGCTTGGTGGTGGCATCTCACCCGGCATCCTCCCCAGGCCACCAGCAAGGGCTCTGCTCCCCATCAGAAATGCTCACGTGCCACTGAGGCTCCTGCCAGGGCAGTGAGCACCCTATAGCTCTGTGCTGAGGGTCTTGCCCGGCGCCTGTCCACTCTCTGTCAACTCTTCTGCACATCTAACAGAGCACCGGGCCCCTGAGCAGCCCTGGGGCTCAAGTTTCTGCCCTCCTTGTGTCTCCTCGATTGGGGAACTTGCCTGGAAAGATCGTAGCTTGTTATTTGCAGAGGCTGACCTCAGCTGCTGCTGCGTGCCATCCCGTGCTGGCAGAGGGTGCCTGTGGCTTGGTGGTGGTTGGTGCCACGTCCTTTATCTTATGGCAGCCTGGGTGCGGGTGCTCCTGGTGTGCAGGGGCTGCAGATAGGGCCACGCTGTCAGTGCTGCTCTTGAGGGAAGGTGAAGGGCTCGACTGAACCAGACCCGCCTAAGAGCTGATGTGAGCAGGGATCTCCCTCCAGAGGTCCCTCCCGTGGGTCATTCTGTGACAGCAGAGTTAACGCTCTCCTCCCAGGGATCTGTGCAGGGAATGTGTTGCCTGGAGCGCCGCAGCCTCTGCTCAGCGTGCTGTCTGCAGATTGTTCAGACCTGTCTCTGTATTAGTCACTTTGAGTTTATCCAAGTGCCTAACCTGGCCTGTGCTGTTCCTGGGCACCGTGACAGCCGAGAGCTTTGGAGTCTCTTGGGAATACTTCTGCTGCGTGCCCTTGTGCCACTGTCGCTTCTAGAAATGATTTCAGCCAGCGGTCAAAGGGCTGTGCTTCCGACTGAGTTTGTGGAGATCATTTCTCCTTTTATTCAGCTGCCAAGAAGCAAGAGTTTATGCTTTGCCTCCACCAGACAAGGTCCTTAAGCTTCCTGTGGGCTTCAGATGTCCGTCAGCACGGTCCGTGGGGAGAGCGGCTTGTCCGGCGGGAAGCTGACATCAGATCCCCATTGAAATCACATCGTTAATCGCTAGAAATGTTTTGAAGCTTGTGTCCACTGTGATCAGGTTTCACCATCTGCCACCACTTTTTTAGTTGGAGAAGTTTCTCCTTGGCCTCTTCCCTGCAAGCCGTGTAGCGTGGTGCTGCTGCTGCTGCTTCCAAACTCTTTGTGTCCCCCTGCCCAGAGCCAGCTGCCATAGCAATCCTTGTACAGAGTTTCTTAAGCACTTTTCTGCAAAATAAGAAGGGATTATTTTATTACTCCTGTTTTGTAGCACTCTTGGGATATTTCCATGCCAAGGAGGAGGAGGTGTGCTCCCTGGAGCCTTGTGAGCACTTGCTTAGCCTGTGTTTGGGGGGCCAGTGGGCCCAGCCCCCTCATTGCCTGCTGGTTCCTCACACAGACTTCAGCCAGTTGCAAGCTCAGAGTGTCACAGGGTAGCTGGGGCTGGACAGCACAGCATGGGTGGGTGATGCCCTGTGCTGACTCTGGCCCCGCTCTGTCTGCTGCATGTCCGTGTTCTCTGGCCCTCCTCCTGCAGGTCCTCTGGCTCCAGCTGTGGCAGGAAGGGCTGAGGGGTTGAGGGGCTTTGGGGTTGGGGCTCGGGCACAGGATTTTTGCCTTTTCAGTGGTGACTTGTGCTGTGTTCACAGGCAGACCTTGCCAGCATGCAGGGAGGTGCAGCCACTCCAGGTGCTCTCCCTCTCGGGTCCAAGTTCCCTGCGCTGTCTGGGAGCTGGGCCTTTGGCCACGGCACAAGGAATGTGTGGGGATGGAGAGCTGGTTTGTCCCTCGGCTGGACGGTGTGACGTGGGCTAGGCAGCTTCCCCGACAGATTTAGGTGGGAGGATCCTCGTTGCAGCTGTGCTTGGCAGTGTTGGTGCAAAGCTGTGTGGGGCACCTGCCACTCAAGCAGATGGGTTGGTTTGTGTGGAAGTGACAGTTTCTGTTGCGATCTCTGGCAAGAGGGTGTCCTTTTGGAGCAAGTGCCCCTCCTACGCCTGGTTTCCATCCTCCGTGGATCACACAGACTGGCCCTGTTTGGGTGGCCTTGGGGAGGGTGAGCTGCTCCCTGCCTTGCAGAGCCCCCCAACCGCTGTGTGCTGACTTGTGCTCCCAGGCACCCTCACACAGGGGTAGCACTTCCTCGGGTGAGCATCCAAAATACCTTCCCCTGCGGGGACCGTTGGTCCTTGCCCTCAGGAGTCCCTTTAAGGCCTTATTATCGTCTGGGACTCTCTCTGCCTTGTCTTAATTAGCCCTTTCCGCTCCTGTTGCTACAGACAGCCCCTGTGAGAGTCTGGTGACTCACACAGACACAGTCAGGCTGCTGTAAAAGAGAAGGTGCTGCAAAGCTGTCCCCAGAAATACCTCCTGCCCCTGCCCCCTCTGCCGCCCAGGCCCGGGTCAGGACCAGCCCGACCGTGGCGGAGTGGGACACTGTTCCCTTCTCCTGACCCCCGGCAGAGCAGTGTTTCCCTCAGCAGCTGCTCTGGGGGCCGTGGGGGCTCCTGGTGGGCACTGCCCAGCCCTTCACACCCATCTCTGCCAGCCGGTGTGTCCTCGCTGCAGCGCAGGCGCCGGTGTCCCGCGTGCCGGGGGGTCACAGCGACCGCAGCCCAGGAGAGGGCAGGGAACTCACTTGTGTATGGGGAATTTACATCAACCGACCATCATGTTCTCGAGTGAACTTCTTACTGTTTCGTTTGTTTGTGTAGGATGTGTCTGAAGCGATGTTGCTATTGACTGTTTGATATGAGGCCGGGCTGCCCCACACTCGGTGTTGTACGTTTTGGAATGGCGTTGTTTGGTGAAACGACAGCGTTAGGAGCATTGTGCTCATCGGAGGGAGAGGGACAAAAAAACA
Organism: Urocolius indicus; assembly: GCA_013401255.1. NCBI lineage: Eukaryota > Metazoa > Chordata > Aves > Coliiformes > Coliidae > Urocolius > Urocolius indicus. The sequence continues at coordinate 56,985 of WBNH01005620.1, read as the reverse complement.
CACTGTCTTTTTTTCTTACATGAAGTGAACTTTTTGTTATGAAGTCCTAACAGCTGTCCAGCCTTTCAGTAAAATGGTGCTCAGAACCACTCTGCATCTCCAGCTTTTCTTTGGGCGCCGCCACGCTGCTGCTCCCTGGGCTCCTGGCCCCATCTGAGCTCCGGGGATCTTCGGTCCTCCCCAGCTGCTGAGTACGCTCAGCTGGAGACCACCGCCACCACTGCTTCCTCCAGTTCCCCTTGGTGAGGTTTGGGGTTGCTCAGGCCCCGCTAAGGGGTTACCCAGGCCTGGCGTAGGTGAGCAGTGCTGCAGCCGAGTGCTGCTGGTGCTGAGCCGGTGTGAGCTGCCATTGCTCCCTGTTCCAGCACAGCTCCTAGAAACGTGCCCGGTGGGTGCTGTGTTGGCAGCCCCTCTGCCAGCCCCTGCCCGCCCACCCCCCGCTTCCCTCTGCATCTGCCCCCTCTGCAGCCAGGCTCTGTGGCTGGCTAATAACAGACTTGCCACTGTTGGCCCACGAATGATCCTCATCCAGTTTGTGGCAGGGGGCTGTGGGTGTGCTGAGGTGGCACTAACGGCAGCGGGGCCGGGGAGCACGGTGGCTCCAGTGCTGGCACTTGCTCCTCGGGAAGGGGTTAAGCGGCTCTGCTGCTTGCTAAGGATGTTCAGGGAAGGGTTGGTCGCCTGCTGAGTGCACTGAAGTCAGTCCAAGCCAGACTGGCCAGGCGTGAGAAGCTGCCCCAGGAGGCTGAGGGCTCTGCTGAGGCACAGGGGGCCCCTCCTCTGTGTGCCAAAGCGGCCAGTGCTGCCGGGTCCTGCTGCAGCCCCTCTGAGCCCTTGGCTCTGCTGCAGGAGCGCTCTGAGGGCTGCAAAAGGTGCTGTGGAGCCCTGGTGAGGGCTGAGCAGCCCTGAGCAGCCATCAGGGAAGCCAGGAGGTGCCTGGATGTGGGCTGGACACCACTTGTCCCTTGGATCCTGTTGATGATGTCTCCCTCCCTCTTCTCTCTTGCTTTTTAAGGCCAGAGATCCCTTATGGTGCCACTTTCAATCTCCTCTCAGTAGACAAGACTTGCTTGGCAAGATCGCTGCCCTACAGGCGCACTGGCCAGTGCCAATAGCTCTTTATCAGCTCGTCTCCTGCCAGCTCTCCTGGACTAGGAGGAGGTGGTGGTGCCTGGCCACCGCCCTGTGCTGCCCAAGCCTCACTGGCTACAGCTCTGCCCTTCCTTCTGTGGCGAGCAGGGCTGTGAGGAGCTGCCAGGGCTCTGCCCACAGCATCCCTCACCCCAGACGTGTGGGGCCAGCCTGAGCTGTGGCCGGGTGGCCCTAGGGACGCTGGTTTTGGCGCTGCAGTGGCCAGCGGCCCAGGGAGCTGCTGCTTTGTCTGCCCACGACCTTGCTCACCGGCGGGCGGCCAGAGCGCGGCCTTGGCGTGGAGAGAACGTTGCTCCTCTTCCTTCCTTTGGCCTCGGCTAATAAAAACCACCATCCCCGCGTGGCAGCGAGCTCTCTGTGGAGCCCGGCCCCGGTGCACGGCAGTGCTCCCCACGCAGTGCCAGGGCTGCCGGCTCAGCACCCGGCCCAGCCACTCCGAGGATCTCGGGCAGCGCTGGCAACGCAGGGTGAGTGAGGCCCTGGCTCAGGGCACGGCGGTGCCTGAGGTGCCGGCACAGGGGTGGGGGTGGGATCCATCCGGCACGGGTGCCAGGGGAGCACGGGCGGCTGCCACGCTGCCCTGGGGCTCCTGTACTGCTGCTGGAGACGTGCCCTGAGTAGGCACAGGCGGGCCTGCGGCGCAGGGCGAGTCCCGGTCGTGCTGCCTGTCTCAGCAGCCCCACGTGCCGCAGCGCCAGGCATGGCGGCCTTGTGGGGATGCCGTGCCAGCTCCCGACCAGCCTGGGCACCAGGCACCACCGTGCCACGCGCGGGCCACCGCCGGCTTGTACCTGGCCTCTGCCTCACCTTGGCTGAAGCTCGCTGCAGGCAGGTCCCTCCCCTCGCCTGGCACAGCTGCCGGAGGAGGAGACAGGCGCTGGCCGCCCTCCTCCAGGAACAGCAGCCGAGCCCTGCCCGAGCCCAGCGGGGCCCAACTGGGCAACTCTGCAGCCCACCTGGGCCACCAGCCACCTGCTTGGTGTCTCAGGCCCCGCCGGCACAGGTAAGAGTCCGCATGCTGGCAGGGAGCCCTGGGGCTTGGCACAGCCCTGGGGCACGGCACAGCCCTTGGCACGCGGCACAGCCTCGGGGCTCGAGCCGGGCACCGGCACAGGGCAGCACAGAAGGCAGCGGCTGTGGGGTTCCCTGGGAGGAAGGGGCTGTGCTCCACCGTGCTGCGGGGCCGTTCCCAGGACTGGCGTGTGCTGGACTTTGCCCCAGGAGCCGTGGCAGCAGGGAGGGCTGGGTTCTTCGGGACAAACGTGCCCAGCCAGCGGCATCACAGCCGTACCCCGGCGCGCTGCCGGCAGGGCAGATGCCCTCCATGGCTCCGGCCCGCAGCCGGGCTACGCTGGTGCCTCTGCTGTGTGCCGTTCTCTGCCAGGCCAAAAGTGGTGCCACGGCCCCCTGCAGCCACGCCGGCCGGTTCCTGGGCTGCCAGGTGCCTGTGCTGCCCCAGGCGCCTGGCTGCGAGTGGCACAGGCACGTTCCTGCCGTGCCGTGCCGGGAGCCTGGGGAACACGGTGCCGCCAGCCCGTGAGGCGGCCTTTTGTTGGCCGATGGGGCCCACCATGGCAGCCGGGAGCCGGGGCGTGCCTGGGCTGCCGACGCCTGGCCAGCCAGGCCTCCGCGGGCGGGCGACGGGGGCCTCCAGGCAGAAGGAATCGGCAGTGACATTCCCGTAGCCTGGAGACCGCCGTCCCTTTCAGCCGACAGCCCATTTGAATAAGAATCGTGCACGGGGGAAGGGGGGCTGCGGCCGCCACCATCCCATCGCCGCCCTTGTCCAGGCTCATTTCTGTGCATCCAGCCCGGAGGGCAGCGGGTCCTGCGACGCCCTCGCCCCTGGCCTTGGCCTCGCCGAACGCCGCAGGACGCCAGGTACCGGGGGCTGCCGGGGCTCGGGGACCCCCGCACTGGCACGAGGCCCCACGCGCTGCCTTTGAGCGGGGCCGGTGCCGGGGCAGAGCCGTGGCCCCCGCCGCCACCCCAAGCCCCCTTGTCCCAGGCTGGCTCCCGTGCAGGGACAGGAAAGATGTGTTTGGGCAGCACCGGGGCCAGGCTTTGAACCGGCGGTTGCGAGGGTGGGAGCGGGCGGTGCAGGGAACGAAGGAAGCACAAAGGCAGCTCCAGCCTAAATTTAACAGCGGGACCCCAGCCAGAAGCAGAGACGCCCTTGCCTGGCCAGCTCTGGCGCTCGTGGCTCCACTCCTTGGCTGGCCCTCCGGGGACACCAGTGACACTGGACGGGATGGATCCTTCCCAAGCAGGGCAGGATGGGGCAAGGCACAGCCCATGCAGGGTCTGAGGGTGCGGGCTATGGCTGTGTGCCAAGGTCTGTGTGCCGCAGCCCCCCGGGGCCGTGCAAGGCTGGGGCACAGCCATGGGGGTGGGCACTGGGTGACGCTCCAGGGGAATTTGGGACCCAATACCCTCACTGACCCCGCTTCCCCGGGGTGCACCTTGGGGTGCATGGCTGTGCTGGGACTGGGAGAGGCCAGGCCTTGGCCACCCCATGCCTCATGCCCCATGCCGTACCCTGTTGTCTGCCTCAGTGCCATCTCCATGTCCCCCCAGACAGAGCCGGCAGCGGCCCATGGACCTCCTGGCACTTGCTCTCCTCCTGGGTAAGCACTGGCCTTGGTGGTGGGGCACTGTGTGTGGCTGGGCACCCGATGTACCCACGGTGCTGGAGACTGCAGTGGCCCTGGGACCCCAGCCTGGGTGGCAGAGGCAGTGTCGATGGTGATGCTCCCTGGCTGGCAGCAGCCAGGGCCTGAGCGCCACAAATCCCAGTGGGAATGCGGGCTGCACTGAGCCCCGGTGGGATTAGCGAGCGCCTGACCTGGCTCCCTCCTCCCCCAGCACGGCTCCCCCAGGAGCACTGACAGCCCAGCCCCCCGCTCACCCCCTCTGCCTGCCCGGCACTGCTCCCTGCCCCCTGGTCACGAGTCCCCGGTGCTGCTGCCAGCACCTTTCCGGGTCACGGAGCTTTGTGCTGCATCAGTGGGTCGGGATGCTGGGATGGGATGGGATGGGATGGCTGGGGGTGGGGTGGGTGCCAAGCAACTCTCTGGGGTGCATGAGTGGGGAGTACTGGGGTGTGCTGGTGCAGCCCCCAGCCCATGCCCTGATGCTCTCTGCAGTGAGGGTGCCAGTGGTGGGGGGCTGGCAAGAGCCTGACTTGAGCCAGGGCTGTGCCCGCGGCAGCTGCTACCCAGCCACCGGGAACTTGCTGGTGGGGCGAGCCCCCCGCCTGAGTGCCACCTCCACCTGCGGCCTCGCGGGGCCCCAGGAGTACTGCATCGTCAGCCACCTCCAGGTGAGCCCACCCAGCCCCGGCACGGGCTTGGCACAGCCCTGGCACGGCCGGGTACCGGCGCAGCCTGCAGCTGCCTGTCGCTGCTGTGGCTGATGGTACTGCTCCCTGGCACAGGACTCAGAGAAATGCTTCACGTGTGACTCGCGGGACCCGTCACTGCCCGAGAGCCACCGCATCGAGAACGTCATCTACCTGAGCGGCCCCCACGGGCAGCGGACATGGTGGCAGTCAGAGAACGGTGAGGCTGCGGTGGCAGCGGGGTTGCCCCCACGTGCACGTCCCTCAGAGCTTCATGGCTGCTGGACCCAGGGGGCCTTACCCAGCCTCAGCCTCCCCTTTGCTGTCCCCCCAGGTGTGGAGCACGTCAGCATCCGCCTGGACCTGGAGGGCGAGTTCCACTTCACCCACCTCATCATGAAGTTTAAGGTGGGCCGGGGTGGGCCGGGCTGGGATGGACACATGGGGGCTGTGGGGGTGGCCCCCGTCACAGCTGAGTGTCCCGCAGACCTTCCGCCCCGCGGCCATGCTGGTGGAGCGCTCGGCCGACTTCGGGCGCAGCTGGAAAGTCTACCGCTACTTCGCCTACGACTGCGCCAAGCTCTTCCCTGGCATCCCCAGCCAGCCCTCGGGGCTGGTGAATGAGGTGCTGTGTGACCAGCGCTACTCTGAGATTGAGCCCTCCAGCCACGGCGAGGTGTGTGAGGCTGCAGTGGTGTGGAGGGAGGCCCGGAGGCCAAGGGAGACGGGGCTCACCCACCTTTTTCCCCTCAGGTCATCTTCAAGGTGCTGGATCCCTCCATCCCCGTGGCAGATCCCTACAGCCCCGACATCCAGGGTGCGTGGCCAGGGGTGCTGGGGCTGTGGTGCCGGTGGGTGGCAGGGTGGGTGCTGACAGTGTCACTCCCTGCCAGACCTGCTGCGTGTCACCAACCTGCGGGTGAACCTCACCAAGCTGCACACGCTGGGGGACAACCTGCTAGACTCACGCCGGGAGGTGCTGCACAAGTACTACTACGCCGTGGATGAGCTGGTGCTGCGTGGAAGCTGCTTCTGCCATGGCCACGCTGCCCACTGCGCCCCAGCACCCGACGCCCCATCATCCTCTGTCCCTGGCATGGTGAGGTGCTTGCAGCCAGCAGCACGACACGGTGCCCTGTGGCACGCAGAGGCTGTGCTGAGCTGGGTTCTCCCTCCCCAGATCCATGGGCGCTGCGTCTGTGAGCACCACACACAGGGACTGAACTGCGAGCGCTGCCAGGACTTCTACCACGACCTGCCCTGGCGCCCAGCCGAGGGCTCCAGCACCAACGCCTGCCGCCGTGAGTGTCCCGTACCGGCACACGTGGTGCCCAGGGGCATGGAGTCCGTCCTGGTGGGGTGGGGGAATGGCAGTCCTGCAGGTGGTGTGTGGGGAGTTCAGCATCCTGGGGGCTGTGGCTTGGGTCTGGGGGTCGAGAGTCCTGCATACGATGCTTTGGGGTTAGGGGTGCTGCACATGGGGCTGGGTTTGGGGGGATGGAGTGCCGCAGGCTGCAGTTTGTGGGGTTTGGTTTGGGGGTGCTGCCTGCTGCGGTGTGGGGCTTGGGGCTGTGCCAGCTGGGGCTTGAGGGGTTGGGGGTTCCTACAGGCTGGGTTTTATCCCTGGGAGTGCTGGGGGCTGGTATCAGGGTGCCACGTGCCCTGCCACGCTGCCATCCCCACAGGCTGTGACTGCAACGAGCATTCACGGCGGTGCCACTTCGACATGGCCGTTTTCCTGGCCACGGGCAACGCCAGCGGGTCCGTGTGCGATGGCTGCCAGCACAACACCATGGGCCGCCGCTGCCACCTCTGCAAGCCCTTCTACTACAAGGACCCCCGCTCAGACATCCGTGCCCCCACTGCCTGTGCCCGTGAGTGCCCCGGGGCCACAGCATCGTGCCTCACCCTGACCCCAAAGCTCCCGGTGCCATCAACCTCAAGGCCCCTGGTGACGGCAGCCCCAGCTCCCCGTGTTCTCTCTCTCTCTCTCTCGGCAGCGTGTGACTGTGACCCAGCGGGTTCCCTGGACGGAGGCGCCTGTGACGGGCACACGGACGTGGCGCTGGGCATGATCGCGGGGCAGTGCCGCTGCAAGGAGAACGTGGCCGGGCCCCGCTGCGACCGCTGCCGGCACGGCGCCTACGGCCTCAGCCACGGCGACCCTCAGGGCTGCCAGCGTGAGCTGGGACCCAGGGATGGGCACGGGAGAATTTGGGATGGAGAGATGGGGATGGCGGGATAGAGATGGAGGAATAGAGATGGAGGGATATGGGATGAAGGGATGTGGGATGGGGGATTGGAGATGGAGGGGTATGGGATGAAGGGATGTGGGATGGAGGGATGGAGGTGGAGGGATATGCGATAGAAGGTTGGGGATGGAGAGATGGTGATGGAGCGATGTCAGAAGGAAGGGTGAGGATGGAGGGATGGAGTTTGAGGAGCAGGGAACCATAGAATCATAGAGTCATTTTGGTTGGAAAAGACCTTTAAGATCATCAAGTCCAACCACTAACCTCACAGTGCCAAGCCCATCACTAACACATGGCCCTCAGCACCTCATCCATGCATCTTTTAAACATCTCCAGGGATGGTTCCTATGCTTAACATCCCTCTCAGCAAAAAGGTCCTTCCTAATCCCCAACCCAAACCTCCCTGGTGCAGCCTGAGGGATGGGGAGGGAGGAGTCTGGAATGGAGGGATGTAGAGGCAGGAATGGGGACAGAGAGATGGGGATGGGAGAGAGGTGAATGCTGGAAGGGCACGGGATGGGCAGGGAGAGCCATGAAGCGCGTGGGTTGCAGTGGCATGGGGCAGCCCCTCACATGGGTGGGTGTGTGTGGGGCAGCGTGTAGGTGTGACCCGCGGGGCACCGTGGCGGGCAGCTCCCCCTGCGACCCCATCAGTGGGGACTGCTACTGCAAACGCTTCGTGGCCGGGCGCTCCTGCAGCCAGTGCGTGGTGAGTGCCACAGCCCACCCCACAACCCCCCCACAGCCTGTCCCACACCGTGCTCTGCAGCACTGACTCCTCAGCTCTATGCCACCCTCCAGGGCTGGGCTGTCTCCACACCCGCCTCACACTCCTCCCCTCTCACTGCAGCCCGAGTTCTGGGGCCTGAGCTACGACCTGGGGGGCTGCCGGCCCTGTGCCTGCGACTTCGGGGGAGCCTACAGCAACCGGTGGGGCCCGGCAGAGCACCTGGGGGGGCACGGCTGTGGGAGTGGGGTCAGGGCTGGGGACAAGCGTGGGAGGGGGAGGGATGGGGACAGGGATGGGGAGAGAAAGGGGGCGGGGGGGGAGGGAGGGAGAGAGAGAGATCTCCACCACCAGAGATGGAGAGATAGGGACAGAAGGAGGGATGCATGAGGACAGAGACAGACAGGACAGATGGAGGAACAGGACGGTCACCCTCAGGTGCTCCATGGAGGATGGGGCTTGTCCCTGCCGTCCCCACCTCATGGGGCGGCAGTGTGACCAGGTACAGCCCGGCTTCTTCTGTGCACCCCTCGACTACTACACCTATGAGGGTGAGCAGGCCATCGGCCACGGCCACAACCACCCCCAGCTCCCGGTGAGTCCCTTGCACCCCCAGCCCGGGCTTGTGCATGGCTGTCACTGTGCACCATGCTCCATGCATGGCTGTCACCATGCACGGCTGTCCCCCTGCCCTGCATGTGGCTGTCCCCGTGCCCCGTGCGTGGCTGTCCCCATGCATGGCCCCTGACCCGCTCCCTGCAGGGTGCCGTACGGGCAGAGGTGCCCCAGGACTGCCTGGAGTATGCCCCTGGGGAGCCAGGGGGGCGGAAGGGCCGCCCACGGCGCCAGCGCAGCTTTCCCCGTGCCCCGCAGCCCCGCGGCCCCTCGCGCCGTGGCCGCCAGCAGCCCCCCGCCAAGGTGAGCCCGGGGGTGGGATGGGGCATGGTGTGATGCTGCAGCGGGGGAGGCAGCCCGGGGGGCAGAGCCTGGGGAGCTGAGGCCGAGCTGTACTGGTGCCCTGCTCAGCCGGACGTGGAGGAGGTGCTGCGGGACGGCGCCGCGTACATGGTGACGTGGACGGGCTCGGGGTTCTCCCGGGTGCGGGACGGGGCTGGCCTGACCTTCCACGTGGACAACGTGCCCTACCCCATGGACTACGAGCTGCTGCTGCGCTACGAGCCTGAGGTGAGCGTGGCCACAGCCACAACCATGGCCACAACCATGGTGTGTGTGGCAGAGCCCAGCCCTCACACCGCCTCGCTTCTTGCCGCAGTCAGCCGAGGACTGGGAGGCCGTGGTCAGCGTGAGCTCCCGGGCACTGCCCACCAGCCCCCGCTGCGGGAACCTGCTGCCATCTGAGCAGATGTACCGTGAGAGCCTGCCCCACAGCCAGAGGTGGGATGGGATGGGATGGGGGCAGGGTGGGCATGGGGCAGGGACAAAGGCAGCCCTGCCTCACTCCCAGAACTGAGGGATGGGGATGGGATGGAAATGGGACGCACATGAGGGATGGGGACGGGGCTCACGAAGGTGGTTGGGTCCTGCTTTGACCCCATGGCTCTGTTGTGCCCATGCCCTGACGCCTGCCCCTGCACAGGTACGTGCTGCTGTCTCGGCCCTTCTGCTTTGAGCCCAGCACCCCCTATGAGGTGACCATGCGGCTTCAGCGGGCTGGTGTCACCCAGCGCCATCCCGGCGCCTTCATCCTCATCGACTCGGTGAGAGGGAATTGCTGTGCCCCACGGCTGGGGCTTGGCAGAGGGGCGATGATGGGCAGTGCTCTGTCTGGGGCTGCATATGGGGTGGGGATGGAAAAGGGGAAGGGGATGGGAATGGGGAAGGGGAAGGGGGAAAGAGAGGGGATGGCGAAGGGGATGGGATGGGGAAAGGGATGGGATGGGGATGGAGAAGTGTATATCAATAGTGCTGGGCACATTGGTGAGTTGGAGTTGGCCTTGGGAATGTCAACAGAGACACAGGGATCAGGTAGCCCTTGGAGATGGCAGTGGCGGGAGTATCAACGAGGCTGGGGACCCTGATGAGGCTGAAGCAGTTGAGCCCTGAGCAGCGTTGGGGCTGCTCTGGGGCTGATGGATCTGTCCTAGGAGCAGGGTCCATGTCCCACAGCAGAGGGTGTCTGTGTCCCCGTCAGCCCCATCTCCTCTCTCTTTCTCTCACTGCCCCATGCAGCTGGTGCTGCTGCCGCGGGTGATGGAGCTGCCGGGCTTCCACGGGCCCGAGGCAGCGGCGCGCCGGGAGGAGCTGGAGCGGTACCGGTGCCTAGAGGCGTTCCACATGGCCCCCCCGCACCCCCTGGCCCAGGCCTGTGTCCGCATGGTCTGCAGCGTCTCGGCCCTGCTGCACGGCGGGGCACTGCGTGAGTGTGGTGTGGCCGGGGCAGCGGGCAGGCGGCAGCCCGGTGTGGGGCCGTGGGGCGGGATGGAGCTGTGTCCTGGCAGCGTGGGGAGGGTGCCCAGGGCAGGGGGCTGGGTTGGGGCTGTGTCCTGGCAGCGTGGGGAGGGTGCCTAGGGCAGGGGGCTGGGATGGGGCTGTGTCCTGGCAGCGTGGGGAGGGGAGCAGTGCTGAGGTATGAGCAGGGTGCGGGCAGGGCTGCCCTGACCCCGCCGGCCCCGCTGCCCGCAGCCTGCCAGTGTGACCCGCAGGGCTCCCGCAGCAGCGAGTGCCAGGTGCAGGGAGGGCAGTGCGAGTGCAAGCCCCACGTCCTGGGCCGGCGATGCGACCGCTGTGCGCCCGGCAGCTACGGCTTCGGGCCCCTGGGCTGCAGCCGTGAGTAGTGGGATCTGCCTGGCCCTGTCCCTCCCATCTCTCTTGTCCTGCCAGCCCTCAGAGCTCTGTCCGCTGCCCATCTGCCTGCTCACTCGTCAGTCTGTCTGTCCATTTCAGCCCTCCTGTCCTGCAGCCCGTGGGTTGGGTCCCAGACGCCTCTCCCTCCATCCCCCCTGCCCACCCTCTGCTCCTGCCTGCCGTGTCATTGCCCTGCCTTGCCCTCACCTGCCCATTCACCCGTCTGTCTGCCCACCTGGGTGTCCATGAGCCCCCCTGTGCCATGGCCCATGGGTTGGGCATACCCTGGGTGCTGGTCCCCCGTCTGTCTGTCTGTCTGTCTGTCTGTCCCTGTGTGCCTGACCTAAGCCATGCCATCCCACAGCCTGCGCCTGCTCCCCGGAGGGCTCAGTGTCACAGCTGTGCCATGTGTTGAGCGGGCAGTGCCGCTGCCAGCCTGGCACCGTTGGCCGGCAGTGTGACCAGTGCCAGCCCGGCCACTGGGGCTTCCCTGCCTGCCGGCCCTGCCAGTGCAACGGGCACGCTGAGGACTGTGACCCCTGGACGGGCACGTGCCTGCGCTGCCGGGGCCACACCACCGGCCGGCACTGCGAGAGGTCAGCCTGCGCCGACGGGAGGGAGCGGGCAGCGTGGCATGGCCTGGCATGGGATGGGTACAGCTGGGTGGGATGAAGTGGATACAATGGGATGGGATGAATATGATGGGAGGGGATGAAATGGGATGGGATGGGAAGGGATGGATATGATGGAATGGAATGGATGTGATGGGATGGGAGGGGATGAGATGGGATGGGATATGGGGATGGAATATGAAGGGAGAGAAATGGGATGAGATGGGATGGATATGATGTAATGGGATGTAATGTGATGTGATGGGATAGGATAGGACGAGGTGGATATGGTGAGATGGGATCTGGTAGGACGAGATGGGGTGGTGGGGTAAGATATGGTGAAGTTTAAGTTGGATGAGATCAGGGGATGTCATGACATGGATGAGATGTGATGGATGGGATACTCTCTGGGACACTCACCCCTCATTTTTGCAGGTGCCAGGATGGTTACTACGGGGACCCAGTGCTGGGCTCGGGGCAACAGTGCAGGCCCTGCCCCTGCCCCGGCTACCCCGGCACGCGGCACTACCACGGGAGCGCCTGCCATGCCGACAAGGAGACCCACCACATCGTCTGCCTGTGTGCGCCCGGATACGCCGGTGAGGGGCAGCGCAGCGGCTGTGTGGTGCAGTTCCCCTGGCACCGGGGCTGCGAGACCTCAGCACCCACAGCACCCTCTTCCTGCAGGGCGCCGCTGTGACCACTGCTCCCCCGGCTACTTCGGGGCACCCGAGACAGAGGGGGGCGCGTGCCGGCCCTGCCAATGCAACAACAACATCGACGCCAGCGACCCGGGGGCCTGCGACCCCCGCACGGGGCACTGCCTGCGCTGCCTGTACCACACCGCCGGGCCTCGCTGCGCACACTGCCAGCCCGGCTACTATGGCAATGCCCTGCAGCGCAGCTGCCGGCGTGAGCGGGGCCGGGGGCTGGGGATGAGGCGGGGGTTGGAGTGATGCAAGGGCTTGGGATGGGGGTGAGGCTCGGGTCTGCATTGCAGGGAGGGCGGCTTGTTGGGCAGGTTTTAGGAGTGTCTGAGGGGTTTGGGGCTGAATGGAGTCAGAGGCAAGTGAAGTTTGGAGCTGTTGCAGGGTGATGGGGCTGGGCAGAGGACAGGGATCAGGGGCAGGGAGGAGTGTTATGAGCAGGGGTGTTGGGACTGTGCATGGGTTTGGGGCCAGACAGGGGATTTTGAGTTTTGGGACCTGATGCCAGGAGGGTGTCATGTGGGCAGGGGGCACAGGCTGAGCCCCACATGGCTGCCCACCCGCCCACAGGCTGCAGCTGCGACCCACGTGGCACCGTGGCCTCACACTGCACCGCCGGCACCTGCGCCTGCGACAGCAGCACCGGTGCCTGCGCCTGCCGGCCCAACGTGGTGGGCAAGAGCTGCGACCGCTGCGCACCCCACTTCTGGAGCCTGGGGAGCATGGGGGGCTGCGAGCCCTGCGGCTGCCACCCCACTCATGCCCTGCACCCTGCCTGCAATGCGGTGAGTCTCCCTGGCGCGCTGGCACAGCCCCACTGCCCCCAGCGCATGGTGAGGTGCCCGGCTGAGCACGCTGCTCTCGCCACAGGTGACAGGGCAGTGCCAGTGCCGGCCCGGCTTCGGCGGCCGCATCTGCTCGCAGTGCCAGGAGCATCACTGGGGAGACCCCGAGCGGGAGTGCCAAGGTGAGAGCGTGTCCCAGAGACCAGGGGTCTGGGGACATGTAGTGTAAGGGGACCCTGAGGCCGTGGTGAGGCTCTGGGGACATGGTAGGATCCTGAGGTTGTGGTGGGGGATCTTGAATCTGGGATCAGTGGGACACTGGGGACACAGGGGACTCAGGACATCCTAGAGACATGAGTGGGATCATGGGGACATGATGGGACCCCTCAGACGTGGGGAACCCTAGAGCTGTAGTGAGATTCTGGGGACAATGCAGGACCCCGAGGCCACGGGGGACACAATGGGATGCCAGTGACGTGGAAGACCTCAGGGATATGGTTGGTCTCTGGAGTCACAGGGAGAAACGGCGGGACACTGGGGACATGGTGGCACTCTGGGGACACGGGGGTCCCTGGGGAGGCTGGGACACTGTTGCTTGTTTCCTCAGCCTGTGACTGCGAGCCGCTGGGTGCTGAGAGCCCACAGTGCGAGCAGAGCAGCGGGCAGTGCCGGTGCCGGCCGGGCTTCGGGGGGCTGCGCTGCGACCGCTGCCAGCGTGGCTACCAGGAGGCCTTCCCGCGCTGCTCGCCCTGCCACCCCTGCTTCAGGCGCTGGGACCCGGCCCTGGGCGGGCTGCAGGACGGGCTGCGGCGCCTGGGCACGCAGGTGCGGGCACTGCGGGAGGGGGGGGCCGTGCTCCCCCTCAGCCCCCGTCGCCTGCGGGAGCTGGAGGAGACCCTGGGACATGTGGAGCAGCTGCTGGGAGAGCGGGACAACCTTGGTGGCCCCCTCCTTGACGGGCTGCCGCGGCGGCTGGATGGCACCAGGCAAGTGTGTGTGGTGGGCTGGGGTCAGGGGGACACCTCTCTGTTGTCAGACAAAAAGGCTTGAGACTCCTCTCCCCAAAAGGATGGAGCTGGACGACTTCTGGAAACAGCTTCAGGAGCTGGAGGAACATCTGGATCAGCTGGCACGGGCAGATGTGCGGCAGCACAGCCAGCTAGCCGGGCTGAGCCGCCAGCTGGGAGGTCTCAACCGAACCACCTCCCACCTCCAAACCCTCCTCAGCACCGTAGCAGCGGCCGGATTTGGCGGTAAGAGCATCCAGCGAGGCCTGGGGGGTTCGGTGGCAACCATCCCGGGCAAACCCCGACGCTGGCACCCGCAGAGTCCTACCGCAGCATCGTGGCATCGGCGGGGCACTCACGGGAGGCAGAGGCAGCAGCCAGGGGCGCGGCGGGCGAGCTAAGCGGGGCCGAGGCGGTGCGGCGGGCGGCTGAACGGGCGCTGCAGCAGCGTGGCGATGCCTTCCGCCGGGGCACGGCTGCCGCCAGGAAATCCTTACGGGAGGCGCAGAAGCGGGTGATGGGCCTCAGCGTTGCTGGGATCAATGAGAAGGTGAGACGGGAGTGGCAAATAGGAGCGTGGAGGGAGATGCCTGTGCCAGGGCAGCACGGAGGTCTCCTTCCACACGGTGTTGATCTCCACCATCGGCACCGCTGCAGATCTGTGGCGTGCCCGGGGACCGGAGCTGTGAGCAGGCACCCTGTGGAGGGGCTTTGTGCCGGGACAGCGTGGGGACACGGCACTGTGGTGGCCTGGGCTGTGCCGGGGCACTGCCCGTCTCTGCTCAAGCCCTGAGCAGCGCCCGTAATGCCTCTCAGCAGCTGGAGGTGGCACTGGGGCATCTGGGTGTCATGGCACAGAAGGTAGGGTGCTCCATGGCACTTTTTGGGGTCCTCTTTTGTCCCTTTTACCTGGCCTTCTCATGCCCTTTTCATGCCCCTTTGATGTCCCTTTGCACATCCCACCTGTGCCCTTGCCATGCCCCCAAGCACGTCCCTCCCTTATGTCCTTCTTACTCCCCTTCACAGATGCCCCTTGAGCCACTCATGTGCCCCCTTGGGCCACTGCTGCACCCTCTTGCACCCTCCTTTATGTCCCCCTGCACACCCCTCCCATGTACCCTGTGGCACATCCCCTCACATCCCCTTGCCCCTTGTGTCCTTCATTAAACCTGCACGGTCGTCCCCACCTTGTCCCCATCTTGTCCCATCTCTGCCCAACCCCATGCCCCTCCACCCGAGGCCACCCTGTGCCCCCGCTCAGCCCTGTGCCCTGCAGACACAGGAGGTGCAGGAGCTGGCACGGGGAGCGCGGAGCCGGGCAGAGGAGGCGCTGGGTCGCTCGCAGGCCGCCCGTAGCCGCGCCGAGAAGGCAACGGCTCAGCTGCGGGACTTCATCCGCCGGATCAAGGCCTTCCTGGCAGGTACCACCGGCACAGGGTGGGCACAAAGGCATGACAGGGCTCAGCGTGCCCAGCCTGAGCCCACCCCGTTCCCGTGTCTCTGCAGAGGAAGGAGCCGACCCAGGCAGCATCGAGCTGGTGGCTCGGCAGGTGCTGAACATCTCCCTGCCCAGCAGCCCCAGCCGGATCCAGGAGCTGCTGCAGGAGATGCAGGAGTGCATCGGGCAGCTGGAGGGGGTGGACGTGGTGCTCAACAGCACGGCACAAGGGCTGGCCGCGGCACAGGGGCTGCTGGTGCAGGGACAGGATGCCAGGTGAGCAGTGGGGGGATAGGCCAGGGTGGGCAGCAGCAGGGGGTCTGTCTCCCAGTGCTGGTAGGGGCTGGAGCTGCCCATGCCATCACAGGGAGCGAGCGGAGGGCGTGAGAGATGAGCTGGCAGGGACACAGCGGGCGCTGCAGATGGCACGGGAACAGGTGACGGTGGCGGGCAGTGCCCTGCGCAGTGCCAGGGACGCCATCCGGATGGCTGAGGGCAGATCCAAGGAGGTGAGTGGCACCGGGCCTGCTGGCACGCTGGGGCTGCAGGAGTGGGGCGCATGCTGCTGGCAAGGCGGGGCAGTGGGGATATACCATGGGCATGCTGGGGGGCACGGGGACAGTGCCATGGGAGCACTGGGAGTGGTGGGTTGGGTGATGTGGAGTAAGGCTGGTGCCATGAACACACCAAGAGCGGTGAGGCTGATGCCAGGGGGATGTGGATGATGTGAAGCGGGTGCCGTGGGTTTGCCAAGGCAGCGGGGCTGGTGCCGTGGGCGCGGTGGTCGCCGTGCCTGCCGGTAGCCGGTACCCATACCCGCCCAGGCGGAGCGCAGGCTGCAGGCACTGGAGGGGAAGGAGTCGCGGGCGCAGCGGCGGCTGCAGGAGCTGGCACAGCGCGTCGCAGCCCTGCAGGAGCGAGGCCGGGACACCCGCCGCATGGCCCAGCAAGCCAGGGACGGGGCGCAGCGTGCCACCGCCACCTCAGGGATGCTCAGCCAGGTGAGCCGTGGCCCGAGGGGGTGCACACACTGAGGGGGCACACACACACGGTGTGGGTGCAGGGTGTTGAGGAGGGCTCAGCCTCGCCGTGCCGTTGTGCCCCCAGGACCTGGCGCAGGTGACGCAGCGCTACATGGTGCTGAAGGGCCGGGTGAGCGGGCTGGCAGGAGTGTCCGGAGGGGCCCTGCAGCGCGTGATGCGGCTGACGGCCGAGGCGCGGGACCTCCTGGACAAGGCCAGCAGCAGCAAGACGAAGCTGGAAGGTGAGGGGGAAACGTGTGGTGGGGGGTGTTCCTCGCCATCCCAACCCCACTCGGTGCCTTCCTCCCAGCTCACAGCTCCTGTCCCCGTGGGCACGTCCTGCCCAGTGCCCCGAGGGCTGGGGGACCTGGTGAGGGGCTGCACCCTTGACCGTGCACCCCTGATCCCGCAGATCTGGAGCGGCACTTTGGGGAGAACGAGCAGAAGATAGCAGCGAAGGCGATGCGACTGCAGGTGTTGGAGCAGCAGGTCTGGGGGCTGCTGGAGGAGATCCGGGAGAGGGCCAACGCGTACGCCACCTGCTAGGCACCGGCGGGGGTCCCGTCCTCTCCGCGAACACTTGTAGCGCGGGGGCGCCTGCAAATAAAGCGCAGAGCAGCGGCTGCCCGTGTCCGGTGCCCGTCTGTCCGCCTCCCGCCGTCGTGCCCGCTCCGTCTCCTGCAGCCGCCGTCCGGCCGCTCCCCGCTCCGGCCGGGATCCGCCCCGCGCTTTCCGCGCAGCCCCGAGCGCTGCGCCCGCCGCCAGCTCCGGGGGGAGGCGAGAGGGGGCGGGAGGGAGCGGGCGAGACGGGAACGGGAACGGGAACGGGAACCGGCGGGGCGGGACAGGAACGGGAGCGGGACGGCGGCTGCCGGGCACCTGCCGAGCCCCTGTTTGCGCGCCCTTTGCGCCCCGGCGGCGATGCGGAGCCCCGGCGCGCTGCTGCTGCTGCTGCCGCTGCTGGCCGGTGAGTCCGTGCCCCCTGTCCCGACGAGCCCCGCTGGGGGCCGGCCCGGCCCCGCCGCCTTGTTTCCGGGCGGCCCCGAAGGGGGCCNCTGTGCCCGCGGCAGCTGCTACCCGGCCACCGGGGACCTGCTGGTGGGACGAGCCCCCCGCCTCAGTGCCACCTCCACCTGCGGCATGCGCCGGCCACAGCCCTACTGCATCGTCAGCCACCTGCAGGTGAGGGCACTGGGACCGGGACCTGGGGGGCACCGGGGAGCGACGGGACGGGGACGAGGACGCACGTGTCCGAGCCCCCTGTCCGCTCTCAGGAGGAGAAGAAGTGCTTCATCTGCGACTCACGGCGGCCGTACGACGCGCGCGCCAACGCCAACAGCCACCGCATCGAGAACGTGGTCACCACCTTCGCCCCCCGCCCCAAGAAGGCCTGGTGGCAGTCGGAGAATGGTGAGCGGTGGGTGTGGGTGGCGAGGCGTCCCGGGGGGCTTCCCCAGTCCCTTCTTCCCACGCGGAGGAAGCGTGACTCAGCCGCCGGCTGCGGACGCGCCCCTGGACCACGGCCGGCTGCGGGGGACCCGTGTGTGGCTGCTCCCCAGTCACCGGTGCCATCCCTAGGGGTGGAGCACGTCAGCATCCAGCTGGACCTGGAGGCCGAGTTCCACTTCACCCACCTCATCATGACCTTCAAGGTGGGTCCTGGCACACGACCGCAGGGGACGGGACGGGGTGGGCCGGGCTGGGATGGACACATGGGGGCTGTGGGGGTGGCCCCCATCCCAGCTGGGTGTCCCGCAGACCTTCCGCCCCGCGGCCATGCTGGTGGAGCGCTCGGCCGACTTCGGGCGCAGCTGGAAAGTCTACCGCTACTTCGCCTACGACTGCGCCGCTGCCTTCCCCTACGTCCCCCGCGGGCCCCCGCGCCGCATCGACGACGTGGTCTGCGAGTCCCGCTACTCTGACATCGAGCCCTCCACGGAGGGGGAGGTGAGGCCCTGGTGGTGCCCCAGGTGGGTCGGGGGACCCCCCGCACTGTCCCCTCACCGCACTGCTGTGTCCCCCTCCAGGTGATCTACCGGGTGCTGGACCCTGCCATCCCCATCCGGGACCCCTACAGCCCTGACATCCAGAGTGAGTCTCCCACCCCAGGCTCCTGCCTGGCTGCTCTATTTTGGGTGCAGCTATTTTGGCCGCTCTCTCCCTGCTCTGAGCCTCACGGCAGGGTCAGGATCAGATCCAGCCTGCAGAAGCTCGAGCCCCTCCTGCATCCTCCCTGTGGGAGCAGCTAAAGGTCGGGATGCATCAGGGCGGGCAGAGGGGGATGACGGTGCTGGAGTCCTGCCGGAGCCAAGCCCAGCACTGAGTCGTGGTGCAGGATGGCGTTGGTGACAGGCAGAGGAGCTGGGCCGAGCACGGGACGCAGTGGGTTAATCCCCCAGGGCTAAATTTAGTCTGGGAGCAGGAGGGGAGGAATCTGCAGGGCAAGACTGCTGGGAAGCTGCAGTCCTGGAGCCATGCTGTCTGGGGTGGGACGCCTGTGGGGCATATCCATCCTCACAAACCGCCCCAGCCGTGGGTATCCCACTGCCCAGGGTGCTCATTCTGCACTGGAGGGGTCGCAGCTCCGTGAGTGAGTTGTGCACAGCCTGACCATGCACAGCCACACACATGGGAGCTGACCCACCACAGCTATGTACATTCCAGACTGGCCACATACAGCCACGTGTGTGTGAGCCAAACAACGTGCAGCCCAACGGTGCACAGCCCAGCCCAGCACACCTGCCCTGTCCCAACAAGGGTCTCTTCCCCACCCCAGACCTGCTGCGTGTCACCAACCTGCGGGTGAACCTCACCAAGCTGCACACGCTGGGGGACAACCTGCTGGACTCACGCCGGGAGATCCGGGAGAAGTACTACTACGCGCTCTACGAGCTGGTGCTGCGCGGGAACTGCTTCTGCTACGGCCACGCCTCCGAGTGTGCCCCGCTCAGCGGGGTCTCTGCCACCACCGACGGCATGGTACGGTGAGCAGGCGCCACGGGCCCTGCCAGAGCCGGGTAGCTGTGCCGCTGGGTGCCACAGCCCCTCACTGCGGTGTCCCGGCAGGTGCACGGGCGCTGTGTCTGCAAGCACCACACGCAGGGGCTGAACTGCGAGCGCTGCCAGGACTTCTACCAAGATTTGCCCTGGCGCCCGGCCGAGGGCTCCAGCACCAACGCCTGCCGCCGTGAGTGCCCCGTGCCGGCACACGTGGTGCCCAGGGGCTTGGGGTCTGTCCTGGTGGGGTGGGGGAATGGCAGTCCTGCAGGTGGTGTGTGGGAAGTTCAGCATCCTGGGGGCTGTGGCTCGAGTCTGGGGGTCGATGCTTTGGGGTTAGGGGTGCTGCACGAGGGGCTGGGTTTGGGGGGATGGAGTGCCACAGGCTGCAGTTTGTGGGGTTTGGTTTGGGGTGCTGCCTGCTGCGGTGTGGGGCTTGGGGCTGTGCCAGCTGGGGCTTGAGGGGTTGGGGTTGGGGGTTCCTACAGGCTGGGTTTTATCCTTGGGGGTGCTGGGGGCTGGTATCAAGGTGCCACGTGCCCTGCCACGCTGCCATCCCCACAGGCTGTGACTGCAACGAGCACTCACGGCGGTGCCACTTCGACATGGCCGTTTTCCTGGCCACGGGCAACGCCAGCGGGTCCGTGTGCGATGGCTGCCAGCACAACACCATGGGCCGCCGCTGCCACCTCTGCAAGCCCTTCTACTACAAGGACCCCAGCAAGGACCTGCGGGACCCCGCGGTGTGCCGAGGTCGGTGCTGGGGGCTGTGCACTGTTGGACTGGTTGCTCAGGATGGGCCGGGGGGTCAAGGTGCTGATCCTATCTGTGCCCCCAGCCTGCGACTGCGACCCCGAGGGCTCTCTGGACGGGGGGCTGTGTGATGGTGCTGATGACCCTGCCCGGGGGCTGATCGCGGGACAGTGCCGCTGCAAGGAGCACGTGGCCGGGCCCCGCTGCGACCGCTGCAAGCCCAGCTTCTTCGGCCTCAGCGCCTCCAACCCGCAGGGCTGCCAGCGTACGTACCGGGGCAGCACCCGCCGGGGCCAGGTGTGTGGTTTGGCCCCGCTGGACGCTGCTGGCTCTTTGTGCAGGGTGCCGGTGTGACCCCCGTGGCACGGTGGCCGAGGGCAGCCGGTGTGACCCTGTCAGTGGCGAGTGCTTCTGCAAGCGGCTGGTGACCGGGCGCAACTGTGACCAGTGCCTGGTGAGTGGGGCGTGCCAGGGCCCGTGTGCAGTGCTCGGGGGCTATGCGCAGTGCATGGAAGCGTGGCACGCTTCCTGACACTTTTGCTCTCTGCAGCCTGAGCACTGGGGGCTGAACCACGACCTCCCGGGCTGCCGGCCCTGCAGCTGCGACGTAGGAGGTGCCCGCGACAACCTGTGAGTCTTGGTGGGGATGCTGGGGGGCCAGGGGCATCCCTGCTGGCATCAGGGCTCAATGATGCCACCGGGGTACCAGATGTGCCATGGAGACGGGGCAGTGCCAGTGCCGCAGCCACGTGGTGGGACGACAGTGTGACCAGGTAGAGCCCGGTTTCTACCGCATCAACCTGGACCATTATACCTACGAGGCTGAGGATGCCCGGCTGCATCAGGTAAGGGACAAGGATGTCCCTGGCAGGGAGACGTCAGGCAGAGCAGGGCGGCGGGTGGCTCTTTGCAGCATCCCCAAGTTGTCAGGGCAGTACCTGCCGCCTAAGGCAGTTTTCGGTGTCCTGTCTCACGGTTTCTCCTCACACCAGGGCTCGGTAGTGGAACGTGAGCCCCCCACGGACCGCCCGGCTTCATGGACGGGGACAGGCTTTGCCCGAGTGCTGGAGGGTGGCTGGGTGGAATTTCAGGTGAGCGACGTGCCTTTCTCCACCGAGTACGACGTGGTCATCCGCTATGAGCCCCAGGTGAGCACCAGGTGGTCAACCCCGACAGTGGGATGCATCACCAAATTGGGGGGTGGTGGTGGTGGGTGCCAGAAGGTGAGGCGTTTTGATGCAGCCCTTTCTCTATCGGCAGCACCCCGAGCCCTGGCAGGAGGTGAGGGTGAGGGTGCTGCGCCCTAGCCCTGTCTCTGCCAGCAGCCCTTGTGGAAACACCATCCCAGCTGACGACCAGCTCTCCACCAGCCTCCCGTCTGGTGCCAGGTGAGCCTTTCAGCAGCACTGGGCTGTGCCAGGGCTTGCAGGAAGCATCAGGCTGCCCGTGCTCTGCTTTGCCCCCACCCAGGTACGTGGTGCTGCCCCGGCCTATCTGCCTGGAGCGGGGAGTCTCCTACACCCTGCGCCTGGAGCTGGGCTGTGCCACTGCCCGGCAGGATCCCACCGCCAGCATGCTCATTGATTCGGTGAGGGCAGCGAGACTGGGAGCACCAGCCCTTGGGGAGAGCAAGATGTGGCCACAGGGGACATGAGAGACAGGAGTGACACTCCGCTGACTTGTCTTGTCCCTCACAGCTGGTGCTCCTGCCCCGTTACTCCTCCCTGGAGATGTTCACGGCGGGTGACCCCAACTCTGTGGAGCGCCGCGAGACCTTTGAGCGGTACCGCTGTGCCCAGCCCTTCCACGCCGCGGGGCCCAAGTCTGTGGCCGAGCCCTGCTCCAGCCTCCTGCACAGCCTCTCGGCCATCCTGCACGACGGGGCACTGCGTGAGTCCAGCCCTTGCCCCTGCCTGTGCCCCATCCCATGCCCCATGGCGGCAGACACTCACCCCTGGCTCTGCCTGCAGCCTGCCTCTGCGACCCCCAGGGCTCTCTGAGCGCCGAGTGCCAGCCCCAGGGTGGGCAGTGCCAGTGCAAACCCAACGTTGTGGGACGGCGTTGTCACCGCTGCTCCCCGGGAACCTTCGGCTTCGGGCCAGGCGGGTGCCGAGGTGAGCGCCACAGGGCTGTGCCAACCATGCCTGGGGAGGACCCCAGGGCTGGGGGTGCCAGGGAGGGATGCTGTCTGCGGCCTGAGGACAGATGCCATGGGTGCTGTGCCTTCCAGCGTGCCAGTGCAGCAGCGAGGGGTCGGTGAGCACCATCTGTGACAGTGCCACGGGGCAGTGCTCGTGCCGCGAGGGTGCCCACGGCCCTCGCTGTGACCGCTGCCAGCCTGGCCACTGGGGCTTCCCCGCTTGCCGGCCCTGCCAGTGCAACGGGCACGCTGAGGACTGTGACCCCTGGACGGGCACGTGCCTGCGCTGCCGTGACCACACGGATGGTGAGAGGTGCCAGAGGTGAGTGGGGTGTGTGCCCGGGCGAGGAGCTGCCAGCAGCACTGGCCCCCACTGACCTCCTGCCCCGCAGGTGCGCATCCGGGCACTTTGGCAACCCGTCACTGGGCTCGGGGCAGCACTGCCGGCCCTGCCCCTGCCCCGAGGGGCCCGGCAGCCTCCGCCACTTTGCCGCCTCCTGCTACCAGGACAGCCGCTCCCGGCAGGTTGTGTGCCACTGCAGCCCCGGGTACACAGGTGGGTGCCTGCCACAGCTCGCTCGGTGCCCTCAGAGGGGTCCCTCATCCCCAGGCACTGCCCAGCGCTCTGTGCCGGCAGGTCCCCGCTGTGACGAGTGTGCCCCTGGGTACTATGGGGACCCGCTGCAGCCCGGCGGGCGCTGCCTGCCCTGCCAGTGCCATGACAACATCGACACGACGGACCCAGAGGCGTGCGACCGGCGCACGGGGCGCTGCCTGCGCTGCCTCTACAACACGGCGGGGCCCCACTGCGCCGAGTGCCAGCCCGGCTACTATGGGGATGCCACGCGGCACAGCTGCAGGCGTGAGTACCAGGGGCCAGGATGAGATGGGCTTGTCTCCATGGCCCACCGTTGAGTGTCCATGGCTGCCCTTGCTCGTGCACAATGCTGTGGGGTCCCTGCAGCTCTGCCCTGCTCTGGGCTGTCTGCTCAACCCAAGCACTGTGGCCCTATCCGTGTCCCTGTGCCCAACTTGTCCTGTCACATCTACGTCCTCATCTCCTGCCCATTCCTGTCGCTGTTGCCGTGCCATCCCCACTGCTGCCCTGATTCTGTCCTCATTCCAGCCCCATCCCATTTCCATCCTGTCCCTGTCCCATCTCCATCCCATCCACATCACTGGTTCCTATGCTCTTCCTATCCCACCTGCATCCAGTCCCCACCCCATCCTTCCCCAATCCTGTCTCCATCCTGTCTCTACCCTCACCCGTCCTCATCCCATCCCTGTCTGTGTCTCCATACCACTGCACCCCTATCCTATCAACATCAGATCCCAATCTTATCGCCATGCCATGCCATGCCATGCCATGCCATGCCATGCCATCCCATCCCATCCCATCCCATCCCATCCCATCCCATCCCTGTCCTCATCCTGTCCTCATCCCCTCTGTTTCCCTGTCTCTGTCAGCATCCCTGTCCTCACTCAGCACATGTCTGGTTCCAGGTTGCTCCTGCAATGCTCTGGGCACCGATGCCAGCACCTGTGGGCCCCAGCAGTGCCAGTGTGACAGGCACAGCGGGCAGTGTCACTGCCTGCCCAATGTGGAGGGCCAGAGCTGCGACCGCTGCAGCCCCAATTTCTGGAACCTGGGCAGTGGGCAGGGCTGCGAGCCGTGCTCCTGCCACCCCCAGCACGCCCTGACACCCGCCTGCAACCAGGTGAGATGCGGTGGGGATAGAGGAGGAGGGATGGAACGGGGCTGGGGACATGCTGCAGCAGTGCCAGCCTCGACCGTGCTGTGTCTTTCAGTTCACAGGGCAGTGCTCGTGCCGGCCGGGCTTCGGGGGCCGCACCTGCACTGACTGCCAGGAGCAGCACTGGGGTGACCCGCGGCAGCAGTGCCGAGGTGAGAGCCGGTGCCACTGGGGGAGCCGTGGTGGAGCCCACGGCACCCTGACACCCCTCTCCCCGCAGCCTGCGACTGTGACCCCCGCGGCATCGCCAGTGCCCAATGCCACCGCAGCAGCGGCCACTGCGAGTGCCGGCCCGGCATCTCCGGCGTCCGCTGCGATCAGTGTGCCCGGGGCTTTGCTGGCACCTTCCCTGCCTGCCAGCCCTGCCACCCCTGCTTCGGTGACTGGGACCGGGTAGTGCAGGACCTGGCTGCCCGCACCCGGGCGCTGGCGCAGCGGGCCAGCGTCCTGCAGCACACCGGGGCCGCTGGCGCCTTGGAGGGCACGTTCCGGCGGCTGGAGGAGAGCCTGGCCACCGTGCGTGACATCGTGGCTGGCCGCAATGCCACCGTGGCCGCCGCCACCCACCTGACGCACGTCACGGAGGGGCTGCGGTGAGCACCTGGCGTGGGGCACGGCTCCGGGGCTGGCAGCGGCCGCAGCACGTGGTCAACCCCTTCCTTTGCAGGCGGCAGATCGGGGAGGCAACGGAGAAGCTGACGCGGCTGGAGGGCGAGCTGACAGCCACCCAGGACGCCAACTTCAATGCCAGTCATGTGCTGAGCACGGTGGACCGGGGTGCCCGCGCCCTCAACCACAGCCTGCAGGACCTGGAGCAGCATCTGCACACCCTCAAGACATCCAATTTCCTTGGTGAGCTGCACCGCAGAGCTGGGCCGGGGCGGCGGGGCCCGAGCCAGGGGTTTGACGGTGCCCCTGCCACCCCCAGGGGCCTACGACAGCATCCGCCAGTCCCACGGGGAGTCACGGGAGGCCGAGCGCCGGGCAGACGCCTCCACTCGCGCCGTGCCCAGTCCCGTCAGCATCTCAGCAGCCACCCGGCACCGCACTGAGCAGCTCCTCGCCAGCCGGCGGGACGACTTCAACCGCCAAAACGCGGCCAGCCGGCGGGCGCTGATGGACCTGGCGGACAGGACGCAGGCGCTGAGCCTGCACCCGCTCAACGAGAAGGTGGGATGCGGGGAGGGGACTGGGGGGATGGCACCTAGAGCTGCTCCAAGCCCGCGCTGCCTTGCAGGTGTGCGGCGCATCGGGCGACGTGCCCTGTGCCGAGAGCCCCTGCGGAGGAGCCGGGTGCAGGGACGAGGATGGCGGGCGGCGCTGCGGGGGGCTGAGCTGCGGTGGGGCCGTGTCCACGGCCGACAGCGCGTTGGACCGGGCACGCCATGCCCAGGAGGAGCTGCGGCGGGCCACCAGCGACGTGGCCGAGCTCTCCCACAAGGTGTGTGGCACACGGGTGCTGGCAGGAGCTGGCGGCGTGGCCATGTTTCCCCCAGCCCTTGGGGCTGGCACTCAGGGTCTGTGCCCCTGCTCAGGTCGCTGAGGCCAAGGGGAAGGCGGACGAGGCTCGGCTGCGGGCGCAGGCGGCCCTGGATAAGGCAAACCAGACCAGGGCCCGTGCGGAGAGCTCCAACAAGGAGCTGCGGGAGCTCATCAGCCATGTCAAGGCCTTCTTGAGCCGTGAGTGCCGGCATGCCGGGGTGCTGGCTGCCCCTGCCCGGCCCTGCATGATTTTGTGCCTGCACCACGCTGCACTGACCCTGCACCTTGTTGCACTGCATGGTCCTCATACAGCATGTGGGCTGTAGCACCCTGGCACTGCACTGCACAGTCCCTGCCCTGCCCTACGCTTGTTCCCTGGCCCTGCAGCCATCCCCTCACACTCCCTCCCTGTTGCTTTCCCTTGCCCTCCACCGCACCCCAGTCTGCCTTTCCGCTCTACCTGGGGCTGCCGCAGGGGACACGCTGATGGCTCCCACCCGCAGAGGAGGGAGCCGATCCCGAGAGCATCGAGGTGGTGGCCAGCCGGGTGCTGGAGCTGTCGCTCCCCGCTGCACCGGCCCAGATCCACCGCCTGGCTGAGGAGATCAAGGCGCGGGTGCGCAACCTGGCCAGCGTGGATGCCATCCTGGAGCAGACGGCTGACGATGTGCGCCAGGCCGGGCAGCTGCTGCAGGATGCCCAGCGGGCCAGGTGAGCCCAGGAACATGGGCACACAGTCCCTTCAAGGACACCCCAGCGCAGGCTGGTTCTGAGGCTGTTGCCACTTTGGCCATAGGTCGCGGGCAGAGGGGGTGCGGGGCACGGCCGAAGCGGTGCGACAGGCGCTGGACGAGGCGCAGCAGGCTCAGGATATGGCCATGCAGGCGCTGCTCCGGGCCACCGGTGACATCCAGCACAGTGAGAGCACCATCGACATGGTAAGTCTCCAATCCCTGTGACCCCAGCCCCATCCCCACCATGCGGGCACCCCGGCTGTGCCCATTCCCCATGCCACCACTCCCCAGATGCAGGCTCAGACAGGGAGTGCGGAGCAGCAGCTGGCAGGTGCCATGGAGCGGGTTGGTCTGCTGGACAGACAAACGGACGCCCTGAAGGTGAAGCGTGCCAACAACAGCTTGGCAGCCACGCGTGCCCAGGAGGCGGCTGGCACTGCGCGGGACCGAGCCGGCGAGGCCAAGCAGGTGTGTGAGAAGGGGGTGTGGGGTGTCATTGGGGGTCCCCAGAGAGTCCCGCTGACCAGTGCCACTGACTGACAGGTGCTGGAGGGGCCGCTGCGGGACCGGTACCGGACGGCACAGGAGCTGGTGCAGCACCGGGCGCAGGGCGTGCAGCAAGCGGGCAGCCGGGCACAGCAGTTGCGAGACGAGGCCGCCGGGCTGCTGCAGGACGCCCAGGGCAAGCTGCAGCGGCTGCGAGGTGAGGCTGGGGCAGGGGGCTGTTGGGAGTGGTGGCGGCGAGGAGCCGGGCTGAGCCACGTCCTCCCTGTCCCTGCAGCCCTGGAGGAGGAGTATGAGCGCAACGAGCGGCTGCTGGACGCCAAGGCGGCCCAGCTGGGCGGGCTGGAGGCCAGGATGAGGGAAGTGCTGGCCACCATCAACCAGCAGGTCCAGATCTACAACACTTGCCAGTGATCCCCAGTTAACCCCCGCTAAAGCCTCCAGCATCTCCCATCCCCGGAGCGCCGGGCGGGCGGGCGGCAGCCCGACATCCCCCGTGTGAATAAAGTTACAGAGCAACGCTGCCTCTCCTCTGCCCCGGGCCGTGGGCGCTCGAGTGCCCCGGGGAGGGAGCTGGGGGGCAGCCGGTGAGGCTGAGGGCTGGCTGCGGGGCCCGGGGGGGTGGCAGGGCCCGGGGGCCATTGCCATGGGACCCCGGGGGCTGTTGCCATGGGAACCCCGGGGCCGTCGCCATGGGTACCCCGAGGGC
>WBNH01005620.1:9853-29445 GCA_013401255.1 Urocolius indicus | reverse complement strand
CGGGAGGCAGGGCCGGGCCGGGCCGGGCGCGGGACAGGGTGCGGAGGCCAAGGAGGGGGGCGGCGCGGGAGCCGCGGGGCAGAAGCGCCGTCCCGCGCCCTTTCAGCCCCGCCAAGCGCCGCGGGGGAGGCCGAGCGCCCGCCGCCGCTGCCGTGTGCTCACGATGTTCATCCCCAGAGGCTCCCCACGCCGCACGGCTCTCGGGGCTGTGCTGTCGCAGCCGTGTCCGCGCGCGTTGGGAGCGTGCTGTGTGACCGTGCGAGGCTGGGTGCCCGCCCCGAGGGGCTCCGCGCCTGCCTGTCCCGGTTCAGCCGCAGTGTCGGGCGTGCCGAGAGACCGAAGTGAGAGATGAGCTTGAGTCCCCGGAGGTTCCTCAGCGGGGAGAAGGAGCAGAAGGCGTCAGAAGTACTTGTGCAAGTGAGGGAAGCGTTTCTGTGGGCTGTGCTAGGGATGGGGAGGATGCAAAAGTCTGTGGAATAGCCAACCTCTACAGCTACCTCAACAAAGGCCTGTGGGTGCTGAGGTGGGGTGCTGAGGTGGGCAAGAACCAGGAGGCCTCTTACTGCAAAGTGCTACATGTGCCCCAAGCGTGGGGTCAGATTGCATCTTGCTGTGTGCTCTCATTCACACCAGCTCAGCCTGGCACTGCTGTGCCAAGGCATGGTCTTTCTCCCTGACCCTTTGCTCCCACTCCTGAGTTCTGCCTTTCTCCTGGCCAGTGAAAGTGTTTGTGCAGCCGCAGCATGAACTGGGCTGGGGAGCTGCTCTAGGGTAAGCCAAACTTGGCAGCTTTGCTCTGGCTGGTGTTTTGATCCAGTACCCAGGCTGGGGGAGCAGAGCACAGGGAAGCATCTCCTTGGCAGTGTGGCCAGGCTTTCCCTGCTCAGAGGAGGATTGAGGAAGGCTTTGTAGGAGCTCCCAGCCCATCAGTTGCTTCTCAGAGGTACACTTGGCATCCATCCAGTGTGGCCTTTCACCATCCCTCCCCCACAGCCACTCCTACCATGCTGACATTAGCTGGGCCAAACCCTCCAATGTCCCTGTGCACCTTGGGGCTGAGTTTCACACCGGGCTGAACGATTCCTGGTGGCAGAGAGGCAGGAAGGCTCAGGGGTTAGAACAGGTAAATGGGAGCAACCTGTGCCTTGCCTGCACTGCTCCAAAACACCGTGGCACTCAGTGGCTTTGGGCTGCCGTCATTCTGGCAGAGCTCCAGCCCTGCTTGGTTCCTGCCTGCTCTTGGGGACAACTGTGAGCAGAGCACTGAGGGAGCTGAGCCCTCAGCGAGGCGTGAGAGCAGCAGCGCTCTCCTGAAGGAGTGGCAGCAGACACGTGGCCCTGGCTCCCTTTCTCACAGAAGATACTCCTTTCTCAGGCCTCTGGGAGCTTGCTGTCACCCTGGCCAGCAGTTGCCCTGTGCCACCCCTTTGGAGGTGCAGGAAATAGGCAATGGAGCCTCGCCTTTACCAAGCAGTTGCTGCTTCTTATCTTCCCCTCCTGGGATTCTCACCCTAGAGAAATTCAGCAAAAAATGCCTTCCTGTGTTTGCGGAGCCCACGTTTGCTTTCTGAGCACCAGGAAGCACCCACAGCTGACCTGTTTCGATGGTGCTGGGGACTGGAGCAGAGCATCAGTGTGCTGCTGGCAAGAGGCTCATCATGTTTGCCACTGCAGCCAGAGGCAATGCTGCATCTCGAGGAGACCCAGAGCATGGAGCAGCTTGGGGCTGGCCCTCCTGGCCTCCTGTACCCTTTAAAGCTCCCTGGGGCTCTGCAGAGTGTCAGCTGGCTGATGTGGGGCCCCTCTAGTATGGGTAGCAGGGATTGTTTGGGCCAGGCAGCCTGTCTGGGCACAGCACTTGAGCTTGTCACTTGGCTTTGGTGGCTCTTGGTTATGAAGGTGAGTTGGCCTGCAGAGAAGGGGTTTGTATGCAGTACCTGTCGTGGGGCTGGCTTAGCCAGAGCTGAGGGCAAGGGTAGGACGACTTTCCTCTCTGGAGTCTTGTGCAGTTTGTGGCTACTTGTTGCCCCGAGAGTTTCTAGAACACAGACACTGGTGATGTGTTGTGGACAGCCCAGAGCTGCCCGTGCGCACTCTCTGAGTGACACCTTCCTTTGGAGGTGCCTCCTGCCTGTGGCTGAGCGGAGCTGTGGGGTCTGTGCTGGGTGCATGGGTGAGAGCAGGACGGGGTGGTCCTGAAGGCTCAGCTTGTCTCCTGCTGAGAGAGAGGCAGGCTCTGCAGAGCTGGGCTAGACCAAAATGCTGTTTGGCTCAGCTTTGTGTCCTCAGATGGCAGCAGGGCTGTGGGGTGCAGTGTGGATCAGTGCTGTGGGAGCTGCCACAGGCTACTGGCACCTGGGGGTGAGCAGGATCCGTGAGGCTGGGCCTGCTGGCCTGTCACAAACCCCTCAGACTGCTGAGCACCAGTGGGGTCAGGGCATGCAGCCGGGGCAGCCAGGGAAGAAGCTTTCCCAGCTCAGCTTTCACCACCCCCACAGAGGCACCTTGAGTGGGACTGTTTTCAGTGGGCTGTGAACACCCGAGGGTGAAACTGGAGAATGAAACTGAGACCAGCTCTCCGACCGGCAGCTCTTAAACCTGGTGTGGTAGCTGACTCTGCCAGGGAGAGCATGTTTAAGGGGGCACTGGTGAGCCTCCTGCTTGCCTTCTCCCTGGGGCAGGATGAGCAGAGGTGTCCTGTTTCCAGGCCAGACACCGCTGCCGCTGTCTGTAAACCCTCAGGGAGACGAGTATGCAAAGTGCAGTCCTGCTGGTGAAGCTCCCAGCTGGTGGGCCGAGGGGGAGGAACTCTCCTCTTGCCAGGGAGCTCCGCTCTCATCTGTCACAGGAGACTGTCCCGTGCCTGCTCTTGCTTCTCCCCTTTCTTCCTTCTTAGGGCGTTACTCGCCGCCGCTCCCGCCCTCTGACGTGGGGCCCTGTCAGTCTGAAATAGCTGCTGCCCCGAGCCATGGGGTGAGCTGCCCTAGTTGACCTCAAAGGCCTTGATCTTTTTTTCTTTTGGCTTCTGGCCTCCCCATGTCCTTGCCCATGCTCTGCCTCTGGGTGGTTTTTGTGCTGGAGGCTCCTGGAGGCCAGTGTAGCTGTAGTGGGAGCCATGAGCATGACAACTGCTTTCCAGGTTTTTAATGTGCCACATACAGAAGACTGTATCTTGGGAGTATCTTGGTTGTATCCTGGCAGCTCTGACAAGCTCATGCTTTTGGCAGTAAGCGTTGTAACAGCTCTGATGAGGTAGGTTTCCTCACTGAGCTCTGCATGGGACTTCCCATAAATGCCACAGTGAAGGTCATGTGAGGGCATTGGCCCCGGGGCAGAGAGCAGATCACGATGCTATCGGGCCTTCTCCACCTGCTCCTCCTGCCATGCCATGCTCGCTCTCTCCTCTCTTTAGGCCACTAGTTCCTTGCCAGAGAGTTTGATCACAGAGAGTCGCCAAGATAGCTGGGCCAGGAAGAAAACGTCGCACCCCTGACCCAGACTCCATCACCGACCCCGGCGGGCCGTTTGTGTCCTCCAAACGACCGAAAATGTCCAGCAGCACCAATGCCCCTGGCCAGAGGAGAGTCACTCGGGGCTTGGATGATGCCACCAACAAAAAGAAGCAGAAGGATCGAGCGAACCAGGAGAGCAAGGAAGGTGAGAGCCCCTGGGCTGCGCCGTGGCGAGCAGGCCCGTGGTTTCCAGGCTCTGCAGGGTGGGAGCCTTGCAGCCATCTGCTGCAGGATAAGCAGATTTAACTAATCGCTTCCTGCAGCTGATGAGAACCCCTGTGATGTGGGATCCTCTTCGGCACAGTGTCCTCCCTGGAACTGTAACCGCCTTCTACTTTGCCCCAGCTACGCAAGGGAGGTCAGGCCCGTGGCCTTGTTAGCTTCAGTCTGGAGCTGGTCTCTCTGGTTGTGTCTAGATTCTGTTTTGGGCTGGGGCTGAGCTGCCCCCACCCAGAGGGAGTGGAGCTGAAAGTCTGTGGGTGCCCCTTCCCCATGGCTCTGCTGAGGCCAGGTGCTGTGAGGCAGAGGCCGGGTGCTGCTGATGCCCTGCCTGTGGTGGGGCTGAGCCTTTGGCTTGTGTGAGGGCAAGGGGAAGAGTTGCTGTGGATAGTTGCCTTTGTAGCTGCTGTGTATCCAAGGGCAAAAATCATGCTTCAGGTGCAGGGAATGCCTGGGGGCAGGATGCAGGCAAGAGTTCCTGCAGCCCAGGAAGACAGTTTGATTTCTGTGCCCACTGCTTTGTGACTGCTGTAACCTCCAGCTCCTGGGGTGGATTCTGGATGAGGTGAAGGGGTGCTCCCTGAGGTCTGTGTCTGAGCAGCTGACTGAAGCCTGGGGCAGAGGCCACAGCTCCCATTGCCACTGTTTCCCTGCCCCAGGACAAGGTGCCATTGCTTTGAGCCCCTTGCCTGGCAGAGCACGCTGCCCTTTGGTGCTGGAGCAGGCCCTGAGATGCTCTCTCTGGCTGTTGGAGGTAATCCTGCAAGGAGCAGGGATTAGGTGTCAGGTCTGTTTGGTTCTCCAGCCTGATCTGGAAGAAGGTTTTGGCAGCTCATGCAGGAATGGAAATGTTAAAGTGCAGCTGGGCCACGTGCCTCTCTCGTTGTAGCAGAATTGGTTTGAGGACAACCAAACGTCAGGTTCTCCCTGTCAGGTCAAGGCAGGACCCTGCATCTGGAGGCTGAGGGCCTGGTGTGCTGAGCAGGGGTACACAGCTCAGCATTTACCACTAGCTCTGTGCTGAGATATGTCCCAGACCAGTGGGGTCCACTCAGTGTGATGATGTGTTGCTCCCACCATGGTGCTGGTTAGACTGGGATATGGTGGTGTGGCCCAGAGCACCTGTGCTGGGAACTGATTTGCCCTGGTGCTGCAGGAGGGGCTGTGGGGAAGGGAGATGTGTAAGGAACCAGAAGAGGGAAATGAGCAACATGTACAGGATAAAAGGCCTGAGCAAAGGTTCAGGGGAGAAGGAGGCGATGTGTGCAATGTTGGGCATCGGTGTGCCAGCTCATGCTTTGAGGTGACAGAATGACAGACCTACCTGCGCTCTGCTTCTCTGCCCACCAGTGTCTTGCCCTGAGCTCAAGCAGGCTGAGACTGCTCAGGAGAAAGACTCAGAGGAGGGTAAGTGGAGGTGTGTGCTGCTGTCAGTGCATGGCCACAGAGTGCCCTTGCCCAGGGAGTTGAGGCTCTCACCTTGTCGTTGTGCCATGCTCTGATGTTGAGCAGGACTAACCCAAGCGCTCCCTCACCTCGGCCGTTATCTGAACAGGACGAGGCCTCCCCGGGGCAGGAGGATGCACACAGCTGGGAAGGGATGTCTGCAAGGAAAAGGCCCTGGGCACAGGGCAGGCTGCTCTCAAATCGGGTGTCACGGTGCCACTGAGCACAGCCCTGGGACACCTTGCTGTCAGCATCTCCCCTGCTTGTTTCTGAGCAGGGAGCCATGCTGGGCTTGGAAGATCCCAAGCTGAGATCTGTTGGCTGGTTTCTGCCTTGATCTAGGCCTGCTTCAAGGACAGAGTAGGACATCACGGTGCCACAGAGAGTAGAGCAAACTTGACTGAAATTAAGGTGATCAAAATCACCTTTTAGACTTGAGAAGACTTCAGGACAGCGCCGTGCCAGACCTGGAGCCTGGCAGGCACCTAATGGAGACTCTGCCTGCAGGGCAGTGATGCTGCTATACTGTTTTCTCCCTGGATGTGGCATTCTTGCCCAGCTGCCAGGCCTGCCCTTGTTCCAGCTACATTAATGCTCACCTGGCAGGAGTACAGCACTTTGCTGATAGCTGCTTGGTTTGCATATGCAAAAGGGAAGTGGCAACTTCTGATTGTGGTCAGAGTCCGCCTGAATCCCCCAGAGACATTCTGTGGCTTCCTTATTCCCTGGGAAAGCAGCAGCAATTGCTTTGTAGTTGGCAGTAGCCACCCCTTCTTCCCAGCTGCCGCCACTGCACGTGACGGGGCCCGCAGCAGCGCTGCTTTTCTGATCTCTCTGGTTCCCACCAGGATTCACCTGCCCTGCTCTAACACGCGCTCTTGTTTGTGGCCTGTCTGATGAGAGCAGGTTGCGAGCAGCCCGTTTGTTTGGCGTGAGCTGTGTCCCCTGCAGTTCCTCAGCTGGGCGGTGGGCACTGCAGGCTTGTGCCCCAGCCAGTGGGTCACACTTCCCTCCCTCTTCCCAGAGCTGCAGCTGGACTGGAAGCAGAACGCTGACGAGATCATCGTCAAGCTCAACCTTGGCAGTGGAGCTCTGAAGGTGGAGGATGTGGTCACTTCTTTCACTGACACAGACTGTTTGGTCAAACTACCAGGTATGGAGAACAGAGTGACTGCTGCAGGCGTTCTTCCAGTGGGGCTTGGCTCAGCTCCGGGCTAGACGCTGGGCTGATCCAGGCAGGCATAAAACCTTTCCTTCAGAGGCAATGCCCTGCTGTCAGCTGGCGTGGGTTCAGCCAGCAGACAGGGCCAACAGGAGAGCAGTGTAAAAGAAGAAGGGTGTAGAGCTCGGGAGGGCAGGAGCTGGCCTCTGCGCCAGGGGAACAAGTGCCCAGTGCTGTGTCTCTGTCCCCTGCTCACTGGGATGACTGAGTCGGCCCTGGGTATCCCTTGGAAAAGCGACTGTACCCCTGAGGGCGGGGAGGCCCGGGGCCTTCCCTCTGGGAAAGGGGCCAGACAGATGTACAAAGCAAATCCAGGGACGTTGGCTGAAGCCCTGAAAGCTCCTGGGGTATGGTGGCAGCCTGCCTGCAGCCTTCTTGGCTCTGGATGAGTGCTGCCTTGATCCCTGGGGCAGGTGAAAGGGGGCTGTGGGCTAGGTGACAGCTGCCTGGAGTGCTGCCTGATGTGCCAGTCCCCCTCTGCCTGCAGACGGGCGCCAGTGGAGCTGTCAGTTCTACGAGGAGATTGAGGGCTCCTGCAGCAAGGTCCAGTGCAAGAAAGGCAACTTTCTACAGCTTGTGCTTCAGAAGAAGATCCCACTCCATAACTGGTCTTCGCTTCTGGTGAGGAGGGGGTGATCTGCCTTTTGAGGGAACTTATGCCAGTCTGGGGTTGCTGGGCGAGGGTCCCACTCCCTGCTCCTGAGCTGGCCTGGGAGCCATGTGGGGCACGTCCTGTGTCCATGTGCTGCATGAGGGCAGTGAGCCTCTGCCCCAGAGAGCTGGGTGTCGTTGTTCCCCTGTTCCTAGCTGTCACATAGCCCCCAGGTTCTGCAGCAGAGCTCCAGCATACTGTGGGAGAAAGGAGTGAGGGGCTGGCAGAGAGTGTGAGAGGTGCTGCTACCTGGATGTGTCCCAACTGTATTGCACTGCTTTTCACAGAAGAGAAGGAAAGACGGATCCAAAGAGATGGCCAAAGGGACCATGTGCTGGGAGAATGGGAAGGAGAAGGCTGCCTCTGCAGAGCTGAACCCTGAAGAGCTGCGGGTTGAGGGCACAGAGCCGCCGAGGGCCCGGCGGGAACCCTCCAACCCAAAGCGCGCTCCGGGAAGAAGCGAGGCCCTGGGAGGGAAGAGCCCAGCCAGCCCAGGGACGCAGAGCGGCCCCAGCGCCAAGCGGGCAGTGTACCTCAAAGTGGCTCCTGCTGAGGAGGAGCCCAACACCAGAGTCAGCGGGAGCGTGGAGCCCAGCAAAGGGCACAGCGGGAGGGCGAGCGGCCGCCGCGCCGGCAGAGCCAGCCAGGCCGACGCACCCACAGCCCTCACGGACCTTGCGCCTCCGCTCGAGAAGGTACCCGAGGGCCCAGCCCAGCGGGGCTCCCCTGCACGCTGGAGACTCATCCCTGCCCACAAGAGGGGCCCCGGGGTTCTGCGGGTGGTGCTGGGGGCTGGTGGAGCGGGAAGGGGAAGAGGGAGGTGAGGAGCCCGCGGTTGCTGGGCTGTGGTGTTGATGGGGCTGAGCTGAGCACGGGATGTGTGGGGAAAGTGAGTGGCATGAGGCAGCTCAGATGTGATGGTGTCTGTTTGTCACCATATCCCTGTGTCTTGAAAGGCAGGGGTTTTGGCCAAGGAGACTGTTCCGGTGGAGATGCCACCTCTCACTGCTACCACAGAGGTGTTCCCCCACTGTGTTGCCACCTGTGTGGAGAAGAGAGTCCTGCAGCCAGGCAGCCCTGCTGAGGCCTTGCGGGGCCGAGACTGCACGCCTGTCCTAGGAGAGAGCTCTAAGGCTGTCCCAGCAGCCACTCCTCCCCTGGGCAGAGACAGTGAGAAGAGAGACTGGTCCAAGGATGACGTGGCTCTGGAAGCAGCAGCTGATGGTGAGTGGCTGGAGCTCAGGAGTCAGCCTGATCAGGAAGGTCTGTCTGTACAGGACCTCTCCTGGGTCAGCCTGCAGCACTGTCTGGATGTGT
The DNA here is from genome assembly GCA_013401255.1 of Urocolius indicus. Lineage (NCBI taxonomy): Eukaryota > Metazoa > Chordata > Aves > Coliiformes > Coliidae > Urocolius > Urocolius indicus. The sequence continues at coordinate 21,077 of WBNH01005620.1, read as the reverse complement.
AACATCCCTCTCAACGACTTTCCTCCCTCAGAGCCAGAGCCTTTTGTGAGCCTGACCTTTGTCAAGAATGACTCATACGAGAAGGGCAATGACCTGGTGGTGGTGCATGTCTACGTGAAAGAGATCCACAAGGAGACATCCAAGGTGTTGTTCCGAGAGCAAGACTTCATGCTGGTGTTCCAGACGAGGTACAGGCATGCCTCAGGATGGTGCCAGGCCACCACAGAGCTCCTGCCTCTACTCAGGCTATTTGTGTGTCCACTTCTTTTCACTCACTTCCTGTTTCTTTGCAGTGACACAAACTTCCTTCGGCTCCATCCCGGCTGTGGGCCCCACACAGTGTTCCGGTGGCAGGTGAAGCTCAGGTACAGCTCCAGTCGTAGCCCACACTGGGGTGAGGAGCTGAGAGTGGGAACTAGAGCAGGAGCTGGTCCCAGCTAGCGGGTCAGTGCAGGGAGTGCTCCTGTCTGCACCCAGGGAGCTTCTTTACACCACGTTGCACTAGTGCCCCAGGCCTGGGCTGCCTTGGCTCTGTGTGATGACTTGCAGAGGAGGAAATCCCAGTGCCTTCTCAGACACAGTTCCCTCCCAGTCTGTTCTAGAGCTCTTGGAGCCTGTGTGCACTTCTGTGTGCACAGTGTGGTCAGGCTCATGGGTTTCTGCCCTGTTTTGCCAGGGCCACCTCAGGATTGATGCTAGCTGCATCCCTACTGCTGGGAGGCCATGGCCCTGCCTTGCAGAGGCTTTGGAATGTCTGAGGGGCCTGGGGCATCCCTGACTTACTGCATGTGTTGCAGGAACCTTATTGAGCCGGACCAGTGCACGTACAACTTCACGGTGTCTCGCATCAACGTCTGCCTGAAGAAACGCCATAGCCAGCGCTGGGGAGGGCTGGAGGCTCCGGCCACACGAGGTCTGCACCCTGCCTTCTTGTCTTGCCTGCCTGCTGCACCCCACGGGCACGGGCCCTCCTCACCGCCTGCAGCAGCCAAGTCCTCTGCTGCGGGGTTGTGGGGAAGGAGAGGGGCTGACTGGGTGCAGGCAGGAGGGGCGTAGGGCAAGGTGAGCCCAGCGCTGGAGAAGGGCAGGAGAGAGCCTGTGTGTGAGCGTGGGCCGAATGACTCAGCCCCGTGTGGTGCTGCTAACCACAGGCCTCCCCTTCCCCCTTTTTAAGGTGCAGTGGGTGGTGCAAAGGTTGCCATGCCTACAGGCCCTACCCCTCTGGACAAGAACCCCCCTGGCAGTAACCAGCACCCCCTGTCCAGCAAGGAGGAGGCCCGAGCCAGTGACAAAGAGAAGCCACGTGTGGAAGATGGGGGTCTGGATGGCGTGGCTGCCCGTACGGCCCCGGAGCACGTGGCAGTGAAGCAAGAGCCACACATCCCATCGGTGAGTGGGAACACACTGAGTTTGACCTTGGCAGTGGGGAAAGGAGCCTACTTGTCCTTCTTGTGGGTCCCAACCTCCTTGGTGTTGCTCTGGGGACTGGCAAACTGTCCCTGGAAGAGGAGGCAGTGCTGCCCAGTCAGAGCTGGCAGTGCTGAGGGCAGTGGTTGGCCTGTCTGTCCCCGTCCTGGGGGGGAAGTAGCACAATTACTCCAGCCCAGCCACTTCCACGGTGTGCCTCAGGCCTTTGGTTTCCCTGATGTTCCCAGAGAGACCCCTTGAGCACAGCATCCTCACACCCACCTCTGTTTTGGCAGCCCAAACCGACCTGCATGGTGCCACCAATGACACACAGCCCAGCAAGCACCGAGAGCGTGGAGGACGATGAGGACGAGGATGAGAAGAAGAAGGTCTGTCTGCCTGGCTTCACGGGGCTGGTGAACTTGGGCAACACCTGCTTCATGAACAGCGTCATCCAGTCCCTCTCCAACACCCGGGAGCTGCGTGACTACTTCCACGGTGAGCCCGGGCTGGGAGCCGGGCAAAGCCCTGCCCTTGGGACCCTGCAGCCAGCAGCCACCCTCACTCTCCTGCATCTCTTACAGATCGGTCCTTTGAGTCAGAAATCAACTACAACAACCCTCTGGGGACGGGGGGACGCCTGGCCATCGGCTTTGCCATGCTGCTGCGGGCACTGTGGAAGGGCACACACCATGCCTTCCAGCCTTCTAAACTGAAGGTAGGGCTACAGGAGCCGTGGTGGGGCCTCGGCTCTCCTGTGTGGCCGTGAGTGCCACAGGGAGCGAAGGGGGTTGGGTGTAGCCAGGCTTGGTGTGTGTAGGGGGCAGACAGTGGCGTGTGGGGAGCTGCTGGCCAGCCCTGACTGCCTCACTCCCCGCAGGCCATCGTGGCCAGCAAGGCCAGCCAGTTCACCGGCTACGCCCAGCACGACGCTCAGGAATTCATGGCCTTCCTGCTGGATGGCCTGCACGAGGACCTCAACCGCATCCAGAACAAGCCCTACACTGAGACTGTTGACTCGGATGGGAGGCCTGACGAGGTGAGGATGGCCCTGCCCAAAGGCACGGGGGTGGCAGCCCTGGCCTGGGTGGTTCAGCACAGTGCTGAGCGCTGTCTCCACACAGGTGGTAGCTGAGGAGGCCTGGCAGCGACACAAGATGAGGAACGACTCTTTCATTGTGGACCTCTTCCAGGGCCAGTACAAATCCAAGCTGGTGTGCCCAGTGTGTTCCAAGGTAGGGCAGGAGGCTCCTGACTGTCAGGGAGCACAGGGCAGGGCCAGATCTCAGGTCCCCTGGGGCTGCTGCCCCACTGATCTCAGCCACAAACACTTCCCCCAGCTGACTGTGCTCTCTCATCTGCAGGTGTCCATCACCTTCGACCCTTTCCTGTACCTCCCTGTGCCCCTCCCACAGAAGCAGAAGGTGCTGACTGTCTACTACTTCGCAAAGGAGCCACACAATAAACCCATTAAGGTAAAGGACACCATGTAGTCTGGGGAGGGATGTGCCAGCAGACTTGTATTAAGCAAGACCCTGCATGCCATGCCACGGTGTGACTGATGTGGTGCTTCCTTCATGGCAGTTCCTTGTGAGTATCAGCAAAGAGAATTCCAGTGCCATGGAGGTACTTGACTCGGTAGCCCACAGTGTGCATGTGAAACCAGAGAACCTGCGTCTGGCAGAGGTGAGAATGCTCAAGCTGGGGCACCAGTATGGGCTGCTCTTGTGGGTGCCCTCACTTGTACAGCTCTGTGAGGAATGTGGCCAGTGGCAGCCACTTGCCCGTGGGCTCTGTCCGTGGGTGGCAGTGCCATGCATGGAAGGGCTGGGCCACCACAGTGGGGCAAGGAGTGTCCATCTACCCCTGGCAGAGTGGGGAACTCAGCACAGCATCACTGTGGTGCTCCCATCCCCACAGTTCACTGCAGGGCTGAGGTCCGCAGCTTTCTCAGGAGAGAAAGCATGGGGCAGCCCTCACAGCCCCATTCCACTGCCTTCCTGGCAGGTGATCAAGAATCGCTTCCACCGCATGTTCCTGCCGTCCAACTCGCTGGACATGGTGTCCCCCACGGACCTGCTGCTCTGCTTCGAAGTGCTGTCACCAGAGCTGGCCAAGGAGAGGGTGGTGGAGCTGCAGGTCCAGCAGGTAAGAGGAGATGTTGGGACTAGTGGGAAGGCTCGGCAGGAGGGAAGGAGCTTCGACAAGGATGTCGAGCTGCGGTGCATGTGGATGCCCACCGAGGCTGCCTCGTCCTGCCCAGTAGGGTCCCCTGCCCTGCCCAATGGGTCTTTTCTCCTGCAGCGTCCACAGGTGCCCAGTGGCCACGTTGCCAAGTGTGCAGCCTGCCAGAAGAAGCAGCTGTCAGAGGATGAGAAGCTCAGACGCTGCACAAGGTGCTATCGAGTCGGTTACTGCAACGTGTGAGTTGGCTTGGTGCACAGCAGGGAGGGAGGGTCTCCTGCCTTCAAGGGCTGGATGAGAGAGCACTGGGAGGAGGTGGGATACCCTCGTCCCCACTGCACCCCTCTGGCCAGTGCCATTCTCCTGCCTGGGGTTGGTCACGGATGCTGGCTTCAGCAGGGGCTGTATGTGTTACAGGGCATGTCAGAAAACACACTGGCCAGACCACAAGGCTTTGTGCCGCCCCGAGAACATCGGCTTCCCCTTCCTCATCAGCGTGCCCGAGTCCCGCCTCACCTACGCCCGCCTGGCCCAGCTGCTGGAGGGCTACGCGAGGTGAGAGCCCAGGGAAGGAGGGTGCTTCTGCCCCATTGCTGAGCTCAGCTCTCTGCCCCTCCAGCTCTGACTGCCACCTCCTCACCCAGGTACTCAGTCAACGTCTTCCAGCCTCCGTTCCAGCCGGGTCGCATGTCGCCAGAGCAGGGGCTGCAGCCTCTGCTCCCAGACAAGCTGGAGCCGCTGGCCAAGAGCAGCTGTGCAGCAGCCAGCTGTGCCCCCGAGCTGGGGGACGGGGACAGGGCTTCCAGCCTTCTGCAGGAGCCCCCACTCTCGCCAGCTGTGCCTGAGCTGCACCCGGAGCTGGGAGACACGGGTACTGTGCGGAGCAAGGTCCTGGCAGCCAGGAGTTCCCTGCTGAGCTTGGATTCGGGCTTCTCCGAGCACATGGAGTCGCAGGGCGACAGCTGTTGTGAGAAGGAGCCATCCTATGAGAGAGCCCTCAGGCCAGAAGGTAAGAGGTGGTGCGATGCTAACCTTGTCTGTGCCAGGAGCCTGGGTAGCCCCCAGGTCTGCTTCCTCAGGGTGACTTCCCACCACGATATTCTGTTCTTCCCTTGTGATCTTGGTGCAGAGACTATAGGTGAGGCCCTGGGAGCTGTGTTTGGCAGTGCTGCCCCACCTGAAATGCCTGCCTGCCCACGCTCTGCCTTGCCCTGGCAGGGCCCATGGGGCAGAGCAGAGGAAAGAGACTGGAGCGTTCTCTTCTTGTGGGAGGGGTGGGAAGGCAGAGGCTGGCAGGAGCCCGTGGGAGGGCTGAGCCCCTCGGGGCTGCAAGCCCAGCGCTTCCCTCCCTCTGAGCTCTGACTCAGCTGCACGGGAGCAGCCTCTCGCTCGGCTGCCTGGCTGTCACGTTTCCAGACACTCGTCTCAGGATGGCAGCAATGTGCAGTGAAGGGGCAAGGCAGGCAGAGGAGCACAGCTTGCCAGGGGCAGGCGCCTGCTAAAAATAGTCAAGGACACGGGGCACGTGGTTGTGTCCCTGCAAGGCCGTAGCATGTGAGGTGGGGGTGGGTGCACTGCAAATTCTTGGCCCCTACGCAGGGCAGACAGGCAGTGCCACCACAGATCTGTCCCTGCCTGTCCACAGCTGCCATCCCTGGGTACCAACACACTCCAGACTCGCTGAGTGCTCGCGCCATGCAGTTCTACATCAACAAGATCGACGCTGCAAACCGAGAGCACAAGCTGGAAGATAAAGGTGAGCCCACAGTCCCAAAATGGGCCACTTTCATCCCTCGTGGCCTCTGGCAAGGTGGTAGATCTGCCTGGCACAAGATGATCCCAGATGTGATGGTGGCCTCAGGGTGGACAGTGAAGGTCAGGGCTCTGCTGCACAAAGCTGCTGCCTGGAAGGTCTTGGGCATGATGTTCCTGCTCTCCTCAGCAAATAGATCGATTCCCTTCAGCCTCCTGCATCCAAAGAGGATCTGTGATCTCTGGGTCACCTCTCATCTGGAAGGGATGGCCACGTGCAGTGCTCATTATGTCAGCACTGCTAAGAGAGAGGCTGTGCCTGCTTGACCCTGCTGACTGGGGGGCTCTGCTGTCCTGGGGTGGAGAACCTGACTGTGGGGCACTTGGCCCTTCCTGGCAGCACTGCACGATAGCTGTATCGAGCTGGCCACGGGCAAGAGTGCTGCTAATCCCAGCAAGGTGTCCTGGCCAGTCTGGTGGGCAGGTGTGTGAGGTGTGGGCCCTTCTGCAGGTGACACCCCCCTGGACCTGACAGACGACTGCTCCCTTGCCCTGGTGTGGAAGAACAATGAGCGCCTCAAGGAATTTGTGTTGGTGGAGTCCAAGGAGCTGGAGTGTGCGGAGGACCCAGGCTCAGCCAGCGAAGCAGCCCGGGCTGGCCACTTCACCCTGGAGCAGTGCCTCAATCTCTTCACCAAGCCCGAAGTCCTGGCCCCAGAGGAAGCATGGTGAGAAAGGCGGCAGGGTGGGTTCCAGCCCGTGGGCACAGACAGCAGTGGGGGTTTCCCAGGAGCTGCCTGGGCCTGCACGCTGTCTCTTTGGCAGGCAGGAGCGTTGGCCTCCCCTGTGCACGGGGAGGGAGGCCCTGAGCCAACGGAGAGCAGTGCCAGCTCTCCACAGATCCATGCTGGCCTGCCCCAGGCACGAGGGGCTGCAGCTTCCTGCGTCCCCTGTGTGGGGGGCCTTGGGGCTGGGCTGTGAAACTGAGGCTGTCCCTTTCCCCACACTGCTAACGGACACTCTGCCCCCAGGTACTGCCCCAAGTGCAAGCAGCACCGCGAGGCCTCCAAGCAGCTGATGCTGTGGCGGCTGCCCAACGTCCTCATCATCCAGCTCAAGCGCTTCTCCTTCCGGAGCTTTATTTGGAGGGACAAGATCAATGACATGGTGGATTTCCCCGTCCGGTGAGAGCCTGGGGGACCTCGTGGCAGCTTGTGCTGCCCTCCAGCCCGACCTCTCTCTGCCTAATGCTGGCAGCCCCTCACTGTCCCTGTGTCTCTCCCCAGGAGCCTGGACCTCAGTAAGTTCTGCATCGGCCGGAAGGGTGAGCAGCAGCTGCCGGTGTACGACCTGTACGCTGTGATCAACCACTACGGGGGCATGATCGGGGGGCATTACACGGCCTACGCCCGCCTGCCCAACGACAAGAACAGCCAGCGCAGCGACGTGGGTGAGAATCTGCCCTCCCTGCCCTCCGGCTCCCATGCCAGTGGCCCGGTCACTCAACCCTTGTTTCCGCTCAGGCTGGCGGCTCTTTGACGACAGCACCGTCACCACCGTGGACGAGAGCCAGGTGGTCACCAGATACGCCTACGTCCTCTTCTACCGCCGGAGGAACTCTCCTGTGGAGAGACCCCTGCCAGGGCACGCCCCAGACCACCGAGCCGAGCGCACCTCCTCTGCCGAAGCTGCTGCCAGCCAGGTGAGAGCTCGCGTCCCTCTTGGCACTGTTTGGGCCACGGAGCCTCGAAACATGCCCAGGTGCCCACGTGCAGGGCCTGGCCCATTTACCAACACTCGCGGAGCCTGGTGCAGCTGCACTGTGCGGCCGTGCCTGCCCCTCTCTGACAACAAGGACGTTGTGCCTGCCCCGCCTTGGGGCCTGTGCTGCCCTGTTCTTACTGTGAGCTTGGGGTGGCTCCTGGCCTGAGAGACCACAGGAGGGCTGGGTCCTGGCATTGGTGGGAGGGGGGGAATGCTGGAGGTAAGAGGTGCCCAGCCTCAGCGGGCTCTGTGCCGGAGGAAGGCTGTGAGTGGTGCAGCCGGCACGGGTTGTGCCGGTGAGCAGCCAGAACCTGCCCTCTGCAGCCGCTCCTGAGGCAGGGCAAAGCTTCTGTCTGCTGGAGCCCAGCTCAGAGCCAAGCTAGGTGCAAAAAAGGCAACTGCCTGCGCCAAGCCAGAGGCCTGGCAGCCTCTGTGGGCTGCTGAAGATAAACCTGCCAGAGCGAGCTCTGCTGCTGAGCCGCCTGGGAGGGAGGTAGGGAGGGCCAGGCGCTTTCGGCGTGCACGGGCGTGCAACCGTTGGGCTGATCTTTGCGTGAGCGTCAGACACCAGGGCGCAGGCTGGGGCAGGGCCAGGAGCCCGCCTGGCCAGTCCCCCCTGCATCGCTGTGTTGCAGCCTCCCCTCCACACTCGGCACCCCTGCGGGGTCTGAGGACGATGCTCAGCTCACCTCTGGCACAGTCACACGCATGTGCCCTGCGGGGCCCTTCTGTGCCGGCTCTCAGCCCGGCACACGTTAGGCACATCCCGGCTCTGCCCTCTCAGCTGGGGCTGGGCAGTGTCCGTCTGTCCTGGGGGGCTGCGCGTGCCCTGGGGGTGGCCTGGGGCAGTGGCAGGGCTGCGCTGCTGCTCGTCCCGCGATGGCGATGGGGGCCCGCACCGCGCTGCCTCGCGGCACCCGCGTCCCTCGGCTGGGCTCACGGTGCTGGGGCTGCCCGCAGCACCATGGCACGCTGGGTCCCGCAGGATCCCGCAGCCCCTCGGACCAGTGCCCCGGCGCCCTCCGGAGACCCGCGCCCCGATTGGCTGCCCCACGGATCACCGGCACAGGGAAGGGCCGGGCTGTGATTGGCCGCCTGCAGATGATCCTCCTGGACGCTGGGCTGCGATTGGCTGCTGGAGCATCCCTACCCACCAACGCAGAGCTGCGATTGGCTGTGCTGCGACCGCGCCTCCCGCTCCCACGCTGGCCGTCGTCTGAAAGATCCTTTTGGGATCCCGAGAGCTGGTCCGTGACTGGCCGCTGCCCGTGCCCTCGCCAGCCTGTACCCGCTGCCGCCAGCGCATCGCCTCCGCCGGGATCCGCCGCCCCGCTCCGCTCCCCGCAGCCCCACGAAGAGCCGGCCCGGCAGCCCCACACAGCCCCACACAGCCCCCAGCGCCGCGGGGCCGGGCGCGACCGCGCCGGGGCTGCATGGGGAGGAGGGCTGGCGGGGCACGGGGCTGGGCTGGCAGGCGGCCGCCCACCCCGGGGGATGGCGAGGGGTGTTGCCCGTTGTGTTCTCCAAGTGCTGACGCAGGTTTCCACATCGCAGGCTTCTCTGATCTGGCAGGAACTGGAGGCTGAAGAGCAAGAGCTGCAGCTCGAGGCACCCCAAAGGCCTGCAAGAAACTCCTGGAGGCCCCGTGGCCAGAAGCGGAGTCAGGGCAACCCCCAGCACCCAGACGAAGGCTGCGTCAGATACTTTGTCCTGGCCACCACGGCCGCGATCGTGGCTCTGTTCCTGAATGTCTTCTACCCACTCATTTACCAGACCCGCTGGAGATAGGCGCAGGGCCAGCCGTGGGAGCGGGGCTGCCGGGGCACTCGCAGTCCCAGGAACACTACGCGACGAAGACATTGGGCAGCAGGACAGAAACCGCTGGGAAGGACTCGCCGAGGGAAGCGTGGGGCTGTCTGCTCCCGCCCGTCTGCTCTGGCATCTCCTGTGCCAGCTGGCAGCGCTGCGTGGCCAGCCTGCTGCCTTGCCAAGGCGCAGCACAGAAGCAGGAGTCTCTGCCCTCCCTCACCCTGGCTGCCTGCGGGGAGCAGAGCAGATCTCGTGGCTACCTGCTGCTCAGGAACGGACGTTGCTGCTGCAGCAGCGCAGCCGGGACCTCAGAGAACCTCAGAACATTGACTGCCGCTCTGCTTTGGCTCCCCAAAGAGAAGCAGAGACCAGCCGAGAGGCTGCAGCAAGGGCAGGATGCCCTGACATGGGACCTGGCCCAGCCACCTCTCCTACCCGTGCTGCCGTGGGAGACTTGTGCTTCCTGAGGTTGGCATGAGCTGCGGCTCCCAGGCCAGCCTGCTGCCTCCTGCCAGCCTCCCCGTGCTACCCCCGTGCTGGGGCCAAAGGACGCGTGTGCTTCCCTGCTCCACCCTGCCACTGCTCCTCTTCCTCAAGCAGGTGCCTGTGAGCTTGGCAGCCTGGGCTGGGGTGCCTGTGGTGAGCACCCCATTCCCAAGAGCTGCTGGCTCCCACAGCCCCCCAGCACCATGGGACATGGGGGCTGACCTCCTGGCCCCACGGTGGCTGCAGTGAGGGGGAGCACAGGGCCTGTGCCAGGGCAGCACAGTGCAGCACCACGAGGCACAGGGGCAGGGAGTGCAGGCAGGACCTCGATGTGTTAATAAAGCTGGGTTTTCCCAAGGCGATGCAGCATCTGTCCTGTGTGTTGGGAACCCCCACACAGGGGCAAGGACTTTGTGCTGGAGCCTGTGGCCTTCCTCTTTCCAGCCTGGCTGGCGTGGGGGCTGTGGCGTGGGGGCTCAGCCGGGTGCCTGGCACACCCTCAACAGCAGCAGGCTCCAGGGACGGCTCTGCCTGCGCGTCCTGGGGGCAGAGGCTGGGCTCCTTTCTCCCCAGATGTGGGTTAGCAACCCCAGTAGGGCAAAAGCAGGGCAGGGGGAGCCCGGGGGGGCGGCAGCACACGGCCTCGTGGTGCTGGGGCACGGGCTGCCGCTCCCGCCGTGTCTGACATTGAGACGTGTTGCCCTTGGTGAGCGTGGCCTGGGCTGCTCGGGCGTGTTTGGGTGCGAGAGGTGACTTCAGAGCCCTGTGACTTCCTTTTCCGTCTCCGCCGCTGTCCCAGTGGTGCTGCCCTTGGCTGGCTGGGGAAGGATGCTGGGCCAGGAAGGGGCTCGCCTGTGTTTCTGGCCAGGGCTCGAGCCGGACAGCCGGGAGCCCGGGACTCTCCCGACCTCCGTCCCGCACACCTCTTGTGTGTGTGCCGCCATGTTCTCCCTGCCAAGCGGGTCCCAGCCGGGCAGGCTGGCGGGGCTGTGCTGCGATCATGAGGTGCCTGTCCTGGAACAGTTGCCTCATTGTCTGCAGCCCCGGGGCTCGGTGGCTTCCCCCGCTCGCCCACAGCGCTGGACTCGTGGGGCTGAGTCAGTGCCCGGCGCCGGTGGGGTGACCTCTGCTCTGGCTGGAGCTGGTGCCCTGGGCTTGGGGCCCACCAGCCACTGCCTGCACCTGCCCTGCTGCCTTCCCCTGAGCTGAGTGGCCAGCAGCAAGGCCTGGGCTAGTTGCTCTCGGCCCTGGAAATCCCCTCTGGTCCTGTGCTGTTCCTCAGCCCCAGGCGGGTGTTGGCAGCTTGCCCCCGGGCTTGCCGCTGCTGCCTGCCTGGCTGAGTGCCTGTGCCGAGGCACGGGGCTCTGCCCGGACCGGCCCTGGCCACAGCAGCCCCAGGGGCACAAGTGCTGGGCTGGGGATAGGAGTGCAGCCCGCTGTGCTCCAGCAGGCACACGGGGGCTGCTGCTGGAGGCCCTGGACACACCACGGCACCAGCTCCTGGGATATGAGGTCCCTACCCTAAAGGGCATAAAGATGCCCCACGGCCCCTGAGGAGCAGGGAGGGAGAGGATGGGTGGGCAGGGTGCTGGTCTCGCCTTCACACCGCTGCTCTTCTCACACCCACCTTCTGCTTGCAGGGTCTGCCCCCGGTGCCGTTTGGATCCGGCCTGGCCCCCGAAGGAGCCCCGGCGCTGGCCGCAGAAGGCGTCCCCGAGCGTTTCGCCAGCCCCGCCGAGCGCCCAGCCCCCTCCTACAGCAGCATGGAAGAAGTCGACTAGGGCGTCAGGGGCACCTGCCCCAGCGGGTGCGGGCCGGGCCG
>WBNH01005619.1:68894-124932 GCA_013401255.1 Urocolius indicus | reverse complement strand
TAGGAGAAATTAAAACCAGCTTGTTGCTGAGTATTGACTCTTTCAGTGTGAATACCATCTTTCCAGCTTGGGGAATTTGAGGAAATTTTCTCCAAAGCTGCCTGGTCTTTGTCATCATGCTTTTGCATTTGCCTATTTTCTACTACAAGACACAGCTTTTTAACTGCGATATATAAGTGAAAGCCATTTCATCAGATCCTAATCGTGGTATGGGTAGCTGTTCATCTTTTTTACCTCCCGCAGTTATGGAAAGTGATTGCCTATCCAGTTATCTGTCCTGTTCAGCATTTTCTCCTGCATGTAAAATATAGAGGGTTGTGACTGAACGTAGATGGTGCAGGAAGATAGACACGAGGAAGCCATACCCATGTATTTCTGTGCACATTCAACAGCACATTTGATATTATGTGACTTTCCATTTTCAAAGGTGGATGCTGGACCTAAATCTGTCTTTGTCCAAGGTTTATGAGGTAGTAGTGTTTATTCATCACAGCAATTTGTGCCACACCAAATTTAGCAATATTTATAAACACCACTGATCCGTATTTTATCGTATGCCGGTGGGAAGGATGATGGCCTTAGCGGTCATGACATTGTCAAAGCTAAATAATGAATTTCAGTGCCTTCTTTTTTCTACTTTTTCAGCAAATTGCTGCCTAACACCTGCCAAAGGGAATACTTTTCTCATTTTTGCTGCTTCACTGCTGTGCGTCTGTAATTTGGCAAGCGTAACAAGTTCTCCGGTGACCTGCAGTAAAATGTTAATGCTAGGATGAGATCTGAGTGGTCAACTGGGATTGGTAACTGGAGATGGAGGTTTATTCATGGCTTGGTCACCTGTATGAATATGAATATGAACCTGGCCTGATAATCATATGGTTCCAGTTCAAATAGTGCTGGTGATCCAGAGGTAATGTCACAAAGAGGCGGTGTGGCTTGTACTGAATAATCTTTCTGGGTTCATTTCCTCCCTGACACAGAAAGCATTGCACCATCCTGTGTATTACAGCAGCGTTGCCTTAGTTGCCGCTGTATTCTGATCTTGCAAGTGGGCAGAAGATCAAACATCAGCAATTGCATTGAGCTCTGTAAGGATGCAAGCGATCCTAGGCTGATACTCCCACACCTTGGAGAGCTAACGCAGGACCTGCACTACTGTTTTTTAGCCTGCTTTCTGCAGAGATTGTTTTCCACCCCAAATTAAAATGGGCTGGTAAAATAGCGAGATGTGGTTTATAGTTCCCTCAGCTGTGCTGTGCTTGCCTCATTGATGTTGTAAACTGAGATCTGCTGCCTTTCAACAGTGCTAAATTAATAAGAAAGAAAAGTCATTTTCTAGTAACAAGGTGGTTGCAGTAGGCATGCAAAAAAAAAGGCAGGCTTAATTTCTATATTTTTATGGATGTCAAGAAGTGGTTTTCCTGTGACTTTCACATAGGCAAAGCAGAGGCTGTTTGCTTTGGAAATACATCTTTCTGCAATGTGTTGCAGTTAATGTGCTCAGGGACTCTGTGCCTCCTCACGGCCCATCAGTTTGCAAAGTCAAGTACCCAAAAGCTGGGAACTGTCAGAGTTGGTGGGTTTTTTGTGCAGCCTTAATTTGGTCACCCCCTGTCTGGGCCTAGGATTATATGATTTACTTACAGCAGTTTTTTGTCTTGCTGCAGGACCTTTGCCTGGTTTGGTACAGAGATCAGTCATGTGTCGCTCTAAAAATTCAAATAATTACCTTTGACAGATCTGAGATGTGGATTCAGCTCGTAGGGTAAGACAGCTTAATTCAGAAGTTTCCAAGTGAGCTGTGTGCTTTACAGCCAGTGGAGATGTAGTCAGCTGAGCCCAGAGATCCCAGAGGGATCCAGCTGATGCTGAATCAGGCACTTGTGCTGGATCTGCATCTCTCTATTGACCAGGCATGGGAGATGAGAACCCTAGGTCAGTGTAAGTGTTTGTATCCATGAGCTGGATCCCTCACCAAGAGTCTTGCCTTCATTGCAGACTCAGGCAGATGTTTCCTTCTTCACCTCCAACTTCTGACCCCTCAAGCTCACGCTGGTTTTTGATGCAGCATAGCTTTTTAAAAGGTACTTGTACCTTTTCCAGTGTTGCTTCTTGGTCCCATTCTCCTTTCCAGGTCTTTGCTTTTGCCAGCCTCTAAGGAAGACACAGGTAGTCAATCACCTTTGGCTGTACTCTTTTTCTGTCTCCTCTCTGGAGGTTTCCAAACCCACCTGAACGCGTTCCTGTGCAACTTGATTGAGGGGAACCTGTGTTAGCAGGGAGTTGGACTGGATGAGCTCTGCAAGGCCCTGCCAACACCTGCTATTCTGGGATTGGTCTCCTTGTAAGCCAGGTTGTGCCATTCACAGGAGATTGTAGCCATGATAGGAAGTAGCTGACTTCATTCCTTAGCAGGAACTTGCTCCTTGGGACTAAAACATCTTCAGTGGAGTTGGAATGAATATCTGTGCCTGATGCAATTTTAAGCTACTGTAGCAGTGAAAAGCTGAAATAGTTTTCCAAAGCCATGAGCTCAATCAGTATTAAAAGTTTAGTAGCTATTGGAACCTTTGTTAGACCTACAATGGATGGCAAATGGAGCTGTAGCAATGACACCATCTTGTAATCTACTGCACCAAGCCGCTTCCTTTACAAGCATGCAGAAAATAAGCACGTGTATGTTTTTCTAGCACTTTTTTTTTGAGATAAATGATTTTACAGCTTTATAGGTGAGGGAGTTACTTTGGAAGGAGAACAAGATTAGCTAAACCGTAGCGTTTCACTGGCAGTTTTGGCTGATGACTGCTTTTTATTAGCTCTGTTTATAATTTTATTGATACAATTTCTTTATTTCCTGAAAGAAGCAATCAAGCTGGTTTTCCTTCCTCAAGCTAAATTGTCATATTAGAGTGCTGGATGAGGATGAAATGAATCCTGTTTAGTAGATAGATGCAGAAACTACAAAGCAGGGTCTTTACTGGACACTGTATTTACGCAACAGTAGCTTTTAGGGCATTGAGTTGTTGGAACTATAAGCAGCACCGCAGTGGCAGAAGTGGTTATTTTCCTCAATAACAGCTAGGAAGTGGTTGTTACTAAGAATATGCAACTTTCCCTAGGCCACAGTGAGTCAATATCAGAACTGAAATTGGAGCTAGATTTTTTTTTAAAAATACAATTACATCTCACTTAGTGCAGTCTCTCTCATCAACTGTAGCAAGAAAAGCTTGAACTTCAGCTTAAATTTAATAAAAGAGACTGCAGTGTCATTTCTTTCATGATTCTGGATAAAATGATTTTTTTTCTCCTGAATCCTTTTTAATCATGTGTCTATAACTATATATTGACTATTCTGTGGCAAACTGTCTGTATAATTATGATGTAATCGTTGATCATATTGATTTAGCAACAGACATTTGAATTGTTGTTCTTTCAAGTTTCTCTGAACTCAGTTGCACAGCAAAGATGTGAGAAATCAAGGGCAAATCTTGGGCACCTCCTTGTGCAAGTTTTATAGCAGTCTTTGTTTAGCAGTATGAATCAGACTGGTGAGCTGCTTGCACTTCACTGTCACTGTGGTGACACAGTTTGTTGTTCATGGGATGTGTTATCTGCTTCTGTACACTTGGATGAGAAGAGAAAGGGATGTAGACTAAAACCTGTCCTGTGAGAATAGCTGATATTGATTGCCTGGTAGAGGTGGAATTTTAACTAAAGGTCAAATAAAATTGTACTGCAGTCCACATAAGGGACAGCTGAAGTGGGACTAAGAGCTGCTACTTTTTAGATTTTATATTGCTTGGTGAAAAGATAGCAGAAAGGCAAAATTGACCAAAATGAAATATTAACCAAACCCAGCCTCCAGTCTTCTGCTTTTCTCCCTTTGAAATATTCTGTGAGTCAAGCCCACCAACGCTGCACAGAACTGATGCTTGAAGCAAAGAGTAGGACTCTAGTGGTTGTCTGGGAGTACTGGACAGAAATTCCCAAGTTGTTACTGAGAAATGCATTTGTTTCTTTCTAAAACTTCTTAGCCTAAAGTGTCTCCAATTTTCTCTCATTGTGCTGAGCATGATTTTTTTCCAGGCTTTTCTTCCACACCATAAACTGACAAATGGTTTTGAAAACAATGCTGTTCGAAGTCAATAACCTTCATGCATAGGGGGCTTTTCTCCGTTTCAGAAGAGACCTGTGTGGTTTTGGAAGCCTGGGAGGGTATGTTACTACTCTTAAAACTATTTTCTTTTCTTAAACAGGAGAAGAGCTGCTGTTTAGCACAAGAAATCATACTTGCTTTTGTAGTGAGCCCAGACTTTCATAGTGCCTTCAGGTTTCTGGTCATCTTCAATTTCTTTTCAAAGTCTTAATTTGTGAGCGTTGCACGATGACTTTCATGGCTTCTTTTCTTTTTTTATCATTTTCAAATGCTGTTAGTGGTAATAAAAGAAGATAATAAATCTGTACAAGCATCCTGGGAGTAAGGATGGGAGTTCTAGAATGGCTGGTTGAGTGCATAGGCAACCAATTTATCATTTCATCTATGTGTGGCTCATTGATCTGCTTGTCTCAACTGCTGAAAACCCAAGCTGCAATGATCAGTGTGGTGTGTTGGGCTATCTGCATCTTCTACTTATAAGATGGAGGGTTGTTTTTTTACTGGCATTCATGTGTTAGTCTGAAATTTAAAGTACCTGGCTTGTGCTGAAGCAAAATGTGTATACACTTCTCATCCAAAACATTGAGTAGGGACTTAGAGAGTTGACGTTTTACAAGCACTTTATGTATTTTCTTCTTTCACACATCTTGTAAAAAATGTGTGTTGCTGATGTGTTGGACCTCAACTGTCTTGATTTGGATAGCTTCTAAAAAACCAAACCACTTCCCTCTTCATGTAGAACAAGTACAGAGAGATTCTTGCTTCTACAGTACATGTTTTCATCTTACAGCAGATGAATTCCTTTCCTCTGACGATTTGTAATGGGCTAATGTCTCAACAAAACTACTATGTTGTCATTTTCTTTGAAGCATTTGACAAATGTGTGTAACTTTACCTGGATTTCCAAAAAAAGAGGTCCTCATTGTGGGGATCGGAGTGAAGGCTTTGCACGCATAAATAGTTGAAATATGTTAGGAGATGGAATAAATGATCAGTTTACACAATGGAAGAAAGTCATTGGTGGTGTCCCAGAGGAATCTGTGCTGGGGTAGGTGGGTGATCTTGACCATGCTTGATGAGTGTTGAAGGAGCAGGTGAAAATTAGTGTAGATACAAAGCTGTGTGTGTAAGAACGTTTTTTTCCTTATTTTACTACAGAACAATGGTCTCCAGGTTGCCTAATGCCACTCAGAAACAAGATTTTAAAGTTATCTACTATAACTGTGAGAAACACAGGTGTGATGCTTGATATGGCTACTCAATGTGAGGAAATATCATTATGGTGCCACCTAATTCAGCAGTGCCTTCACAGCTTGAACCTGTGTTCAGTTCTTTTTAAAAATAAGTGAGGAAAGAAAATGATACTGTGGAACCAAGGAAAAAATATTTGAGAGCGATATAATAGAGATCTGTGAAATCCTGAGGTGCTTGGAGAAGACAAAAAAGGGATAAACATTGATTATTGCCTACACCACAAGAACTAGTGCTGCCAGATGTGATGGGAATTAAACACAAAGGAGGCACTTCTTTGTGCTGTGTGTAGTTAGGCTGAGGGGTGACTAAACCCATTCATAGGAACAATACCCAGTGAGAGCTGCTGAGTCTTGGAAGACATCTAAACTACCACTAAAGACATCACCTCTGGCTCAGGAGTCCCTGAAGAGGAAATAATTGGCAGCTGTGAGAGTATTCAAGGAAAATACTGTGGCAGCTTGTCCTGCTCCTGCTCGAGTCCAAGCATCCACAACAGTGGTGGGTGAATGGGATATCAGGCTTACAGACTTTTGGACTTGCCCAAGACAGTGTTCTTGTATTCTTAGAGTTTGTGGATCCATTGTTCCATCTCTAGACCAGATCAATGGCACTCCACTTGCCATCTGAAGGCAGTTCAAAGCCTTGACTCTCTCTAAGCTTTGGTGGAGGAAAACTGGTATCTCATGTCACTGCTTCTGTTCTCGGAGAAACATGAAGACTTTGGTCTCCGAGGCTGTAATTTGGCTGTGCCCACTTGAGAAAGGCAGAGAGCTAGCATAAGGGAGGAGGAGATAAGCACTCTTTTGCCCATATTAGCCTTGTTTTTCCTTTTTTGTCCTCCTGAACCTTCAGTTTTGACTGAGATGGGTAAAAAAGGAGTCACAACTCAGCTCCTGTTATAGCTCCACATATGTGATTCTATTCTTTATTGAAATATTTCACTCTGGCCTATGCTTATTCATCCTAGTGTTTTCAGTTACAGCTTGCTAACAATTTGTTACTGAAAAAAAACATTATCTCTGTTGCTCTGGCCTTGGACTTGATGGATGGGAGCTTAGAAAACAAGCCTGCAGTGTTAGAAGGTCCTGTCAGGGTTTTCAGTTCAAGTGTCCTGTTTTCTGCCTCCTGAGCTAAGACAGACCTTTCAAGGCCTGCCTCAGATGTCCTCTGGGAATAGGCAGTGATTATGGCTTTCGAAATAATTGTGCATTTATTAGCCCAGCGTGGTAAGTGCAGGGCAGCTCTCGTGCGTGGCTCTGTCCTCCCTGTCGTGAATGGCAGACCCCTCCAGCAAAGCTCCATCTTACTTGCCCAGAGGTCCTGGACATGACGTTGCTCTCTGAAAGCTGTGAATGATTTAAAAATAAACCAAAGCACCCTCCCACCCCCTCCGCTATGTAGCCAACATCATTACCTCCTTGTCGTTACAGCCAGGCGTTTAATTAGTCCATGCAAATAGCCCTACTTTGATTAGGCCTGAAGTGTGTTAACATCACTGAGCCACCACTGCTGCTTGTGCTGTGCTTTGACTTCGGATGTCAGATCCGTTCATTGTGGTTACAACTTGGGAAACAAATTAAGAAAGAGAGGAAACTGGTAAGTTCTAGAGTTGGGTTTTTTTTTGCTGCAGAATGGATACAATTTTGAATAGAGTTCCTATCCTGGATTTCTAACACCAAGTGACACACCAGGAGGGAGCATAATTACATGTGACTTATCTGCTAGTGGCATTTCATGAAAAAAAGTAAAGGACTTGCCCTCACTTAACTTTTATTACATAGAAGTACTTAACTTTATCAACATTGGGAAATTATATTTTAGTCAATAAATGACTTTGTTTTAAGAGAGGATGAGTTCTTCAGTATTTGATAACTGAGCCTTGGGAAACTGATGCTGCTAAGAAACGAAAGCAATCTGTGGCACTCCCAGTAGTGGTGATAAAAGAACACACTGAAATGTTGTAATAAAAAGGGAACAATATAAAGCCAAATAACTGGCACTAGAGCTTTTGGAAATACCTGCTCTTGGCAGCCATCAAACATTTGAGTTTTGAAACATGTTGGATGACTAAGATGCCACCTGTTTTCTTCGCTAGCAGGAAATTGTAGATACTGAATTCATTATTGCTAGCTGTGTTTCAGAGATTGTCTGTGTGATAAAGCAGAGCTATTAGAGATCAGGAAAAGAGAGGTCATTTAACTAAGAGGTGAGGACATGGTATGTAAGTTACTTGTATGTTATACCGCAGAATCACAGAGTCATTGAGGTTGGAAAAGACCTTGAAGATCCTTGAGTTCAACTGTTCCCCCAGCACTGCCACAGCCACCGCTAAACCATGCTACACAGTTTTGAAGTCCCTCCAGGGATGGGGACTCCACCACAGCCCTGGGCAGCCTGTACCAGGGCTGGACAACACTTTGGGGAAGAAATCGTTCCTCATCTCCAATCTAAACCTCCCCTGATGCAACTTGAGGCCATTTCCTCTTGTCCTGTCACTTGGGAGCAGAGACCAACATCCCTGCCTCGCCCTGTCCACAACCTCCTGTCAGGTAGTTGCCCAGAGCGATCATGTCTCCCCTCAGCCTCCTCTTCTTCAGACTGAACACCTGCAGGGCCCTCAACTACTCCTCAGTAGACTTGTGCTCCAGATTCTTCCCCAGCTCTAGTGCCCTTTGGTAATAAAATTCCCTTTTCAGAAACCAGTGGTGTAACTTTTTGCCCCAGTTCCATGTATATAGACATCATTGTTTGCTTCAAACCTCAGTAACTGTGTTACACCTAGGACCATGTCAAAGGCACAATATTTTTGTTCAAAATGTTAGACTTGTTTGAGATGCTGAATGTTTGCAACCTTTCTTCACAAAGTCAAAGCCAGGACCATCTTGGTTGCTGATTAAAATTCTTGATTTTCTCATCCAGCCCTCCAACATTTCCCTCTTTTCACAAGACTAAACACCTCTTCTAAGGCACATTTCAATCATTTTTTCCCTTGAGGATAGCCTAAGGGGAAAGGAGCAGCAGTGCCTTCCCCACGCCAGCTAAGCTGTGAACACTCACTGTGGTGTGTAGTTTGGAGCACCACATTTTGTGGAAACTGCCACTGTCAGATAATCCATTAGCAACAATGGTGATCAAGTAATATGAGCATCTTCATAACTTATTTCATCTTCAGCTTTAAAAAGGTTTTCTTGACTTTTGAAGTAATGCTTCAAAACTTTTTGGGAACTGTTGTGTTGGACAAGTTGTTCAAGATCTTTCCTTCTGTCTGTATAGATCTGAACACTTACTGCTCTTGGTGACTGACTGTCTTTGATACTGCCTTTGAGCTTCTTGTGCTTTGAGTTTCTGCTGCTGCTTGTGCCTTTTTCTGCCCTTTTGCCTCTCAGTTTACCTCCTGTGTATGTACTCTGTACTCTTCTACTGCAAAATGTGTAAAACAGATAAATGGTTTAAAGGCATGTGATTAACGTATTTTTACAGTTCATCTTTTCTGAGCTTGTTGGGAATGGGACAAGTCTTTCTGTGTTGTCTGGCATCCAGCCACTCTAATCCCAACCAGGGACTTTTAAAACTGCTGTAGTATGGATTGTAAATAATTAAGTCTTTGATGTTCAGGTCTCTTAGTTGACAAGACTGTTGTCTCTAGACCAAAATTTAATCGAGAGTGAATAGAGACTTTGTTAAATGAGTTGTTTTATGCTGGAACTGTGCTGTCAGTTTTTAATCTTATGTGGAAAAGTATTTGAGACCCTATATCAAATGGACAGAAGTTTGATGCAGAAAGTGCAGAAGTAGGTGCTTTTTTATCTAGAAAAAACAAGCTTATTTAAGAGGATAATTCTGATTTAGAAGTTTGCTTAATGTTCCAACTTTCTCAGCAAATTAATCAAATATTCTCCACTAATTAAAGTTACTAATCTCTCCTTTTCTTCTTCAAATTTCAGACAGTTCTATAACCAATGCTGAAACAAACTGACTTTACAATAGCTTGGTCTGTGCAAATCTGAAGGTTTCTCTGCATCTCATTTCCTTCATTTGCAGGGCTTAGTATCTCTTTTATTTGCATAATTCACCTCTATGGTCAGTCTGTCATTAAAATTGCCAAATTATTATTTAAATTGTGCTATACACTTGTCTTGATTTCTGATGACTCTTTTGATTATGTGGAGTTTCTCAGCACTGCTGTATTACAAATAAGTTCCAGAGAAGGAGGAGAAATACTGTAAGATGTTTGTTGTTGCTTGAGAAGACAAAATTCGTCGCTACTCTCAGACTCCAGAAGAAATGCACATCATAAACATTAATGCCAGAAAGAATAAGTCTCGGTGTTGGGGCCTGTTCTGTTTAATAGCTTTATCAACAATCTGGATGAGGGATCAAGGGCACCCTCAGTCAGTTTGCAGATGACACGAAGCTGTGGGGGAGCGTAGATGTGTGTGAGGGCAGGAAGGCTGTTCAGAGGGCCCTGGCCAGGCTGGAGCCATGGGCCCAGGGCAATGGGATGAGGTTTAACAAGGCCAAGGGCCGGGTCCTGCCCTTGGGCCACAGCAACCCCAGGCAACGCTCCAGGCTGGGGCAGAGGGGCTGGAAAGCTGCCCGCAGGGAAAGGGCCTGGGGGGGTTGGTGCCAGCGGCTGAAGATGAGGCAGCAGCGTGCCCAGGTGGGCAAGAAGGCCAGTGGCAGCCTGGCTTGTAGCAGCAGTGGTGTGGCAGCAGCCCCAGGGCAGTGGCCGAACCCTGTGCTGGGCCCTGGTGAGGCCGCAGCTCGAGTGCTGTGTTCAGTGTTGGGCCCCTCACTGCCAGAGGGACACTGAGGGGCCGCAGCGTGTCCAGAGCCGGGCAGCGGAGCTGGGGAAGGGGCTGGAGCACAAGTGTGCTGGGGAGGGGCTGAGGGCCCTGGGGGTGTTCAGCCTGGACAAGAGGAGCCTGAGGAGAGACATCGCTCTCCTACAACTATCTGAAACGGAGTTGCAATGAATTGGGGGTTGATCTCTCCAATAATGAATAACAGGATAAGAAGAAACAGCCTCAGGTTGTGCCAGGAGAAGTTTAAATTGGACATTAGGAATAACTTGTTCCCCAAGAGGGTTATTAAGCATTGGAAGGGGCTGCCCAGGGAGATGATGGAGTCCCCATCCCTGGAGATATTGAAAAGACGCATAGAAGAGGTGCTGAGGGATGTAGTGTAGTTCAGTTTAGTGGTGAGCTTGGCAGTGTGAGGGTAGGGGTTGGACTCAATGATCTTAAAGTTCTCTTTTCCAGCTGAAATGTCTGATTCTATGAACTTAGAAGTC
This sequence comes from Urocolius indicus, assembly GCA_013401255.1. Lineage (NCBI taxonomy): Eukaryota > Metazoa > Chordata > Aves > Coliiformes > Coliidae > Urocolius > Urocolius indicus. The sequence continues at coordinate 114,229 of WBNH01005619.1, read as the reverse complement.
AGGTGAACTTGTGTACAAGACTATCGTGGGTGGAGTTTCTAATTTGGATTCCTCTAATTTCTCAGGGCTATCACTATTTTGCTTCTCTTCATCTTTAGTTAGTACTATTTAATACTTGTCATGGTCATCATCAGAGTTGGCATAACTTCTTGCGTTGCAGTATCCTGAAGTCACTCTCTTCAGAGCTCTAGATAGCCACTTTTCAGGCATGCCTGCTTGGTTGGATAGAGACTCTTCACATCTGCCTTGACTGACATGTGATTCCTGCAGGGTATGTGGCTCCATGTCTCTTGTTTTTAAAGGTGAAGTAAAGGCAAATCCATCATGTCCATTATCATGATAACTCCCTGTGTTCTGTCATTGAGCTTACACCTTTTTTTGGAAGAAATTGAGTGTAATATACATAAACTTCTGCAAGAGAATTGATTTGATACAGTGAGATATTTTGCCATTAAAGAGAGACTAGAACAACATGTCGCTCATTAGATTGGTTTTCAAAACAGACATTGCAGAAAATTATTGTCATTGACCTGAATAGTTTCTAATGGGATTCTGTTGGTTTTGCCTCTGGGCCTTATGTTTAATACTTGTGTTAAAATAGTAATGTCTAAAGGTTGGCAGGAGCTATCAATATTAGAGATGGCGAATAAGGGGTAAATCTGTATTCCATAGTAAGTCGTATACAAGTAAGCTGGGTACTTTATTATGGAAAAATGTAAAGCTGTTTTTCTAGGAATGGCACAGGAATCTATTCTGAGAAGCAGCGAAATATCTAGAAAATATTTAGGAGCTAAGTGGCATTATCATGAGCTTTTCTGTATGATTCAACAGCCAAATTACCCCTGACTGTATAAATAGTGGAAAATTGGATAGGAATAGGCAAATCATATTCCATCTGTATATAATACTGGTGTGTCTGCAAAGTTCTGTGGCTGTTTTTGGTATCAAAGGCGACAAGAAGAATGCTTAAAAACTGGAGGTAGTGCTAAGAAAAGGGATGAAAATGTGATCTAAGCATTGGAATATACACACTTAATGAAAAAATACACAGAAGTCCTTGAACCTGTCCTTAGTGTCATTTGTAAAAACACAAAGGAAAACATGGATATCAGGGAGAGTCAACACTGAATCATCAAGGAGAAATCCTTCTTGAACAACCTCATAACCTTCTGTGATGCTATAACTGGGTGGCTAGATAAGGGGAGAGCAGCAGATGTCATCTACCTTGACTTCAGCAAGGCTTTTGACACTGTCTCTCATAATATTCTCATCAGAAAACTCAGGTGGTGTGGCTTGGATGAGTGGACACTGAGGTGGATCGAGAGCTGGCTGAATGACAGAGCCCAGAGGGTGGTGATCAGTGGCACAGAAATGAGTTGGAGGCCTGTGGCCAGTGGAGTTCCACAGGGGTCGGTTCTGGGGCCAGTCTTGTTCAACGTCATCAACGACCTGGATGAGGGACAGAGTGACCCTCAGCAAGTGCCCTGCTGGCACCAAACTGGGAGGACTGGCTGATTCAGCAGAGACTGTGCTGCCATTCAGCCAGATCTGGACAGGCTGAGAGTGGGGCAGAGAGGAACCTCCTGAGGTTCAGCAAGAGTCCTGCACCTGCAGCAGGACAGGCTGGGGATGACCTGCTGGAGAGCAGCTCTGCAGAGAGAAACCTGGGAGTGCTGGTGGGCAACAAATGAACATGAGCAGCAATGTGCCCTCGTGGGCAAGAAGGCCAATAGCATCCTGAGAGGCACGAAGAAGAGTGTGAGCAGCAGGACAAGGAAGGTTCTTCTCCCTCTTTCCTTTGCCCTACTGAGGCCTCATCTAGAGTCCTGTGTCTAGTTCTGGGCTCCCCAGATCAAGAGGGACAGGGAACTGCTGGAGAGAGGCCAGTGCAGGGCTACCAAGGTGCTGAGGGGACTGAAGAATCTTTCTTATGAGGAAAGGCTACAGGAACTGGGACTGTTCAGCCTGGAGAAGAGAAGGCTAAAGGGGGATCTCATCAACACTTGAAAGTGCCTAAAGGGTGGATGTGGAGAGGATGGGGCCAGTGTTTGTTGTGTGGTGGCCAGTGCCAGGACAAGTGGTAATGGGCACAAGCTGAAGCACAGCAAGTGCCGCTGGCACAGGAGGAGAAACTTGTTTGGTGTTGAGGTGAGGGAGCCCTGGCCCAGGCTGCCCAGGGAGGGTGTGGAGGCTCCTTCTCGGGAGGTTTCCAAACCCACCTGGACACGTTCCTGTGCCCCCTGATGGAGGGGAACCTGCTTGAGCAGGGACTTGGGCTGGATGAGCTTTGCAGGGCCCTGCCAACCCCCACCGTTCTGGGATTCTGTAACAGGTTACCAGCTTTGCTGAAAAGGGAAATCCTCATGGAGCTCAAACATAGAAAAGGGAACCATGTGCAGAAAGTGAAAGGAGAGAGGGGATACTCAGGAGGTATTCAGGCAGCCAAGAGGGCACATTATGAAAGTTTAGCTAGAGCTGAAATTCTGAAGGATTATAGGGTAACAGGAAGGACTTCCACAGGTATTTTGTCAGCAAATGAAGACAAAAGAAAATGTGAGTCAGCTGCTGGATGAGACAGGCAACTCTGTGACGAAGGTTATAGGAAAAGGCTGAGGTATGCAGTGATTCTTTGCCTCTGTTTTTATTTGCAAGATCTCCTTTGGCTATGTGGCACTTTGGGGTGTGAGGTAGTGCCCATGGCAGAGGATTGCATTGACCACCACCAGCAAGTTGGAAATATGCAAGTCTATGGAAGGCGATGGATGAGGCAGCTCCATCTCATCTGGGAGAGGTTGTGACAACCAAGAGATCTCCAGTGACTGGAAATATGTTGTCTTTCTTCAGGAGGGTGAGAAGGAGAACTACAGGCTGCTAAGCCTCTTCCTGGGCCTTGAGAACATTATGGCATGTGTCTTTGTGGAAGCTTTTTCCATGGCTGGGAAGGTGGCCAGGGATATTCAGCGTGGATTTGCAAAGGCAAAAATGTGCCTACCCCACATGCTAGAAATGTGGGAAACCACTGTGTTTGCCATGGGCAGTTATGATGAAACATAAGTACTGGAAGTGAAAGTAGGAGAGGCAAAGTCAATCTTGAAATAGCCAATCTGTTAGAAATTGTTACATAAATCGCTGATTAATAATAATAGTAATAAAAATCTGTGACTTGATCTGCAAATCAAGATGAAAATTTGAAGATATACTTCTTGAAAAATTAAAAAAAATCCAAAGCTTTCTCCACTATAAAAAGTGCCACTCTTCAGCATTCATTGGTTTGTTTTTCCTTTCCCCTTTACCCCCTTTCCCCTTTCCTCTTCCTTCTCCTCTCTTTTCCCTTCTCCCTTTTTTCCCCCCTTTTTTCTTTGTTTTGTTTTTTCTTGTTTCCTTTTCCCCCTCTTTTTATTCGTTTATTGTTCTTCGTCTTCTTGTTATTGTTCTTCTTTATCTTCTTTTTCTTCTCTTCTCTTTCTCTGCTGGCCGTTAAATACCTGTTTCAGGTCATGACTGTACTTTCAAGTGAGAGATTTTGACAATTTTGCCTATCTTGATGTAAATCCAGTATTTAGGAGGCAATATTTTATATATTATTCCCTACCCTGTCAGGTTTCTGAGCTCCCTCTTGATTGGTCAGGGAAGAAGGTATGTAGGAAAATGTCGAAACTAAATGTTAAACACTGACAGATTTAGTTCTTACAAATGAATAGTTTACCTTAGTTGTATAATGCATCTTTGTGCTGCGTAATAGGAATTGATACAGCTTCTATGGATACTGTTTGATAACTCCTTCCATAAAATGCCAGGTTCTGTAAAACTTTTAATTCATATTCACTTCTGATATTCTGTTTGGCCTCTTAACTTATAAACTTACAATTTGTGCCAGTCCTTAGTTTTAGTATAGAGTTTCAGATCATAGAATCATAGAATGGTAGAGGTTGCAAGGGAGCTTTAGAAATCATCTAGTCCATTGTGCTTATTTTGCAAATAAGAAAAATGTTGGATATCAAAATCTACATTTTAAAGTTTGAAAGCTGAGAAAAAACAGGAGAATTCTCTCTTTATTCAGGACATGATGGAGATGTGTTGCCAGAATCACATTCTGTGGAAGGTTGGCTGTTACACAGTTATTTTTCTTTTCCAATTAGTTGAAAGGAATCTGGATTCTTTATGAAACGTGGAGCAGAGGATTCAAGCTTTTATTTTATGTTGATAAAACAGACTGTTCTCTGTTTGCTCACCAGAAGTCTTCAGGACTGCTGGGGAGAGCTGAAGGACTTGTGCTTGGGCTGAAAATGTCTACTACAGAGGGTGGTGACTTGGTGAGGATTGTGACTTCTTTTGGAAGTGTCATCCTTATTACTTCATCTAGTGTTTTGTTTTTCTGGTTATCATTAAGACACACTTGTCTTTTCAGTGGGCAAGACAATTTTACAAGCCATTACACCATCCTGAAATCCTGTGGGTGCCCTTAGTAGATGTTACAGAGTAGGGTCTGTTGGTGTTCATTACATTCAGCATTTTATAACTTGGCCATAAATCTGCTTGGAGTGTGAGAATAAAATTATGTTTGTCTTCCCCTCAGTATTTCTAGCCTGATTGCAGGTGCTTAATATGAGCATGTACCCTCTGGCAAGATGGGTGATGACTTTTCCCACATCCCCTTGCCTTAGCTAAAATTTCTCTCTTTAATTCATGCAAATTACATCTTTAAAAGTGGGTGTTTTTCAGTCTGATGTTAATGAATCACACGTTGTCAATGTGATAAACAATTGTTCCATTAGTCTGTCGGATTAGTGAGCCACAAACTCTTGACATTTTTTTGTGTGTGGGGGTGTTTTTTGTTGATTGTTTTTTTGGTTCTTTAGTTTTGTTGGTTTTTTTTTAAAGATTCTTATTTTATTACAATCCATCCCCCAGATATCTTGGTCTTGAGATATATTAGGCTTACCATTTTTGCTTATGAATTTGAGCCCACTTGAGGTTTTTTTTTTCCTGAGGTTTTGGGGGATGGAGAGAAGGTGGTTTTGTTTCTTTTGGGTTGGTGGGTTTTTTTCAAATTTCAGGAAAAGCTGTGGAGCTTTATTTTGATTCAGAAGTTTCCAGCTATCCAAAGCTGGAAATCATATGATGAGTCTTTATAGTATAGCTAATAAAGAGCTGAAGTTAGTCATCCTTGTGATTTTGCTGTGTAATATTCTTTCAAGTCTCAGCATAACTTCTCTGTCTCACTCAAGGTGTCCTCTTTTCAGCAACATTTAATATTAATACTGAGATCTTCATCTTTTGGGATCATTAAAGAGACTGATACTCCTCTCCAACAGTGACTATTAATCCTGCTCACATCCCAGTTCGGGAATTATCCAGGTTATCTAATAGTTTCGAAAGAAGAATTTTCCCCCTTCCTAGTGTAAATCTTTTCTCCTGTGCTGCAGTGTTCTGTTATACAACCACCATATTCTTCAGGAAAGATAGTCGAGTGAAATGATTCCTGTACAGAAAGGAATATTACCCTTACTGTTGATATTGGAGATTATGTTGATTGATGATTTCTTTCTGTGAACTTTGGTCCAAGGCTGCTTTGAATTCCTTTTTTTTTTTTTTTTCTTTTGTTTTACTGTCTCGTAGGTCAGTAACTTACCATTTGTCATCAGTAGCGGATTTTTCTGCTAGCTGGAATAATTAGTCTTTGTTAGACATCCAGTGATAAATGGGAGAGAAAAAATGGGATAGGGATAGCAATGATTTTTGTTTCAGTGTTTGACTTCAATGAAGTTGTGAGCATGCTGTTTGCTCACAAAGGGAAGGGAGTTGAGGAATTTTTCATGGACAGTCTTGTATGTTTTCTTATGAGAACGCAGAAGGTCCTTGTCCTAATCCCTTCAATTTGTCTATACATCATGGGAATCAAATGAAAATGCACCAAACTCTCCCTAATGTGAGGTCCCGTGTTATCGTCAGTGTCTGAATGGGAGCAAGGACTCAGACTGCCTTTGGTGTGTCCCCAAATCTAATCGTGGTTCTCATTATCTACTCTGACTTTTGCTTTGGCCTTGGCTTTGTTGGCTTTATTTCCAGTCAGTAAGTACTGAAAGCTCAGTCTGGTCTGGGAGCATCTACCTAACAAGTACTGTTTAAAAAGGCCCCGTGACACTGCCATACTCCAGGGTTTTTACATACAAAGCAAACCCCAGACTTTTATTAATGTTTACATTTTTGTATCATCTCCTCCTTGCATTGACAGAAGGTTCAGGGCACCTTGGCTGCTGGGGAGTTTCACCTGGTTTTTCACTTCTGGTAGTGACACAGAAACTCTCACCTGGAAGGACGTTGGAAACTTGTCTAAAGTTACCTGTGACTCCCTAACTGTTTTAACAGAGGGTGGGTTTTTTTACAGGTATTCAGAACGAAGTCTGACAAAGTGCATTGGGATTACGATAGAGACCAGACCAGATTACTGCCTGAAGAAGCACTTAAGTGACATGTTATCCTATGGCTGTACGAGGCTGGAGATTGGAGTGCAGAGTGTGTACGAGGATGTGGCCAGGGACACCAACAGGTGAGAGGAAAGCTTCTGTGTGTGACTGCTCACTGTGTGCTTTCTGGAATGCTCTTGAGTAGTGTGTCTTGAGCTATTTTCTTGAACACCCATTTAATATTTAATGTTGCAACATTTAGCTCATTTCAAAGAATCACAGAATTGTTGAGGTTGGAAAAGACCATTAAGATCATCAAGTCCAACCAGTCTCCCAGCACTGGCACAGCCACCACTAAACCGTGCCACTCAGCCCCCCAGTTACACGGCTTTGGGATCCCTCCAGGGATGAGGACTCCACCACCTCCCTGGGCAGCCTGGGCCAGGGCTGGACAATCCTTTGGGGGTAGAAATTGTTTCTCCAGTCTAACCCTCCCTAGTGCAACCTGAGGCAGTTTCCTTCTGTCCTGTCACTTCTAGCTCTGGAGCAGAGACCGATTTCACCTGTTCACAGCCTCCTGTCAGGGAGTTGTAGAGAGTGATGATGTCTCCCCTCAGGCTTCTCTTGTCCAGGCTGAACACCCCCAGGGCCCTCAGCACACTTGTGCTGCAGCCTCTTCCCCAGCTCTACTGCCTGGCTCTGAACACACCTCCTTGCTTGTGTGACCATATGTCAGTTAAAAAATCTAATAAACTGCAGCAGCTTCATGGATTTAATTTGTGATACTGTGTAGCCAATGACTTAAGAAAATGGAGTTATTAGTGATGTTTTATTTTAAACTTGTACTCTTTCCTGGTGTTGTACACTCTCTTGTTTTTTTTATTACTTCATACATAAATGCAGTTTTGAAGTAGAACATGTGCCCAGAGAGACATCACAGTTCTTGTCCCTACATAATTCACTATCTACAGGCTTGAGTAAACACAATGTAGTATAATCTGTTGGAGGTACTTTATCAGCAAACAGTGTGTTCTCGACACCAAATACCTTTTTCAGCTGAGCATTGGAGAGGAGAGATGACACTGACATGTATAGAGGGTGAGATGTAGCCAGAAACAATGCTTGGTGATCGAATAAACACAGTTGTTCTAGACATAGAGTATTTCTAGAGATTGCAGAGTATATTTGCAAGAGGCTTTCGATATATTCCTTATCATCTTGGACCTCTGTCTAAAAGAACGTTTGTCCTATGTAGGAGATGGAATAATATATTGTTTGTTCCAACCTTTACAGACAAGTAAGCCAGTCTCTCTCTTGTTTTTTATTGCAAGTCTCGTAATTCTGTTGAGATTTTGAAGGAAGAGATTTTTCTCTCTTTTTTTCACTTCTGATGCTCGTTCAACTTGCCTTCATTCTTATTACATATTCCACTCACCTCCCAAAGGTGTTTAAAAACCACAAACATATGTAATGACAGAGAGATTATGGTTCAGTCAACAAAGCATGTTTTTGTTGATACTTACCTTAAAAAACGGGGTGCAAAACTGAAAATGTTGGACACTTTCTTTTAGAGACTTTAAGAAAGAATCCAAAATGAGTTTCCTCCTGTGGGTTTAGCTGTAGTATTGCTGGTGCATGGCAGTGCGTGATGTCGCTTGTACAAAATGGTCAGTCTCCAGGTCTCAGCAGACAGGAAAAGCCATTAATTGATTAATCCAAGAATGAAGAGATAATATTTATTTATAGGTGATAGTTTCTTCCTCTACATGTCAGAGCTTTGCAAAGGAAAAAAAAATCTATACTAATGAATGTAGCTAGAGCTCACTCTTAGGCTAGACGAATTCCTTTACGTCTTCTGACACAGATTGTAAATGTAACAATTAATTTCTTTTTTAAAATATTTTTTTCACCTCAAATCTTTGAAAGATGTCCTATCCTGAGGTGGAATTTGAAAACTTCAGTTAACTCTCACTTCAGTCAGCTTCAGTTTTCCTCCAGTTGCCTCTGTCGTGTCACAGCTGCTTCCATAAGTCATTCAAAGCTGTTTGTCAGTTTTGGCTTATATGTTTGCTAATGAACCTTTGCTTTCCTGCTGATGAATCAGATGAAGAATGAAGTAGTATATTACTGACTTGATTTCATTCAGAAGTAATCCTGTACAGAATTACATTTTTTAAGGGCTTTTGGCACTGTTCAGAGCTGCTTGCAGAATTCCTAAAAGGCTTTGCTGCAGACTGTCTCAGAGCAGGGAGACGCAGGCTGTTCATTCAAATATCTCCCTCCAACTTTTTAGAACGATGAATTGGAATATACTTTTTAGAGCAGGGTGATTCAAGTTTCTTTTGTAATGACCTCATTTTGCTTCTGTTCTTCTACTTTGTGGGGGATGTGTTTTGACTTTAAACTTTTAATATTTTGCTCGTAGCGAAATGTCAGATTACAACCAATTAGGCTAACTGTTTGGAAATTACTTTCTATTATGTTCCATAAGTCATTAGTGAGGGTTTTGAGTGCTTTTAGTGGCTGTGAGGCAGAAAAATATTCAAGAACATATCTAGGCATCAAATAATCAAGTTATTGATGCAGCTCAAATTCCACTTCTAATAAGAAAATAATTTTTATTTATGAAGCAAGTCTCCATTTACTCCCCTCAGGCTACTCAAGGCCTTGAGTAATACTGTCCTTGAACACTCTCAGAAAAACAGTGTAATACTTCTGAAAAAAAAAAAATCATAACTAGAATTACACTCATAAAACTACATGTAGGGATTTAAAGGAGACAAAATCTTCCAGTAGGGAGGAAGGAAGAGGCCCTTAAAAGACAGTAGTACCTGTTTGGTTTGGTTCACGTTAGGTCTCAGCAGAAGGTATGCATTTGTAGAGATGCCCAGATCTGGGTGTTGATTTTTCATCCAAAGGACTGTCGGGGAGGAGTCACCTCCTGAGCTAATCCGTTGGCAGGGAATTCCGAAAGATAGGGTGAGCTGGGGTGAAAGTGTGATGGGAAGAAAATGAGGATTGGAGAGGAAAGGTAGAAGATGCTGAGAGGATGTAAATGTTCAGAAATGACAGTCCGTAGTTGATGAGCCCTTCCAGCTGTTGCGAAGAGCAAAAGCAAGGACTTTGTGGGAAGACTGTTCACAGCCTCCTAGAGGCTGTTTCTCGTGAGAGTGATTGCTATTGTGGAGGCAGAAGAAGCCTCCTGAGTCAAGGAGGTGGAAGGAGAGAGGAGTTTGCTTGAGGCTAGTGAATTACGTGGGATTCAAACTTTGTTCCTGCCATTGTTGGGACTCCCACTCTCTCCAAGTTCCTGCAGAGCAAGCTCAAGTTAGTTTGGTTTGATGTCAGTAGAGGAGAACATTAAATTCTTCAAGAATCCCAGTCCAGACTCTGTTTCAAAGGTTTAGCACCTCTCAGAAGTCAAGAACAGTTTGTGTTTCTCCAAATATAGTGCTTCAGAGTTTGGCAAGCATGTTGCAGGATGATTATTCTAGCTATCTGGTTTTATGTAGCCCCCACCTGTCTCCCTTTGCTCTTCCATTGCTTTTGTTTCTGGTTATGCTTCATTTTGATTAGACACAGTCTTCAGTGCAGTATACCCTACCTTGTGTGTGTCATTGCTTTACAGATGGAATTTAAGCAGCTTTCTGAGGTTTCTCAGGCTGTTTCAGTAGCTGTAGCCTTAGTGTGCTTCACCTGCTACAGAAGTAGCAAACTGGAATACTTTTAGCCCTTAGTGTTATTTATTAGTAACCATGTTCCAAACTCAACCCTTCTCACATCCAAGAGAATAACCACAGTTAAACGTATCAGAATCTGCCTTCTCTGTGTGATCCTGAATCTCTTCTCTCTTTTCCCAGAGGTCACACCGTGAAGGCTGTGTGCGAGTCTTTTCACTTAGCCAAGGACGCCGGGTTTAAAGTGGTGGCACACATGATGCCTGACCTACCAAACATGGGGCTTGAGAGGGACATGGACCAGTTTGTCGTGAGTATGGCCTGAAGGAAGCGGGAGTTTCTAGTGTGGTCCAGCTTTATCATCTAAAGCCGCTTGTCTTTCTTGGCTCAGCTATTAGTTATGATCCAGGCCAGAATTGTTTCTTAAGGACAAATAATTTAAAATTCATTTTTGAAGGTGGAGGGTGAGAAAGATTTGTTGAACTACTTCATCCAGAAAATGAAAGACTGAGTCACTCTGGTCTCTGCGGAATACAGCTCTTCTGATATTAGCTGGGGCTCTTTAATTTTTTCCAAGGTGGTTTTCTTTCCTTGCATTTAGAACAGTGCATGATTCGAAGTTAAAAGCATACTATCTCGAAGGTAATTAATTGCAAAGTAGAGAGTACAGGTGTATTATATAGCACCTCTGTGCTTTGCTTGGTGCCGTTCAATATCTTTGTCAATGATGTAGAAGAAAATACAAAACTATTTCTAAAGAAATTGAAATGAGGAATAAAGAGCAAATGGTAAACAATGTAAGGAATCAACCCTTTTATCTGGGAGCGTGGTAGGGTTTCATTTAATTATTTCATCTTTTTTCTTAAGTTGAAATTGTCATCTTTTTAAAGTAGTGCAGCAACTGCAGTCACGATACAGAAATTTGGTGTAATTCTGTGCAAGATAAGACTAGGTGCTTTTTGGCACTAAAAAGCGGTCGATACAGTGGAATGTATTGATTAGAAGTACAGGCAGAAAGCAATAGCTTATGTTGTGCTGCAAACAGGCACATCTAGTAAGAGGCAATCGAAGTACACTGGTACAGTACGTGACACATTCAGAAACATGTAGTAGGTACTTTTTGTAACGAACTTTGTGCAGAATTCCTTGATCTCTTCACAAACATAATGTTATGTGACCATGTGAGAGGCTGGGGTAAAAGTGATGTGCACAAAACTAGAGGTAAAGCCAGTGAGAGAACTGAATCATGGAATGAATGGAGTTGGAAGAGTCTTCAAGCGATCACGTAGTCCAACCCCTCTGCTGAAGCAGGTCCACCTAGATCAGGTCACACAGGAATATGTCCAGGCGGATTTGGAAATCTACAAGAAGGAGAGTTCACATCTTCTCTGGGTAGCCTGGGCCAGGGCTCCCTCACTTCAACACCAAACAAGTTTCTCCTCCTGTGCCAGTGGCACTTGCTGGGTTCCACCTTGTGCCCGTTACACCTTGTCCTGGCACTGGATGCTGCAGAAAAAAGTGTCACCCCATTGTCCTGACATCCACCCTTTAGGTACTTCTAAGTGCTGATCAAATCCCCCCTCAGCCTTCTGTTCTCCAGGCTGAACAGCCCCAGGTCCCGCAGCCTTTCCTCCTCACAGAGATGTTCCAGTCCTCTCAGCATCTTGGTAGTCCTGCAGTGGCCTCTCTCCAGCAGTTCCCTGTCTCTCTGGAGCTGGGGAGCCCAGAATCAGACACAGGACTCCGGATGAAAGCAGAGGAGAGAGGGAGGAGAACCTCCCTCAGTCTGCTGCCCACACCTTTCTTCATGCCCCCAGGATGCCACTGGCCTTCTTGCCTAAAAGAGAACGTTGCTAGCCTGTGTTTCGTTTGCTGCCCACCAGCACTCCCAGGTCCCTCTCTGCAGAGCTGCTCTCCAACAGGTCACCTCTAGTCTGTCCTGGTGCAGGGGGTTGTTCCTCCCCAGGTGCAGGACTCTGCACTTGCCCTTGCTGAACCTCAGGAGGTTCCTCTCTGCCCCACTCTCAGCCTGTCCAGATGTGGCTGAATGGCAGCAAAACTGAAAATTGCAACTCAAAGTGGCAATTAACTAAAAATTCCTGCCCCAGACTCTTGCTCCTGGATTATTGTAATGCTGAAGGAAGTAGTTGATGGACATCACAGTAGCTGTGTTTTCACAGAATTACTTGTGATACAGGATACAGCAAAACCTGAGTCCCTTACTCAATACCTCATGAAGCTGCAACTGTATTTCTGCATTTACAGACCTGTCATTAGTGAGGTAGTGTTAGACTGGAGAGGATTTGTGGTTAAAGACTAGCAACAGTGACAGAAAGATTTAAAGAGCTAACCTTGGATAAGACCCAGCAAAGAGAAAACAGTAATCTTAGGTACTTACAAGATGTAAAACTGAAGAGAGAGGAATTATTTAAGGAAGAATTACAAGCTTCTTTGGAAATTGGTTAGTGGTTATTTTTCGTTGCTGCTTATTCATGATAAAGGGCTAAGGCTTTTGCATGGACACATTTGAAGTGGCTCCTGTTTCACTGCAGGAGATTTGGTGAGTCATTTTAAAAGGTAGAGCTTCAAGTGATGCTGAACTGCCTCCAGTTTTTGAGGGCCAGCAGGCTACTCTGCTTGTTATGGTAATGCCATACTGTATTTTGTTCATTTATTAATGACCATTTTTGTAGAGATAAAAGAGGCAGAAAGCAGACAAAAGAATGCAGTAAAAGGGATGGAATTGAGGGGTGGGGATTAAAAGAAATCTGAGAAAATAGTTAAGCATAGAAAAGCAAGAGAGAGAAAATAAATCGGAGAAGGTCAACCATTTTAGACTATTTCTGTCAGAGAAACCTCTTGGCTTTGGGAGCTGGGAAAACCAGTGTTGATGATGGGCCATTTCTGGGACATGACAGGAAGGAGTTCACATGTTGCGAAGGGGAAGGATGGGAAAAGTGAGAGCAGATGAGAAAGAGGCCCAAAGAGAATTAAGAAATTTCTCAGTGTAGAGAAAGAAAGATTAAGATAAGCATTTTTTGATGAAGGGCTGTTTGGAGAGCAAGGAAAGAGAAAGGCAAAGCAGGGGGATAATAAACTCAAATGATAATTTAAGAGGGATAATTGTAAGAATACAGAGAGGGTGATGGGGTGAGGACCAACTCAAGTGACAGCCCTGTTCGCGAGTTCAGAAATTTGAAGAAGGACTCACAGATCAAAATAGGATTCAATGGCAGTGAACATACAGATGAGGAGTTGGAGGGTGAGTAATCAGTGTGGAGGATGAAGCCCTCAAGAAGTGTTAATACTGCAGAGAGAGGAAGAAAAATGGGAGCTGGGGAGGTGAGCTGGTGGGGAAGGGGTGATAAATCACAGCAACATGGAAAGGAGTTATACCCGTGTTGTTTTAAAAAGAAGGGAGTGTTGTAGAGAAGGAATCAAAACTGCCTGTGTTAAAGAGGTGCACAGGGTCCGCACCATGATCTGAGATCAGACAGGACAAGACAAAAGACCTGTGTGAAAGAGGCAGCTACAGAAGTGATGCCCAGCTAAGTGAATACCACGTGTTTCAGAAAATGGTGCTGCAGGGAACGAGAGTGGAGAGGTTGTGGATCACTGTGACATGTTTCAAGATGGAACAGTAAACAAGAGACAGCTATCCTCTTCCTCTTGCTTACATGCATTAGAATTTATTTTTGAAAGATCCTTTGTCTTAAATAAAAGAGAGTAGAAGGTAAACACAACTCTTCTTTTTTTTGTTTCCAGATCCCTGCGCTGGTGAATATAAGAGAGAGATATTCAGCAAACAATAAATCTATTTTTTTCCCAGGGATTCAGCTAGATAGGGCCTTCTCTATTTCCTACCTAAACATTTTATATTTTTATTTTAAATTAATAAACCAACTTATTTCTGTCTTGTGCTGTATAAACGTAGGTCCATGCTGGTAAATATTTAGACACTTCTGCAGCATAAAAATAATGTGAGAGTGAAGAGAGGACCCAAGTGGAGGGCATCTGTTGTGTTCTTGCAACAGTGCTAAGCTGTTCATGAGCAGCAGTTAGTGCTCTTTTATGCAGGATTCTCCTAAAATATATCACCTCTAGAAGATACCTTTGACTTTATGGGACAATCACATCTGTGGTGTATCAAGGATCCTTGTAGATTTTTGATTTTGCAGTAGTTCTTAATAAGCTTGGGAAAAAAAAAACCCACCTCTATTTGTTGTGATACTAGGTTCCTTTCTCTCTCTAACAGGGAAAGGTAGGACAAGAAGCACCCAAGTTTAGAAGGAGGTCTAAGCACCTTTCCTTCATTACTACTTGATGTATTAAATGTAGAGGCTTCTCCTGGGAAGGTAGTAACTTGCTGGCTGTGCTGACTGTATACTAAAAATATTGGGTGCTTCTTCAAATTGAACAGGTAATTATAGTTTCAAGAATAACTTTGCTTCTGTCCCTTATGACCTATTGATTTTGAAGTGAGTCCTGTTACTTTCACCTAGCAGCTAGCAGGCCCATCAGTTACTGTTTTGCCAAGTTTTCAAAGTTCTCTGTGTGAGTGTGTGTGTGAGTATAGCAGCTGTTTTCCTGGAGAGTTTATTAATAATTACTCAAAACTTTTAATTTATTGATAGGAGTAAGTATATATTAGATAGATCTTTGTTTTCACAGAAAGGTAGGGATTGGAAGGTATCTCAAAAGGTTATCTAATTCAGCCTCCTGCTACAGCAAGTTCCACTGGATCAAGGGTCACAGGAACATGTCCAGATGGTTTTGCAAACCTCCTGAGAAGGAGACTCCACACCCTCCCTGAGCAGCCTGGGCCAGGGCTCCCTCACCCACACAGTAAAGTACTTTTTCCTTATGTTTAAGTGGAACTTTTTCTGTTCCAGCTTATGTCCATTACCCCTTGTCCTGTCACTAGAGACAACAGAAAAAAGTTTTGTCCCATCCNGAGGGCACGTTGCTGCTCATGTTTATTTGCTGCCCACCAGCACTCCCAGGTCCCTCTCTGCAGAGCTGCTCTCCAGCAGGTCACCCTCAGCCTGTCCTGCTGCAGGGGCTTGTTCCTCCCCAGGTGCAGGACTCTGCACTTGCCCTTGCTGAACCTCAGGAGGTTCCTCTCTGCTCCACTCTCAGCCTGTCCAGATGTGGCTGAATGGCAGAAAAGTGTCTGGTGAATCAGCCAGACTTCACAGCTTGGTGCTGAGAACACTCTCAGTCTCTTCATCAGTTCTAAGAAAACTTATATTCATCAATTATAGAGTTGAGTTCATTGGAAAAGACTTTCAAGATTGAGTCCAAGTTATATGTATATGTTTTTTTTTACAGCAAGTAGCTTTTTGCCTACCTTCATCCCAAAGATTATTAATTACTTTCCTTAAACAGAGCACATGTACTAGTCCTGCGTCCCAGTTGTATTGTGCTTCCCCACTCCTTCTTCCATCACTCTTCCTTTCTTCCCTTATTATTGATTCTTTTTATAGCCTCAGAGGATTTCCTTTCTACTTCAGGTCTTTCCACCTCCTCCGACATATGGGAAAACGCTGCAGGGAGGGAGTATGCTCTGCTTCCTTCCCACCCACCACCCATGTGGTTGTGCCAACAGTGTCAGGTAGTGTACCTTTATACACACAGAGACACACACACACGCTGCTGCCTATCGTTGGCAAGTGGAAGCATAACAGATAAGAGCGATTCGCAGTGCCTCACGTAGCAGGTGGTCCGAGAAAATAATTAGAATAATAGCTGGAATAAATCAAGGACTCAGCGGGAATAATGGAATTGTTACCAGAGCAGACACCTCATTCTGTGGAACACGATAAACACTCCGCTTTGCTGTTGTAGCGTGAGAGAGATGAGGTGACTCTAGGGGTAAATGGTTGGAAGGATTAATGAATCACACTTGCCAACGGGGCTACCAAGCAGAACTTAGGATTTAAGCAAAAACTTTAGGAGGCTAAAGAATTCCCAGGATGCTGCTACTAATTCCTCGTTCTGTTTCTGCAGAGCAACGGAGTGGCAATAGTGTAGTCAACAAACTGTATCTGCTCCACCATAAATCTTCCTAAGCCAGTAGCATTTATTAACGTAGAAAGTATTGCTACGCTTGCCTTTATTTTATTTTTACGTTCTTCATACGATTTACTGTTGCTGTTCTCTTGGTCCTCTGGGAGGGATGGCTGTAGGCCCATCTCAAGCATCTTTAAACACTCTTCATAAATGAAGTAAATCTGAGGAGAAGAAAAAAGGAAAAGAAACAGGGAGGAGAGCCAGAAGATTAGACCTTTCAAGTTCGGGAAGCCTCAAGGGAAGTGTCATAGCAAGTTGCTGGCACAACTCTCTACCTCTGAAGGCATGTGGGAGCTGGTGGATGCTGCCCAGAAACATCAGATAGGCCATCAGTTGCTGAGAAGCTCCTTTTTCCTTGAGGACATCCATGAGGAGGTTCTGTGGCTTCACTTTGTCCATCTAAAGTTGTGTATAAATAAATTGCTGAGGGTAAGACCATAAGCAAGACCATTTAAGGGACAGTGCCAGAGACAAGTATCAGCTCAAAGAGATATTTAGTTCAGTTCAGCAGAGCCATTCTTTAAATAAAATGCAATCACTGGATGGTTTCGGTCTGGTGAGGATTCCTTTTCTCAGCATCACAGTCATGTGTCAGGCTGGTTTGGTTTATTTTTCCTAAACGAACAGCAAAATAAATATTTCCCAGAAATAAACTAATTTTAGTGAAATGTCTGATGCATCCATGATCTAAGTGTAAGTAATGCAGAGGGCTACAGCCTTCTTGGGTACGTTGAACATGAGAGAAAAAAAATGATCAAGTATTGCAGTGTGATAACGTGAGTCTCTTTTCTCTCTGTAGTTGAGCATGTTGTAAAACTTTAAATAGTATTGTCTTTAGCTGTAAATAAGGAGATAGTTTTCCTGAGGGCTCTTGTTTTTATCAAGGAGATGAAATTCATAATGAAACTAATATATAGCAGCCCTATCAGGAGCTTTTAATAACTGTAATAAAAGGCAGTTAAACTGCTGATCTACATTGATTTTTACTCCTTTGGGAAAACAATTATCGGTGTTTTTGAATATAGCTCTGAAATGTGTAGTGGGGTAAATGATTTTCCTTTCAATTCCTACTAAGCATCTCATTGAAACACTGTTATTGGCAGATAGCCAGCATTACCTCTGAAAATTTGGTGCTTTTTTTTTCCACAGGCACATTTACAAACACAGATTAGACAGCGTTTAATGATCAGTCCTTAAGTTACTAGAGCTTCTCTTGGAATCTTAGTAAATGTTGGTGCTAAAAAGCTATTCACTTTGGAAATAGTTATGGTTTCATGAGCTATGGCCAACAATGTGGCAATTTTTATGTTAATGAGGTAGTAAGGAACAGGCTACATTTAGAAACTTTTTTTCACAGCTAATTGTGCTCATGTTTCTGTGGTTAAAACATCTAGATAAAGCCTTAGTGTGTGCCCACTTCTGCAGATGGTCAAATTGTGTGCACAAAGCTTTTCTCCCTCTCCAGTGGCCACGTGAAAAGAACTTTTTTTTTGCTTGCTGAGTATGTTTGCTGCAGCTCTGGGTATGTTTCCTATAAAACAGATCAGACTGATGTCTGGATATGTTGCAGAGAGGAACCTTCTGAAATGCAACAAAGGTAAGTGCAGAGTCCTGCACCTGGGCAGGAACAACCTGGGGAGCAGCTCTGCAGAGAGGGACCTGGGAGTGCTGGTAGGTAGCAAATAAACATGAGCAGCAGCATGCCCTCATGGGCAAGAAGGCCAGTGGCATCCTGGGGAACATGAAGAGAGTGGGCAGCAGGTTGAGAGAGGTTCTATTCCCTCTCTGCTCTGCTTATGGGTTGAAGAGAGGGAACCACTGGAGAGAGGCCAGTGCAGGGCTACCAAGATGCTGAGGGGACTGGAACATCTCTGTGAGGGGAAAGGCTGCGGGACCTGGGGCTGTTCAGCTTGCAGAAGAGAAGGCTTAGAAGGGACCTCATCAAAACTTCTAACTACCTAAAGGGTGTATGTCAAGAGAACAGGTCAAAACTTTTTTTGTCTCAAGTGATGGGACAAGGGGTAATGAATGTATATGAAACACAAAGAGTTCCACTTAAACATAAGGAAAAAGTGCTTTACTGTTTAGGTGAGGGAGCCCTGGCCCAGAGTGTACATAGAGGTTGTGGAATCTCACAGAATTACACAGATCATACAGAATGGTAGGTGTTGGAAGTGACATCTAGAGCTCATGTAGTCCAACACTGTGCTAAAGCAGATTTGACCCAGATCAGGGGACACAGGTTTTGGAAACTCCCGAGAAGGAGACTACACACCCTTAGAGTAAAGTAGTTTCTCCTTATGTTTTAAGTGGAAAGTATGTTTAAATATTTCCTTCTGTGGGGGTTTTCAAAACCAGCCTGGATGTGTTCCCATGCTTCCTCGTTGAGGGGAACATGCTTTAGGAGGGGTTTGGGCTTGATGAGCTCTGCAGGGCCCTGCCAGCAGATGATTCTGGGATTCTAGGTGTCACAATTTAAACTAGAAAATAGAATGGATGGAGGTTTCACGAGCAGCATGATCTTTGCTATGCAGTGTTGTACTGCAGAGAAATAGTGCATATTGCCATACCTTTACTACAGGCATGACAAATTGCAAGGCTATGTAGAAAAACTGCATTTGTTTTGGGTCCTAGATTGCTACCTTTGTCTTTCTGAATTAGTATTTTCTGCACACACATATTTTCCTCCAGTGTGCCAGATGTAGAACTTACGACAATAACAATCACTACCTTTAAAATGGCCTCCCATTGAGAAAAAGCTTCTGCTAAAGATCAAGGTACAGTTGAGACCCTTTTTTTACCTGAAATGAAAGATAATTTCTGCATTAACAGTTCCCAGACAACTGTGGGTTGCACAGGCTCACACATTGCTCTTATCTATTCAAGTGGTGTTTTTTCACGCCAGCATTCAAAGTTGTTTTCTGAGGCTCTTTCAGTAAGGCCCCTGGCTGCTGAAGTCAGTAATGAGCATATGGCTGGAAACGTACAGCCAAATGGAAAGGAGTGCAAGGATAAAGGGATGCATCTTGGATAGAGAGTGAAAATTTGCCAGGCACTTAGACAGAGAGAGCATCATCCATGAAAATACGCATTTTAGCTCAAATCAGCAACAGCAACTGAATGCACGTCATCAGAGTGGATAAACCGTGATGTCCATTTGAAGTCATTGACGACTTAGTTGTTGGTTTGGGGGAGGTTGTTTTTTAATGAAAAAAGCGTAATGATTTTGCTGTGAACAGAATTAAGAGAAGCTTTTGCGGGGCTGAATGGCATGGGAGAGAGCATGTAGTTGTGCTGATGCTTCTTATGGAGAGGTCTAATGAAGGAGGATTATATTGTCAAAAATATTATAGAGTTGCTGGTCTCAATGTTTTTTTAGGGTAGAAGATATGCTTTACAGGGGTCTGTGCTGCAAAAATTGTGTACTTAAGACAATGAAAAATGCTATATTTCCTGTACTTAGCCCTAGGGGAAAGCTGACCCTTCCAGAAATGTAAAGACCAAGAGTCCTGTGCTTGGTAAAAGTGAAGGTGAAACTTCACAACAAATTGATAGAGGTATTCTCATGGGTTTCTCCAAAACTGCGTAATAAATGGAGGCTCACTTGGAGCACCTGCAAGACCAAGCAGATGGGGCTGCTCGGTGCAATGAGCACAATCTGGAGAGATTTGTCTTGGTGTTCAGATAGATAGTGTGTTCAGGAGTCAAAACCGCACTCCAAGGTCATGCTGCTGATGCCCAAGGCCTCTTCCAAATATGAATTGTCTTTTCTTATTAGTAAGTTGTGTTATAGCAGTGCCGGGGACTGTTGCAGACTAGGATCTCCTTGTTCTGTGCAAACTTGGAGAGAGCAGCTCTCCAAGAGTGATAGACAGGAGGCAACCTGTAGATCCTGACAGACCAAGGGTAAAAAGAGACAGTAGGAGGGATGGGATGGGATGGGATGGGACGGGATGGGATGGGATGGGATGGGAGGGGACGGGATGGGATGGGATGGGATGGGAGGGGATGGGATGGGAGGCATGTTCTTTCCTCATCTGACAGGAGCAGTTTCCTCTACTGTGTAGAGAATGATAGTATTTGTGATGCTGAGGTGCACAGTCTTGGTGAATAACTTATTGAAGACAGCTTCTCATCAGTGGACTAAGTGCTTCTGTCAATTAGTTTGTCTCTGCTGTAATGGTTGCCAAGAGCAGTTTGTTTCTGAGTTTAACATGATAAGGTGTTCTTCCTGAAGCTAAAGATTGTGATGCTTCTCTTGTTTTAGAAACTTCTGGAAAATAAGTTTACCTTTGGCACGTGGATTTGGAGGTTTTGAGGCTGTTGGATCTTCAGGGATGAATTACAAGGTCTTTTCACTCTGGAAGTTAGCAGGCAAATCCAGTTTTTTCATCTGACATTCAAAGCCTCCATATGAGGCATTAGAGAACATCCTAAAGTAGGTATATAGATCAGTCTGTTCAGCAGCAACCAAAACCATACTGTTTTTCTTAATTTGCACTATTGTAATAGCTCAGGAAGATGTACTAAGGTCTGCAGTGACATGCTGCTGATAAACTCCTTTAGTATTTTGAGAGTTTTCCTTAAGAATTTAAAGAATCACAGAATTCTAAAACAATGGGGTTTGACAAGGGTCTTCAGAGCTCATCCAGCCCAGGTGCCTGCTCAAGCAGCTTCCCCTCCATCAGGGGGCACAGGAATGTGTCCACGTGGGTTTGGAAACCTCCCGAGAAGGAGCCTCCACACCCTCCCTGGGCAGCCTGGGCCAGGGCTCCCTCACCTCAACACCAAAGGAGTTTCTCCTCCTGTGCCGGCGGCACTTGCTGGGTTCCAGCCTGTGCCCGTTACCCCTTGTCCTGCCACTGGCCACCACACAACAAACACTGGTAGAAAGGCACAAAAAAGTCTCTACTTCTCAGTCCGTAGGCCATTGTCAGTATCAGTGAATGCAGATCCTGTTATTACATTTTAATTGGACTAGCATTTACAAGAAAGACGGGAAAATGCAAATTTAGAGTTAAAACAGAGCCACATTTTTGAGCCACAAGCTTCTGTTAATGCATATAATTAAACTACTAAGTGATTGTTCATTCCCTATAGAGTTGGAAGTGTCATTCAATGCAGTAGCTTTCAAATGCTACCAGAATTCATAGTTATAAATAATACAGCTGATGGAGATAAGGAATGCTCTAATATGGAGAATGAAGATAATGTTCATCTTAATGTAGTTGGACATGAATTTAATCATCTGTTTAAAGCAGGGATTATAGTAAAGGAACTAATTCAAGAATCAGGTTGAATGGCACCTGATTGCTGGAGGAAAGTCATTAAAAATAGATCTTTTTGTGACCTTTATTTTTAATAAACCCTGACATTTTAGTAAATTGCTTTAAAAAATTGCTGCATTTATCCTATAACTGCTATCTCCTCAAACAGTTGAACATCTTCAAAGCACGGAGATTAAAGATGGCAACTGAATCTTTGGTCTATAAAATGTGGAAGTGGAATCCTATAAAATAGTATTTTTCTCTTTTTGGAAAACTGTAGCTTTTGAATGTCTTCAAAACGTGTTTCTAATTTGTTCAGAACATAAAGTGGTCAGTAAAGTCAGATTAAAACTATGAAGTATAATCTTTTAATATTGTTTGAGTTGTGCCATTACCAAACCACTGTGTGATCTCGTTATGATCCCAAATCGTCTGGCCTTTCTGTTGCAACTCTGAACAGATACATGGGTGACTGAAAGGTTGTCTTTTTTAAAAGGTTATTGCAAACACATATGAAATACTTGAGCGCGCGACTTCATCTCCTGATTCGTTCTCTTCTTACATCCTGATGTGTTTTTGGTTTGCATAGTGTTCCATTAACTTTTGGTTTTCCACCGATGTCTGTTTTCTTGGACAGTAATTACAATGTCATGCAATTTTTAAGACTCAAAGCAACTGACGGGAGTTGGACAGAAGGATTCCATTGTGCGCTATGCTACTGCCCTGATGGAAAAATCAGAGGTTTCTTGGCACCTAAATGACTAATTTTACACCCACTGGACCCTGATTACTCATAGTGGCAGGGAGTTTATGAGTTTGGTGGATGAATGGATCCTATAGATGCCATTAGCTTTAATAACAGGGAACTTACACAACAAAGGCATATGCTACTAAAATCAATTACTGTTCTCATAAAACATGTTAGCAGCTAACTTGTATAACCTTGTAGACTGATTGTGTGTTGATGGGATCTTATTAAGATTCATTGTTTGTAATCCAGAGAGCAGCTGTTCCTACAAGGATGGTATGTTTAATGGGGCTCAGGTGAAGCAAAAAAAAAAGTGAATTCCAGGATTTTCTGATTACTTATTATATTCTTTGCTGAGAAAAAGTACTCAACTGTTCTCTCATAGCTCATAAATTGGGCAAAGATATGAGAAATGTTATTTTAGGCTATGAAGAGGTCCGTGTTTATGAACCTCCAGGTCGCTTAAGTTTCATCTGATCTGAAGTGACCTTTTTTAATTCCAATTAAACCACTGTGATAATCTCTCTCATCCTGTCCCTCCTCTGCACACACAAATGTAAAATTTTACTCTAGCATCCATCTTTAGACATGTTAAATACTCACTGGCTTTAGCTAGAGGGGAGGAAACTTCAAGTTCAAAGAAAATTGGTTGAGTGGCTTTGAAGTTGTACGTGCTTCTGTTCGGGAATATTCATGCATGCGAGAGCACTATGGCAGAGCATCCTCCAGTGATTCAAACAGACTGGAAATGCGTAAGGATCCATTCTTGCCAGGTCATCTTGTAACGTCTAGCTTCACGGTGCATTAGCAGACGTGGATTTAAGCCCTGATTGAGTACTTGCTAGAGCTGATGGAAAGCCTCCCATTGACTCGAGTGATGCTATGGATGGTTCTCCCTGGAACAAATGTTGGTTTAGGGATTGAATTTGTTTTGGCAGTAAACGGTTCAGAACGTTTTTATCAGTGAAAGACACCTTTTAAGGTGACTAATTAAAAAAAAAGAAAAGGCTACAATTCCTGCTGAAGCTTGGAGTGTGTTAGCATTTTATAGTTCCTTTGTTTCATGAGAGACTTAATCAAGACTGTTTGTAAATGGGAAAAGGTTAAGCCTTTAAATATTGGGATTTACAGAAACTATTTAAAGTTTATTGCTGGAAGAGGGGGTTCAGGAAGAAAAGGAGACACTGCTTTGTTATATTGTTTGAAATGAATTACTTCTGAAATAACTAAGCTTGAGGAATATTTTGAAAAATAGTCTAAGAAAGAAATATGGAAATATGTTGGGGTTTTTTAATGCTGAAATATGAGGCAGCGTTATCAGACAGCTTAGTATATTGACGTAAGATGTGCAGCGTGTATGAAATGGCAAAATTCATGATGTGATTGGAAACCTTAACTTTTGACTTTGCCGTTGGCTGCTGGGTGGCTTTAACCTCAGTGTGTGCTGGTGCCAGACTTTAATCTGCAATGTAAATCGGTGAGTGTTAAATATTCCGACTGGTGAATCATACACACTTTAGCATTCTGTTCAGTATCATTGCAAATATTAATACATAACCTCACTGTAAGCCTTTTTTTCCATGCTGGAGTGGCTTATTTCACTTCCTATATCTCATTTGGGAAGCCTCATTGCTTCCATACCTTAAGGTCTTTCTCTTCCTCAGTGCTGCTTGGCTATAGAGCTCCTCTTGTCAGAACAATCACCTCATACACAATTTTCTCATCCCTTCTTTCACAGTTGCTTTGTTTTACATTGTGGGTGGTTAGAGATGCTCTAAAGATGTAAGTCTGTACTTTAGGGTTGTTTCAGGACAACACGATTCTGACTTATTTTTCTGACCCTACACTACTTCATATGCCATATGACTTGGGATTACACATCTGCTTCAGCTGGCTGGTTTGAAAATGAGTTCAGTGATTTATTTTTTCCCCTCATCTTTGCATCCTGAGCATCAGGTGCACACTAGGACCAGCACAGAAGTGGTAAGAGTGGTCAGCCAAGGGCAGAACATGTTTGCCTTCTCTGACAGCCAGCAGCAACAGTGTTGACCCATTAAGGCAAACTGAACCCTTGGAGCAGAGGGGAGGACACGTGCTTCCAAGAGATGCATTAAGCAGACATAATGGTACTCTGCTGTCACAAGGGGACAGATCCTGTTCTTGACCTTGATTCATTGCTGGAGTTGCACTTGATCATTATCCCAGCTGGAGATATTATATGACTCATCAGTGGTACTCAATAGAGTGCTCCCTGATCCAGCCCAGTGCTGAAACAAAATCAAAGCTCTCTCCCAAAAATGCATGTTGGATTCTCTCACATTGGTGAAGTGAGTCATCCTGGTCAAGGGTCCATTAGGAATTGGAGCTGGCACAAGGCTGGGAGCAGGACAGGGTGATTGGAAGCGTGGGCAGGCCAGGGATCCATCACATCTGCCTGTGGAGCTGCAGTACAAACCAGCCCAGAGTACCTCCAAATAAGTAATTTATCTTCTGCCCTCAGAAGTAATGATGATGATGATGATTTTATTATTTCATGGAGCTGGCAAGATAAGTATATTTTTTCATCTCATGGTGGCCACATGAGATTTGTGACAAACAAGAGTTTTTATGGAGTGCATAAGCAATCCTCAGGAAAGGAGACCAGTCTTATATTTACACACATTCCAGAGTGAGCAGCTTGACAGTGGAGTTCTGTCATCTGTCTTTATGTGGCTTTGGCCAACTTTCTTGTAAACCATTTACTTTACAGATAGTGCAGCTTGCTAGGATACAAGGTGTGTTACCCACCTTGGATACTGTTTGAGGAGGAATTAATTAGTTTTCCTTTCTGAAGTCTGGGGGTTGAGAACCAAATTGCTTAGTGAATCTATAATGAGGTGAATGCAATGGTGCTGAGGCTGTATGAAGTTCTTTCAGCAGCAGCAGCTTTTGGCACAGACGTTTTGCAAAGCTTCAGGTAACTCAAGTGGGTGAGTTGATCCGAGTTAACTCTGCAAAATGTAAAAACAGTACCTCCCCCTTGTGGTGTGTGTTTTTTTTGTTGTTGTGGAGCCATCCAGGACTTGCTGCTCCTTAAGCCAGCAGTGCTGCTGGGATGGTGATTGCTGAAGCTTCATCAGGCCATGAATGCAGGACTTGACAGTTTTCCAGCAGCAGTGTGGAATTGGGATTATTCTGGACAAGAGAAGGCTCCGGGAAGACCTTATTGCAGCCTTTCAGTATCTAAAGAAGGCCTATAGGCAATATAGGACATGGGGTAATTGTTTGAAGCTGAAAGAGGGGAGATTCTAAGAAGATACAAGGAAGAATTTTTTTGTAATGAGACTGGTGAGGCTCTGGCACAGTTTGCCAAGAGAGGCTGTGGCTACCTCATCCCTGGAAACGTTCATGGTTAGGTTGGATGGAGCTTGGAGCAACCTGGTCTAGTTGAAGATATCCCTGCTCGTGACAGAAGATTGTACTGGATGGCCTTTGAAGGTCTCTTTTAACTCAAACTATTCAGTGATTCTATTACTTTATCAGTGGTCCAGATATTGTTTCATTGTTAAACTGACTCAACTGTCCCTATCTCTCTTTTTGAGGATGTGTATAAATGACTCAGGATGTGGCTATGCCTGGAAAATACATTTTCTAACTGATTTATTTTTTCAGCTGGATTAGCTCTCTGGTCTGTTTTTCTCCATAGCTCCATAGCAGGTAGGGTGGCACAGGAGTGCAGATATGTAGGGCAGAGGCTGCTGGAGCTGGCCGCAGGCTTAGGCAGGGAGTCTGCCAAAAACAGCCTGTGCTGATGTGGTTCTGCCATCCCTCTGACCTTACTCGTCTCTTCCTCTCCTTGTGCTGGATCTAGCATACCTTCAAGCCTACGTAGATCTGTTTTGGTGTGCTTAAGCTAACAGCAAACTACTTGCAGCTTTTTATTGAGTTGAAGTATGGTGCAAAGATGTTTAGTTAAGCTCAGGTGGGAAGGTCCTGCTCTCAGTAGGCTATTATTAGTATTTTATTCCAATGTTGTAGCTTTTCAGAGTGCTCCAGGGCCTGGGTTAGCACACAGCAGTGATAGGATAAGTAGCAAAATGTCTGAGTGGGTCTGGGCTATGTGAATTGTTGCAGGAAACTAAACATGAGCGGCAGTGTACCCTCTTGGCCAAGAAGGCCAATGGCATCCCAGAGAGCATCAAGAAGAGAGTTTTGGCAGCAGATTGAGGGAGGTTCTCCTCTGCCTCTGCTCTGCCCTGGTGGGTTCGTATCTGGAGTCTTATGTCCAGTTCTGGGCACCCTGCTTCAAAAGAGACAGGGAACTGCTGAAGAGAGGCCAGTGCAGGGCTACCAAGATGCTGAGGGCACTGGAACAGGAGGAGGAAAGACTGCGGGACCTGAGGCTGTTCAGCCTGGAGAAGAGAAGGCTGAGGTGAGGGGAGACCTCACCAATGCTGAGAAATCCCTAGAGGGTGAGCATGGAGAGAATGGGGCCAGTGTTTGTTGTGTGATGGCCAGTGCCAGGACAGGGGGTAATGGGCTGGAAGCCAGCAAGTGCCACTGGCACAGGAGGAGAAACTTGTTTGGTGTTGAGGTGAGGGAGCCCTGGCCCAGGCTGCCCAGGGAGGGTGTGGAGGCTCCTTCTCCGGAGGTTTCCAAAGCTGCCTGGACACGTTCCTGTGCCCCCTGATGGAGGGGAACCTGCTTGAGCAGGGGCTTGGGCTGGATGAGCTCTGCAGGGCCCTGCCAACCCCAGCCAACCTGGGATTCTGTGAACATGTTAAAGCACTTCAGCAAAGTGCTAGTGAGTACCAAAGCTTAGCATAGTAGCTGGTGGGACCACAATAGCTTTCCATTAACTCAGCTTAAGAAACTCATATTTTTTTATTAATATAAGAACATTATGCTGGAGAGGGATCAAGGAGTGGATTTCAAGTAGCAGCAGTCTAATCCAGTTTTCTGTCTGTCCTGTAGATGCCATTACAATGAATGCCATGTCATCACTTAAGTCAGTTTAATGGGTCAGGGTGCCTTGCCTGAACTTGATTTTTAATTTTTTCATTTTTAATTTTCATTGCTGAAATTTAGTCTGCAAAATCTTAATATGATTCTTGAGTAGTGTGAGCTAATACTGTTCAATATGTAGTTCTTTGCTGGGATTTAGTCATAGGAGCTAACAGGAGATAGTTTGTCCTCCCGTTCTCCAGGATTGTTCAGAACATCATTGTAGAATAAGTCTGTTTTTCCTCATTGCTATTCAAATGACATGTCACAGACACATTGATTAATCTCTAAATGTTGTCTACTGAGACTGAAGATAAGTGCACTCACTTCTATTGTTCTAATTCTGAGCCGAATCTGTTACAATAAATGGTGCAGTATCTATTGAATTAATGCTGAAAGGTAGAAATAACGTACAGATTTGTCTCGTAGCATTGTCACGTGGATTCTTTTTTCTTTAGTGGCCTTCTCTTTAAATCTAGAACATATTCTCTTTATTTCAAAAAATCCTTTGAAGCAATAAATGCAGACAAGTCAAAGTAAGCCAGTAATCTTTAAAATGTACTTACAATTGCCTTTACAGAATCTATCTTGAAAGTAGTTTTGTTGGGGCACCGAAACCCCAGGAAATGTAGCTTGCTTTGCCCTGACTTGTATTTTTTATTCCACTTTTGCAGGAGTTTTTTGAGAATCCTGCTTTTCGCCCAGATGGCATGAAGCTCTATCCGACCCTAGTGATCCGCGGCACTGGTCTGTATGAGCTCTGGAAGACTGGGAGATACAAGAGCTATCCCCCCAGCACTCTGGTGGATCTGGTGGCCAGAATCCTGGCTCTTGTCCCCCCATGGACGCGTGTATACCGTGTTCAGAGGTAATGTTCTGTGATGAGCATTGTATATTTACTTATAGCACTTGGAGGAATTCTTAGTTGTAATTACAGCAAGATCTGACTCAGCCTTTTGTTATTTTTCAGCCTTAATCCTTAATGCACTAAAGATTTTTAAAACTGTTTCCTATCTCTTCAAAATGGAAAAAGCCAAGTAGAATGAGAAACTGTTTAAATTGAACTGCCTCTCTAATGCAGCCAGAAACTTCAAGATTTCTGGAGGCCTAGCTCTTGCTGCCAGTTAGAGAAAACCACAGGATGCAGCACACACAATGCTTTAATGATATTGATGGATAATTGCCTCTTGGCTGTGGGTGAAGTTTCCTCTATTCATTGCACGAGCTGTGAGGTGTGTCATTTTTTTTGGCTATAAAGACTTCCTTTCTTTCCCGTGGGTGTTGCAGGGTTTTCATAAATGAATGATGATAATGCTGTTATTTCCGACATTCACCTCCTGAGACAATAGCTAATACTTCATTTAGCACTGTATTTTCAGTGTGGGGTCTTCCTTGGATTATTTTCTTTCTGTTATCTCCCATATCTGTCTAACAATGGGAAGGGAGGCTGTGGCATACTTGCCTGTTTTTGCATATACAGACAATACTCAGTTGGCTTCGAGCTACATAAGCTAGAAGTAGTGTCAATGCCTTGCTCTCCAGGAGAATGCAGAACAAGAAAGCCTCGTGTGTTAGACCTCACCTGCTTGGACTTCCTTAAGGCATTTGATTTTGTGCCCTATGAGAAACAGGATGGAGCAGGAATAAGCAGAGAAAGATGGTAGAGAAGAAAGTGGCCAAGGGAAGGAACACTGAGTAGGTTTGACAAAGAAGGTATGGACTCAAGGTTATTAGTGGAGCTTCTCAAACATCCATTTAAAAACTAATCTTACTCAAAATTGTATTTATTTACAGTGACTTATCCTTTATTCAGGATAAGTCATATTAGAGATGAAAATATTAATTGCAGCAGCCAGACAGGGCTTTGGTAAGACCTTGCCTGGATAATCGCCATCTTCAAGAGAACGCACTGTGGAAATACATGCAGAGAGCCATCAGTCTGTTTTTTAAGGATAGACATGGACATAAATGATATCTACGAATCTCTTAGATGAGGAAAATAACCTTTTAAGAAATAGGAACATTGATTTGAGCAGAAAACAAGAAAATAAGCAGTAGCCTTGCAGGAAGCTGGAAGTTTTTGGTCAGGACTTAGTAGCTTTCCAGATTTCTGGAGCAGCTTTCCAAAATTATCAAAGAGAATGAGAATTATAGAATTACAGAATCATATGGCTGGAAAAGACCTTTAATATTGAGTCCAGCCACATACCTCACACTGCCAGGCCCATCACTAAACTAAACCATGTCCCACGGCACCTCATCTATGCATCTTTTAAGTATCTCCAGGGATGGGAACTCCACCACCTCCCTGGGCAACCCATTCCAATGCTTAATAACCCTCTCAGTCAAAAAGTTCTTCATCTCCAATCTGAACCTCCCCTGGGGCAACTTGAGGTAATTTCCTCTTGTCCTGTAATTCATTACTGGAGAGAAAAGATTGACCCTCATCTCACTACAAACTCCCTTTCAGGCAGTTGTAGAGATTAATCATAAAACATGAGTTACAGGAATTTCCACTTGATGTTCCCTCAGACTTGTCCCGTGTCTCACGGAAGTGTTATTAAAGGCAGAACTCCTGCCTGTTTTCCTTCTTCCTCAGCAATTCCACTGTGGACGCAATGTCTTGTTAGCTCGTGATGCTGTCACCATAGCATCATACCTAAAATGAACAGGTTTATTCTTAGAGGACAGCATGAGTTTGCAGCCTGGCAGATCTTCTCCTAAGGAACACAGGCCTGGAAAAATCTCTGCTTGGTGTGTTGATTTGCCTGAACTTGACTGTGATTTCTTCTGTCGACGACAGCAGCCTCCATCCAGCTGTCAGATGGTTGTCAGTTATTATGTTTCAGTGGAATAGCTGTTTTCTTACGAACCGGCTCATGTTATCTGAAACATGTTCACGGTGATTATGGACTTTAACACCTCCAGTGCAAAGTCCAAAAGCTATTACTTTGATATAAATTGCTTTTGGGACCATTGTGTGACTCTGTAGCAGAATAATGAACAAATGAAAACATCTGTGGCCTGATCCCAGCACTCCTCCACTGAGGACAGCAACTTCTTTCTCTTTCTCCGTTACTGCATCAGTCTCTTTCTCCATTACTGCCTCAGTCTCTTTCCATCTCCCTCCTGCCTGCTGCCTCCACCCTTCATGTCTTGCATTTCAGGCTCTGTTTCCACCAACTTTTCAGATTCAGCTTGTGCCTCAGACAGCAATTTGTCTCTCTACATGCTGACTGGTCCTTTGGCATCTACATTCATGTTTTCTAGCAAACATTACCAGAAAAAAAGACTAAGCATCCATGTCTTTCCTTATGAGACTCACTGTTTGGAATCTCAGTTCCTAACACCAAGTTTTGAGGAAATATAAAGGACTCTATGGTTTTTGTAGTCTGTCACATGCTTAAAATAATCAGTTTAGTGAGTCGGGTGAGCAGGAGAGAGGTGTCACTGACAAAACACTGTAGGAGTCTTTCTGCTTCAGGAAACCAGGTTAAATATGTTTAAGGAAAAAATCAGCTGCTGTTGCTAGTGGCTAGTTGGAGGAGAATATGCCTTCCAGGTTTTTTTGTAACTGTCAGAGATGCTTAATACTGTATTTATCTTGAATGTTTTTGAACCTCATTATCACCAAAGTGCTTTGGTGTGTGAGAAGGTGTGAAACAACAGGAGTAGTGACACACACCTTGAGATTTATTCTTCCATGGGTCTCGGTGTTTTATGTGAAACTGCACTGATGGGGAGATGTACGCATGAAAAAATAAAGTGCCTTCCTCAACCGAGGCTGTATAATTAGAGCTGAGAGCAGACACAGGGTCTTCAGGCTTTCACTGTGTGCTTCAGTCAGCTGCCTCACAAGTGTCCTAAGTAATGCAAAACGTTTGAAGAATAGAAGATTAAATAGGCCTTGCTGAAGCTTCCGGCAAGTTAGACATTAACTTTAATAAGGTCGGGATTTAATCCCCTGTATTCCTGAATTTGTTTAGCATTTTAAAAAGTCCTAAAATCACTGGTACACTGCTGTCTTGTGGCCATTTGAAATAGGCATTTAGTGTGTGCACTCGTGATGCACACAGAGTACTCATTTAAATAATCTGGCCCTAATCTGAAGTGGGACGGAAAACCTGTTTCTTGCTTTCCACTTCTCAAATGCTCCTTTTTCACATTCATATTTTAATTTAGCTTGCTCCCTAGTAGTCAGAGAGAGGAGCTCAAGTTATTCTATATTGTAATCTGTCTTTTATATGCAGTACTTCTTTTTCTGTTTCATAGTTGATGCCAGATTTGGCTAAAGACCTGATACTGGAAGAAGTCAGGATGTTCTATCCATGTCACCGTTGAGAAAACACATACAGCCTGACTTTTTGGAGTTGTTCCATAATTAGAAGAAAGGCGTTTAGTTGGATTATCACTGTAGATCTAACATACCCTGATGAAAATGCTGTTCTCCTCTAGTGTGTCCTTTAGTCACAATGTGAAGTGCTCATTTCCTCTAATTGAAGCTCTTTGAAGTATGTTGTGTTGGCTCTGCAGTGTCTTATTTACTCAAAGAAATCCAAGGACTAAATGAACTGGTTAACTAATTGTAATTTGCCTCAACTTTTTGGCATGTGAGTGTAAGAGACGAGGAATTTTTCATAGACTCTTTGGCTTCATAGAAAAAAAAGCAGGGAAAAAATAAGGGGAAGGTAGTCTTGAAGCCCTTCATAGAATCACAGAGTCATTTAGATCAGAACAGGCCTTTTAAGATCATGAAATCCAGTCGTTCCCCCAGCACTGTCAGAGCCACCACTAACCCATGTCCCTCAGCACCTCAGCTACACGGCTTTGCAATCCCACCGGGGTTGGGAACGCCACCACCTCCCTGGGCAGCCATTGCCAGGGCTGGACAACCCTTTGGAGAGGAAATTGTTCTTCATCTCCAATCTAAATCTCCCCTGGTGCAACTTGAGGCTGTTTCCTCTTGCCCTGTCACTGTAGCTCAGGAGCAGAGACCAACGTCCCCTTAGGCCACAACCTTCTGTCAGGGAGTTGCAGAGAGTGATGATGTCTCCCTTCAGGCTCCTGTTCTCCAGGCTGAACACTCCCAGGTCTCTTAGCCACTCACCATCAGACTCGTGCTCCAGCCACTTCTGCAACTTCCTTACCCTTCTTTGGACACCTTTGTTTTCTTTCTCAACAGTAAAGGGAAACTCACTTTCTTACCCTCCTTGCCAGTGTCTCAGACTTCCACAAGGCTGAAGCGGCACAAGGATCAGGTCTTTAGGACCCTTGAAGACCTTTGTCTTTAGTACAGCTGCTGCCAAAAATAGTAATTGTTAATGGAGGCCATGGTGTGAATGCGAGTCCTCAAGGATCTGAATAGATCAATTAATACATCTTATAGAGGTCATCAGACAGCTGCTAGATGGTGAGGACTTTCAATCACTACTGAAGCAACATGGATTCAGCTAATTACATTACCAATTCCCTGAACCATCCCATTCTGTTCTTTTTGTTATGCTCTGTTCTTTTCTCTGTCAAATGCTCCCATAGATAAAGAGATAAAAAAAGAACACTCACCAAGAAATGTTGGAGTCCTGTTTTGAGAGGAACTTGTACCATTTACTGTGTGTCTTCCATACTTGAATGGTTTATATTTCTCTGTGGAAGATCTGAGGGGGTTTGGATTAAACTGTAGTGCACTTGGTTGGTGTGTTATCAGAGGTGGAGTTTGAGCAGATGAAGGGAGAGGCATTTTAGATCACCAAATAGTACAACATCAGATAGAAGAAGTGAGAAGTGGCAATAATCCTCATGTTTATTTTTCAGCTTTTTCTGAATGCATGAATCCTCCTTTTCCTAAGAGGTGGTATCCTGCTTTCTTTGGTTTTTTCTCTGATGTAATTTCTAGTGAGACAAACTGCCCTGGAGAGGCCAAACCTGGTCTTGCTTTCGTATTTCCGTATATTTCCTTCATGGAGAACCAAAGGAAGAAGTTCTGCCATTTGTAGACTCATGATTCACAGTCACATTGGGAGGCTCTAGACTTTCTGTCTGGGCTTTGTTGCAAATCATTTGCTAAACAGAACATTTTCACTGTTAAAAGCAGCTAGAGTTGTGATATAATAATGTTGTAATTCTGATGAGTTTTACCCTGGCGGGCATTCAACTCAGAGACCACAGAAAGATGCAACATGGTTCCCAGTCACTGGTCTCCAGCAACAGGTAACATGAAGGACACCTGACCTGGAGTCCTCAGCAAGGCACAGGCTTGGCTGGAAGGTTCTTTTTTTTTTTTTCTCCAGACTTCCAAGTGAGGAACTGAGAGCAAAATTATAACCTATTTCTTGGGATTGTAAAAGCCCACTTTTGTCTTCTTACTAAAGTAAAATCTCTGGCTTTTTCCCTTCATTTTTCTCCTGCTTTTAGTTGTATTTTGCCTGTGTTATTTCATGTTCAACCAAAGACTTGAAACAAAGGTAATTCAGGTAAGTTCTGTGGGCTACTCTTTGAGGTCTTGGCTTAAGTGATCGTAATGGCACTTTATGGTGTGTTGTCTGTTAATGAAATTATTTGAGGTTTTTGGTTTTCCTTTTATGTACAGAGATATCCCAATGCCACTGGTCAGCTCTGGAGTGGAGCATGGGAACCTGAGAGAGCTTGCCTTGGCCAGGATGAAAGATCTTGGGACACAGGTAAAATATTTACACAGGTAAAATTGTTGTGGAGGGAAAGCTGCTTGATGACTTTACACAAAGTAGCAGAGAGGAAAGAAATGACTAGAAGATGCAATAGTTGGGCCAGGTTTACTTCTGAACTAAGTCAATCTGCAAAGGTCTTACAAAAAAAGCACTACAAAGCACTTTGATGATACTTCTGAAAAGCTGGTTTTGTTTGGCTAATTTTTATTTTAGCAGCACTTTCAACCCATTCCTGAAGGTATTTGATAACTAGTTTGTGATACTCTATTTTTTAGCAGAAGAGAGAAAGCAGGAAGGTTTCTTTTTAATTTATGCTATTAGAAATTCTCCTTCCTTTCTTTTTCCCCACGCATACACTTATTTGACTGAACAATTGAAAGAAAAGCTCTTAGTCTGAGGCCAGAGAAATCTTGCAGGAGAGATTTCAGCACAAACAAATGAGACTTGATATTCTTGATATTTCTGAGGTCAAATACAAATAGGAGCGGGGGTGGCGAGAAGGAGGGGGAGGGAGAAATTGCGTTTGCATTTGAAGTCAGAGAAAGGTTTGTACACCCAGTCTTGATTTTTCTCAGGAGGTTACTGCAGCAATTGGCATTCAGTCTGCTTTGACAACACTCACTGTTTGAACCTCTCTCCAAAACCCCATTATCAGCCACAGCTTGCAGATCCTCCAGTAAAGTGATGCCCAAGGTCATTCTTTCTTGGGATGTGTGACTTCCTAGACAAAAAGATCACACAAATCCCATGCTCCTGGAGACTGTTCCAAAGGGCTTTAATTGCTCTGGTGTCCTGGTGATCAGGGGAGGGCAGATCCTCACAACAACCCTTCCATGTGTCTGTGTTTCTCTTCCTAGCTCACTTCTTCTTAAAGAGGTTTCAAGGAATTACTGCATCCAGCAACAGCAAAGTCTTTGGCTACTGCATATGTGCTTATAGTCCCTCGTGAACTCATGCTGCTAACCTATATTTTTGGTGGTTAGTTCTCTAGGCTACTTCTAACTCCTTGCTGCCTTTGCCGTCTCAATTAAATCTGGCAGTTGAAGTGCAGAAGATGATCAGAAAAGAAACTCAAGGCTGTCTTCCTTCCAGCTAGGCTTTCCATGCCACTTAATCTCTCCTAAGTGGATGCCCTGGACCTTCTTAAATCATTCTTCCCAGTAGCAAGCCAGGATTTGGCAGGCAGCTTTGCCAACCACAGAAGCTTCCATCCCTCCTGCTGACTTTTCACTTCAAACCCAGGCAAGGAAGACAACCTCCACGGTGCAACTAAGCCTTTTCAATTGAGCTCTTTAGGGCTACTAGTGAACTCTTCTCTGGATTTGATACTAAAACCACATAATTTGATCTGAACCTGATCAAGACCAGCTGGAGAAACAGGGATAGCTGATCCATGGCAGGCAGAATTGAGCTGAACCATTAGAGGGCTTGTCAGGCTGGCAATCATCACTTTTAGAAGAACCAAATCTGGAAATATCTCTGCTGTTCAGATGATTATAGGTTTTAATTTAGTGAGGCAGAAACACTGCAGCTGGTGGAATGAGGAACCAAACAGTCTGCTGCAATATAGCTTGAAATGTACTTTGCGTTTTTCTTGTGTCATAGGATAAAACTATAAATATGCTTTGTCCTTTTGTTTCTTAGCTTGGAAAAGGCCAAGGCAAGGAAGGGACTTGCAAGAATTTTACGTGTTTGCAGGCTCAATTGTAGAGATCAACCATCTCTGGCATCTTACCTTGAGATAACATCTCAGTGAGGAGTGTGTTTGAGGGATGGATGTCATGCCAACACTGCAACTTGTGTTGGTGGTTGTTGGAAAAAGTAATTCTTGAGGAGCCGTATTGGAGGGACCAGATGCTGGCCTTTGTGATTGCCAGCCACCGACTGAGTACCAGGGGAGATACACAGTTGAGACCCAGAATTTTAAATCGACATCCCTGAAGACCTTGTCCTCCCTCAGTTCTGAGATTCTTAGTTGAAGAGTAGACATTTCTCTGCATTTTACTGGACTTTTTGTGTAGCTAGGAAATTGTAAAGCTGAGAGGACTTTGTAACTCTAGAATTCTGGTCCAACAGTGAATCCTGGTTTTACCATAGCCCACTATTAAAAAAAAAAGCCAAACACAGCCTCCCATTTTTTTTCTGTTATTTGAGAGATTGTTGTTTTATATTAATAATGAATTTAAAAGCATTCAGAGAAGGACGGGGCATGACACAGAGCTGTGCTTGTTCTGGATACTCTCTGTGTGAATTGGATTTTCACACATTCTTTCCCCATCTAAAAGCCTGGCTTTTGGAAACGTGGGCAGGCAGGTGTTGTTGCAGCAATTTTAGCTCTTTAGTTGAGGTCAGAATCATAGAAAAATAAAATTGTTTGATTGGAAAAGACCCTTAAGATTATGAAGACCAACCACTCACAGTACCAAACCCACCACTGACCCACGTCCCTCAGCACCTCAGCTACAGCTTTGCAATAGCTCCAGGGATGGGGACTCCATCAGCTCCCTGGGCAGCCTGGGACAGGGGCTGACAACCCTCTCAGGGAAAAAGTTCTTCTGCAGCTCCAATCTAAACCTCCCCTGGGGCAACTTGAGGCTGTTCCCATCCCTTGAGACTTGGGAGCAGAGACCAATTTTCCTCANGCCCTGGGCCCATTGCTCCAGCCTGGTCAGGGCCCTGTGAAGAGCCTTCCTGTCCTCACACACATCTACGCTCCTGCACAGCTTTGTGTCATCTTCTTGTGGTTTTGTTTGGCCAGGTTTTGGTACAGGGGGTCTACAGGGGTGGATTCTTTGAACAAAGAGCTGCCAGAAGCTTCCCCTGTATGTGACAAGGCTGGTGCCAGTCAGCTCTGAGATAGACCCACCACTGACCAAGGCTGAGCCCATCAATGATGGAGGTAACTCCTCTGTTAATAATGTATTTGAGAAGGGGAAGACATGGCCACACAGATGTCAAACTGTATTAGCAGCAGAAGAGAGTGAGAATGTGACAATAAAATCTCTGCAGACACCAAGATCAGTGGAGAAGGAGGGGTAGGAAGTGCCAAGGCACTGGAGGAGAGATGCCAGGGTAGTAGGGAGATGTGGTGAAGACCATGGTGGCAAGTCCTGCCCCTGCATGGAGGCCACGGTGGAGCAGAGATTCATTTGCAGCCCAGGGAGGACCCCACGCTGGAGCGGGTGGATGCCCAAAGGAGGCTGAGATCCTGTTGGAAGCCCACACTAGAGCAAGTTCCTGGCAGGACCTGGAAACGCGTGGAGAGGCGCACATGCTAGACTAGGTTTGCTGTCAGGACTTGTGACCTTGTGGGGGACCTACACTGGAGCAGTTTGTTCCTGCGAGACTGCTTCCCTGTGGATGACCCACATTGGGGCAGAGTATGAAAAGCTGCCCCCATGGGAAGGACCAATGTTAAAGAAGTTTGTGGAGGACTGTCTTCCATGGGAGGGACCCCACACTGTAGCAGTGGGAAGTGTGAGGAGGCCTCTCCCTGAGAAGAAACACCAGCAAAGTCTATCTGTCCATGTAGTAGATAAACTGACTAAAGCAAAGTTCAACTGACCATAACCCCCCATCCCCCTGCGCCACTGGGTCTGGAGGAGGGAGAGTCCTGGGAAGAAGGGAGGGATGGGGGGACTTGTTTTAAGGTTTGGTTTTATTTCTCATTTCTCTACTCTGTTTTGATTGTTCATTAATGAATCAACTCAATTCTCCCCAAGCTGGGTCTGTTTTGCCCATGCTGGTAATTGCTGAGTGATCTTCCTGTCATTACCTCCAATTCTGAGTCCATTGTTACACTTCTCTCTCCCCTGTCCAGTTGAGGAGGGAGGGGGATAGAAGCACTTGGTGGGCGCCTGACACCCAGCCAGGATTAAACCACCACAGATCTGCAATCTGGCTGAGAGTGCACTGCATCTCCTCATCCAGATCAGTGATAAAGATATTAAACAGAGCTGACCCCAGCCTCCTTCCCTCCAAGTACAGCAGTGCTGGTGGAAGGAAATGAACATTTACAACTCAGCTGCTTTGGGTGAAAATTACTGTGGCTGCAATCTGCTGACAAAAGTTGGGTTAAGCTTAGCATTGGACTTCCTAGTAAATGCACTAAGACATTAATGCACGTGGTGTCCCACAGTAGAGCGTTTACGCCATCACAGCTAATTGCGTGTGTGTGCCAAATCACTTTCACTGGCTTTGCTGAGAAGCACAAAAGTTTATGCAGACTATAACCCATCTCTGAGGCACTGAGCTTGGACCCTCGTCTTCTCCTCTCTCTGAGTTCTAAGGGAGGAAAGATTGCTTTTGGCTGTCTTTTTTTGCAGCATCAGTCCCAAGCCTTAGTGATACTCTGAGGATGGCAGGTCAGAGCGTTAACTTTGCTTTCTGATATTTGGGTAAGGCTTCTGCAACAGTACTCATTTAAAAGCAAGAAAAGGGTTGCTCAAATTTAAAACCTGTCTCTATAAGGATTCTCTGGTGCTCTGATTTTGCCAATATTTGACCTTCCCAATGCAGGGTAAAAGGAACTATCACAAAATCTTTCTTCCCTCTGCTATTTTTTCATATATGTTGACTTCGCCTCCAGACCCCGCTGTTTGTGAATCAAAGAGTATGTTTCCTCGTGAGCTATAATGGTTGCTTAGTGAATTGATTTTTGCCAGCATGTCTTTCCATTTAGTACGAAGACCTCTTTCTGTGGTGTGTTAGAGATGGATCGGTGAGCATTTTTATTTTGAAGTCTACCCATTTGAAATTCATCTGTGCAACTTCACGCAATTTCAGTTTAGTTTTGAGCTCAATAGGTGGCTGGAAATCTGTTGCAGAGCTCAATGTTGTTCTCCTACATAATCTTTTTTTTTCCCCTTTCTTTTCTTAGTGTCGTGATGTAAGGACAAGAGAGGTTGGAATTCAAGAAATTCACCATAAAGTGAGACCATATCAGGTAAGATTTGTCTTTTTGTGTGTGTGTAGGAACCTGTTTCAGACACAATTTGTTATATATGTTTGGTGTGGAGGAGCTGGAACCCATTTGTTGCACATCCAATCCCGTGGTTTGCCTTTGTAGCTGGATCCAATTTTCCGTTTATTTTCACAGCAGTTTTGGATGTCTTTTGTTTGAGCATAGTCACATGTCAAAATTTATGGACCACCATGTTCGATAAACTGACTACAGCCAGCAGTGATTTTGGTATTGGTACTGCTGTGACAAAATAACTGCCTTCCCTTTCCTCCTTCCTCATTGCGAATTTGGATTTAGAAAATAGCAGTAACACTGTGTGTGCATACTGAACAGGAATGAATGTTTAGCAAGATGAGTTTACAACCCTTTTTTCAACCTTTTTTTATGAGAATGTGTTTGATGCAGGCAAACGGTATATGTGTCAACACACTTCTGCACAGGTATATATACATTCATATGTGAGTAGATCCGTTTAGTATGTGACATGCGTTGTGGTTTTCCATCCTGAAGTAGTACACAAAAAGATTGCTATACTTATAGACAGTTCACTGCTGATCTTCAGGCATCCACTTTAGCCTGAGTTTAGCTCACTGTAATCACAAGGCAGGGATCAATCCTTCCAGAAAGTGGTCAGGAAGTCTGTGGCATCCAAGGAGCTGAGCTTTCTAAGATCACACAAGATCTGACCCATCTCACTATACAGGTTATCATACCCTGAAAGTATTCTCTTCCTGTGCCTTTTCTAACATAAAGAGAGGACTGAAGTAATTCTGGACTTTGCCCATCATATATCACCTTTACTTTCAAGCATAAATTGTTTGTGCCAGGCAGAAGATAACTACTACCCCCAGGCAGAATGCTGAATCAGAATGACACATCCCTCTCTCCTCATCTATGCAATGGGCACATACCTACTTTATAAATGTGAGCCACTAAACTGGAGTTAGGCTTCCTACGTGTCCATCCAGAGAGAGATTCCAAACAGAGTTCCTTTCACTTGTGCTTTGGAAATTCCACCGCTTATTTAGGCTTCAAAGAGACTCTGAGTTTGGTGCCAAAGGTTAAATGGAATGAATATTCTTTGAGTTGAAGGTCTGAAAGATGTTTGCACTTTACGAATCAGAGGTTACTAGAAGCCATATTCTGTTTTTCTCCTGACATTAGGTGAATTCAGACAGACTGCAACACTTCCCATCTTGCATAAGAGAAATCCAGTATAACTGGATATAACATCTCTAAATGTTTTACAATCTCAAATGAATTCTCTTTTCTTACCAGATTTCTCCAAGAACTGAGGCTGTACTGACTCATTTGTACATAGGCCATGCAGCCTTTTTGCTCTGCTCCTCTTGTATCTGCGGTCATCTCACCAAACATCTCCCAAAGACAAGTCTGTTGTCAGCAGTGCTAATCTAATTTAAATTGTAAATTCCTTGAGCAGTTAGCAAATAGCTTATCACAGGGTTTTCAAAGCAACATGATGTTGAAAATTCCCTTTGTTAAACCCATCTGCCTGAGTGACAGGAGGATGTCATTATGTAGTCCTAGCAAAATTTATCATGACAGCCAGCAAGAGAAATATTCTGAAGGTGATATCATTTCTCATGCTCTTTAGACTAATGACAAGGTATGATGTTTTTCTTGCCTTCGTGAGTAAACAATACATTGTCTTGCTAAGAGAGACTATCATGTCAGATCCAAAATCAATTAATCGCTTGCTGTAATTGGTTACACTTTATGCAACTTCTTTCAGTGAAAGATCAGTAGGCTGTGTTTTTATAACAGCAGTGTGTTTGCTTTTAAAAGCATTTGACTAATTTATTTATTTTTTATTTGCAACCTGTTTGAAGTAAATGACTTGCCTAGAGCTCGTTATTTACAGAGCTGTCTCTAAGCTGCCTTCTCGATTAGCAGCATCTCTCCATAGCAGCGGAAGGTATTTGCTTGCTCTCAGAATGGTTAAGGCTGCATAGTGCTACTCAATAGCCTTAAAAATGCTCCACTGAATTGTTGCTGTAAAGAGATGATGGATTGACAGTTTTTGAAAGGCAAAGGGTAGTGACAGCTCTGTTGAGGATGTGAACCTACATTAGTGTTAAACCAAAAAGTGTAAGACATAGAAGCTGCTGTTCTTGCAAAGCCAGGGTGTTTGTGTCAAAATAATGATCACAGATTCTTATTCGGAATAAGGCAGCTTGTTTTTTTTTATGTTGGGGGTAGCTGTTTCAGGTTGAGTGTAATCTGCAGCTGGGTTTTGCCTTTGTTTGTCAAAGTAAGGTTGAAACAGAGCTTGCTGGACATTTAATGGGGTTGCACACTGAAATAAGTGATGATCCACCGTAATGAGGGTTATTCTTACCCAGCACACAGGATGTTTTATGGCCAATGGACTGATGCTGGGGACTGCAGCATGTTATTGCGTGTAGCTGTGTACCAACCAACCAGGAGGTGACTTGGGGTGGCTTTTGCCATGCTGATACCAGTATCCCAGAGTGACAAGGCTTTGTACATCTCACAAGGCCCTGAAAACCCTTTGAGGAGGTTTATGCATCCCAAGACACTCTGTGCCAAAGGACATGGAAAGAACAAAAAATACCTTGGTCCAATAGGGACTTCTCTGAGAGCATCAGCTTATCTGGTACATGCTTACGGTGCTACAGACAATATAAAGCCTCCTGGTGAAGCTTCCTGTGGTCTTGCTTCCTCTCTGTCTACAACTGCCTTTTGGACTGGTTGTGGATGTAACACAGCATTTAGTCCCTGGTGGAGGACAAGCAATGAAGCTGTCTTTTCTGCTTGCTTTATTTTGTCCTCAGGAGAAAGCAGTTCTCCAGTCTTGCCATTTCAAACTCTTAGTGTAGCAGCATTTAATAATAATTTCAGCTTTTTTATATACATCAGCAGTAAGCTTTAACCCAACTGTTTTTACACATAGGAAACTAACTGCAGAGTCTGGGGAAATCTTGTGCTCTTCTGTTCTTCTGTATTTTACTCGAGGTGTTACGTACCTAATGATGGATTTGGATCAGGATGGCTGACACAACCTGGAGTCAAATTATGCTCTTGGAGAACTTGGCACATCAGCAGGCATCTCCTTGGATGCTCATCCTGTTAGCTGTATGTCAGCGTTGAAATGAGCTTTGCTTCTCTAGTCAGTAAGGGATTTAATTGTGAGCTGTGTTCACCCAGGCTTTGTCATGGAGTAGCGCAGGCAAGCGACCGAATCCCTTACGGCTTGTCTGTAAACAAATCTTTAATTCATGGATTTCTGAATATTAGAGACTTACGCAAAAAAAATCCAAAACAACAACAAACTGAGATCCTTTGCTTGAGTGTTTATAGTAGTACTGGGGAGAGTATACACAGGGATCATTCCTATACTGTACCATCAGGATATAAATGTCAGAAGCAGCAGTGCATCCGCTGACACTTGCCACTCACGTTAACTAAAATTAAAGGAGTCTGCCAGAATGATGGCAAGCAGACCCAAGTGATGGCTTTAGTTCAGATCAGGGGTGTGCTTTCAGAGCCAGTCCTTCGATTGTTCCTCACTTGGAAAGCATCAGGAAGCACAGAAACCTGATTCCTTTCAGGTTAATTCAGAAAGCTTCTTCCAGAAGCGCAGTTGTACACCAACTGGTAATGGGTGGCTGTGTCATGGAATGAGAACCAGGACTAGTCTACTGAAACCTTCCAGCATATATTGTCTTGTCAAGACTGTGAGCCCTGGGGCTGTTCAGGCTGGAGAAGA
Organism: Urocolius indicus; assembly: GCA_013401255.1. Taxonomy (NCBI): domain Eukaryota; kingdom Metazoa; phylum Chordata; class Aves; order Coliiformes; family Coliidae; genus Urocolius; species Urocolius indicus. The sequence goes on along the minus strand of WBNH01005619.1, from coordinate 71,678 downwards.
GAAGGCTGAGGGGGGACCTCATCAGTGCTGAGAAATCCTGAATGGGCAGATGTAAGGAGGATGGAGACAGTGTTGTGTGCTGGCCAGTGCCAGGACAAGGGAAAATGGACAAAATCTGGAACCCAGCAAGTGCCACTGGCACAGGAGCTGAAACTTGTTTGGTGGTGAGATGAGGGAGCCCGGCCCAGGCTGCCCAGGGAGGTTGTGGAGGCTCCTTCTCAGGAGGTTTCCAAACCCACCTGGACACGTTCCTGTGCCCCCGATGGAGGGGAACCTGCTTGAGCAGGGAGTGGGTCTGGATGAGTTCTGCAGGGCCATTGCAGCCCCTACTATTCAAGGATTCTGTGATTAATATTGCAAACTCTTGCTGTAACTCCTATGTTGAGCCAGGCAGTTTGGGAAATAATTTTGGTCTGCTTAGCAGCAGATTGTTACAGGTGGGCAAAGGTCTCAAGGGCAAGGATGGGCAGCTGTTTCAGCTATGCCACATTAATTCAAAACACAGATAGAGGGACTCTGTCACCAAAGATATGACATTATCATCATTGACTACAGATTGCATCAAATTAACTCAGTGCTAACTCTGCTGTGTATAAACACGCCTACTGTTCTGTGAGATTTGATCAATTCTTATCTTGGGTTCTGGAGCTGCTCCTTGATGGTAGGTCAGCACTATCTCAAAAAGAAGTTTTTCCTTTTTTCTGCTCTCTTATCCACCAGTTATTCTTTATAGCTTCTAGGTGCTCTGCAGAAGTAATTTCTTCTACTCAAGCATGATATTTATCGTATTCTCCAGTTGTCCAACTCTCACTTCACTTTTCCCTTCCACTTGTTTGATCTTCAGAACTGCATTTGTCTAGATTGTTACGAAAAATAGGATTTGAGACAAGTGATACAGTTGTTCCTGGTCAGTTCTTATGGTACTTGTCTGAATGGTTCTGTACTCTCTGAGTGAGTAAGAAAACAATTCCTGCCTGTTCTAGAAAGCACACATAATGCAATGCTCACTCAACACCAGCTCAGATCCATTCCTGTTGCACTGCACAGTCTGCTTATGTAGGTAGATCCTGTGTAGTGCTGGAAAGAGATAATTGGTAATTAGTAAAGAAATTGACTGCTGCTTGGAAGGCCCATGTCCTGAAGACATCTCAAGCTGTTTCTTTTGCAAAGCAGTAGAGACAGGACTCTCAATGACAGTTCAGTGAAGTCAGATGCAAAACTGCCCGTCCTACATTAGCAAGGTTCTAACTGGAGCTGAACCTCAATTAGAGCAAGTCCCATGGTTAGCTGCAAGAGTTACTGCCCCCATTGATTTTGCAGGGGTAGCAAACTCAAGTAGCTCAAGAAACACAGGTTTTCGGTTTCTGATTTACAAACAGGTAACAGTGTGAGTTACCAGCCCTTCTTGAAAGCTTGCAAATAGGGATTGAAGACTGGTTCTGTCCCACTGGCAAATACATTTCTATTAAAGTAATTGCATGTTTTGTCTTTGAGATGACTGCAGTAACAGCAGTTCTTATCCAGTACTAAAATCCATCTAGAATTAAATTGGCCTTTAAGACAGCGTTTCATGTTTTCTCTGAATCATAATAGTTTATGGATCCATGAAATTGCTTTTGGTCTGTTCATTGTGTTGCTTAAGTATTTTTAAAGACGTTTTCCTCTTCTCTTTTCCTCTTTGTGTTTGTCTTCGCTTCTTTTCTTTGGCCAGATTGAATTAGTTAGAAGGGATTACGTGGCTAATGGTGGCTGGGAGACCTTCCTGTCCTATGAAGATCCAGAGCAGGATATTCTCGTCGGCCTCTTACGGCTGCGGAAGTGCTCAGAGGAGTCGTTCAGACCTGAGCTGAAAGGAGGAGTTTCCATTGTCCGGGAATTGCACGTGTATGGGAGTGTGGTCCCTGTGAGCAGTCGAGATCCTTCCAAATTTCAGCACCAGGTACTCCAAGTTATCTTTCGTTTTTCATCTGTGCCTCTTTCTCGCACCTTTCTTCCCTCTCCCCAGTCTAATTGGAGAAGAATTTTGATGAATACCTGAGATTCATTCAGCTGCTTTGAATTACAGTCTGCTGCAGTAGAAACAGAATTGAATTTGAACTCCTCCTTGCATTTCACCCACTGAAATTGTGCTGCTTCTGAGCTTTTGTGAGTGTCATCATGGTTGGGCAATTGCTACTGCTCTGAGATAAAAAAAGAGCGTAGCTGAATGCTATCAGTGTTGCTTCATGACCATACAGTATGAGCTCCTGTACACTGGTGCTAATTTGACTTTCAAGTACTGAGCATCTTTGATTCTGAAGTCTCTTTCCTTTGATACCGTGTAGGGTACGTCAGCCTTGACTGCAAACTGATTGAAAACAAAACAAAGCAGATATAGCTATTGTGTCTTTTTCTTTCCTTCTAAAAGTGATTGGTTTTGATAGATGAATTTAGCTTCTGAAATCTGAAATAATTACTTAGGATAAAGTTACTTTTGGAACTACCCAGTTTTCTTTCAAAAGAACATTTACTGCATACATTCTTCTTACCAAAACAGAAGAAAACCGACTTTGGTTCCGAGATGTTTAATCAGTTTAAGTGATTCGATGATGTCGTGGTTTCTGCCCCATCAGGGAACAAAAGACCACGATTAGCCTCAAGTACCGAACACTTAAGGATTGCTAAAGGGCAGGGAGAGCTTAATTGCCGCTTAAGGTTCAGGACAAAACAGACCAGGCTACTCGGCTTGGGGAAGAAAAACCAGAAAACAATTTAATACCAACTAAAACACAAAACCCCAAAAAA
>WBNH01005619.1:39742-68515 GCA_013401255.1 Urocolius indicus | reverse complement strand
CCCTAAATAGTGATCGCAGAGGCGCCAGATTGGCCCAGCTGGGCCGGGGGGTGGGTCTGAACCCAGGAGTCGGGGGAGAGTCTAAAAAACTTTTACCGGGTCTTCACTGCAACCCGCTCCCCCTGTTACTAAGCAAAAGCAACTCCTTGCTAAACCATGACAGATGAGATTCCCAACAGTCTGGAGGTTTTTTCCTTCACACACACTTGTGAGACCATTTCATGTATATCTTAAAGCACGTGAAGAATGGAGTGGAAAGCTGCCTTTCTAATTCCTTGCAGTGACTTGTATGAAAATGGCACATTATCCTTCTGCTGCATGTAACATGCTGTGGCTTGCGGTGAACAAAAATGGGAATTAAATTTTGCCCTGGTAGGTTTTGAACTTTTAGACTGAGCTTTTAAAAAAAGCAATCAATTTGTCCTTTTTGCCAGAAGTGCTCAGGGCTGACGTTTTAAATTAACTTCCTTGTATTTATTAATGCTTCCCTGAGTGGATGCATTAAGATGCAGTTTTTACTAGACGCTGATGATATGTGACCTTAAGGCAGTGGCTGGGGGAATAAAAGTAGAGAAGTGGATATTTCCACTATGAAATAGTTAACATTGAAAAATTTAGGGAAGAAAACAGTGGTCATCCTAAGTAATTGGGGGGGTGGGCGGGGAACCACAAAACACCAACAAAATATAATATCAATTGGAAGTAGCCAACTACAAACATTAAAATAGGCTGCAAATCGAAATTTCATGGCATATGACGCACTCGCGTTCATTCAGAATAGTCAGTGTTCAAGAGGTTAATCAGAAAGTGTTCTTCTCGGCTGTGGGGGCAATTTCTGATTAGATGGATGTTCTGGAATGGAAGGTTTCTGTGTGTTATTTAAAAATGCCTGTGAGTGTTAAACATTTTTTTTTAATTCAATCACATCTGCTTCAGTGTCGCTGCAGCCCTGTTCTGTACATCTTGTCAGGGAAACAGATGAACAAAGAGCCGGGTATAATTCCTGCATCCTAATGTTAGGAGTGAATTAATCCAATCAATTATTCCCAGATACATATGATGGCAAAGTTGTTAAATAGAGTGGAAAGGCTATTCCCTTATTTTGAAGTGTTATTGTGATTCCACTAGCACTCCTGCTGCGCAAGATTCCCAAATGTAAATAGAGGCACGTATCTAGTCCAGAATATTAACATGTTGTTCTGCAATTCTTTTTGATTTGACGTCTCCTGTGTCAAAGCTGAGCGTAGGAGAGTGGGACAGATTTCAGCCTTGCCTAGGTCTGCAAGGATCACACAGGCATTTGATGCAGCCTTTGTGGGTAGCCTTGACAAGCCCTGTGCCTCAATTCTTCATCCTGAAATGAGCATGGTAACAGCTCCTGACTTCTGGAGGGGTTGTGGAAACAAAGATTACAAGACACCAAGGCAAACATGTATACAAGAAAAGTGAACAGCAGCAAGGCCAATTTCTGTGTCTGTGGCATCTGGCCACATCTGTTTTGGTTGATGTCCCGAGTCTGAGCAGCACTGGGATCTTTCTGCAATTGGACTGCATAGGCAATGGCATCTGGTGTTTGTGCTCTGGCTTTGTTCACTAGCACAAACCCAGGTCTAGAAGACAGCCATTAAGATGGGTGATGGTTGCTGAGAATTGGTTGTCTCAGGATTAACTTGTTCAGCACCAGGAATTACGGGATGCCTACGGAGTTGATTTTCCACTAATGGATTTAACTTCATTCTGTTCCTGGCGTTGAGGAGCAATCAGACACTAGAATAACTTGCCTATGAATAATTTCATGATCACAAAAAACCCCAAACTGAGAAAGCTCCACTGTAAGGTTTATTGTTGGAACACCTCTTCTCAAGCCCTCTCTTGCAACATTCAACAATATTCACAGAATCACAGGATCATTCCTGTGCCAAAAATATGAGTCTTTTGAAACTGTACTAATGCTTATGTTCTGACCTTGTGTACACTTTCTATTTTTACAGAACTTACCTTCTCTTCCTGTTATTTCTCCCATTATAGGGATTTGGTATGTTGCTAATGGAGGAGGCAGAAAGAATAGCCAAGGAGGAGCACGGGTCATGGAAAATTGCTGTAATTTCAGGTACCTTTGCCTTATTCCTTTTTTGTTGTTGTTATATCTCTCTTAATCTGAAAATAAACCCACTGTGGCTAGCGCCACTGCTTTGAACATTCATCGTACTGGGTAGAAAATGAGCATCAGCACATGCTGCTTCTTAATGGAGTCAAATTCCACTGTAACTTTGCCCAGGCAATCTTGTTATTGTAAACATCATACCAGAGGACACACTGCAGGGATCCATCCTGCTCCTGGTGCCTAAGGAGGCAGGCTGCCTGACCATAGCTGTCTTCTTCCTCCAAACACTGCTCTTTCCAGCCTCTCTGATTTGGTCCCGTCACAGGTTCTTGTCAAGTGCTGCTTTCCAAGAATGTGTGAGGATAGAAAATTGCCACAAATACCATCATTAGGGTGGACAGATGTGCTTTTAGGATACATTAAGCATTATCACGAAGAAGGGAGCTATATAAGAAAGAGCTGCTGCCATTTCTCTTGTTTCAATTTTAAGGCATTGTGACTAAGAGTGACATCAGTGCATTGCATGTTGTGTGAAGTCAAGGTCAGGTCTGCCATTGTGTCTTAATTTAGATGATATGAGCAGTCACAGTAGCTCTGAAAAGCTTTTACAGGCATATAGGTGTTATAACTGGAGAAGCTGATGAATGGGATGGGAAGATAATTCTTGTTGTCATAAGATTAATGAATGCTGCAGGACTTAAACACAATAGCTGGAACTACAGGATCATGGGATGGTTTGAGTTGGAAGGGACTTTAAACCTCATCTCACTCCACCTCCCCGCCATGACCATGGACACCTTTCATCAGACCAGGCTGCTCCAAGCCCCATCCAATCTACCCTTGAACACTGTCAGGGATGGAGCAGCCACAGCCTCTCTGGGCAACCTGTGCCAGGGTCTCACCACCCTCACAGGGTAGAATGTCATCTCAATCTCCTTTCTGTCAGTTTGGCGCCATCCCCTCTTGTCCTGTCACTACGTGCCCTTGTAAAAAGCAATAGAGACTTTAAAAAAAAAATCATCATCTGCTGCCTCATCAAAAACCTTGAAAAGCAGAAATCTACAACTTTGATCCAAGCTGCTGAGTGCTGAAGTGAAGAGCTTCTTTGTGTGTTTCCAGCTGTGTAATGTTCTTGGATGTTGAAAAGCCAAAGTGGACCATCTCGACAAGCACTTGTGAGAAGGGCAGAGTGTGTGAGGATAGCGTGCAGGCAGAAGCCAGATGCTTAAAGATAATTCTATATTCTCTGGATTCCTTATTTCTTGTTTGCTTAAGATATAAGCCAGTCCTGTTTCTCTAGTGCTGCTGTGTGGGTGTCAGTTTGACCTGGGAATTTCCTACAGCTGAGAATTGTCCATTAAAGCGTCAGTAAGGAGAAGAGGCAAAAGTGAAAATGGTTTCTTTTTGTTTTGGTAGTAGCCACTTGGCTCAGAACTCATGGAGAGAGGAAGCTGTTAATTCCTCTGAGCTAAAGAACACTTTTTTCAACCAGAACAGGGATGGTACAGCAATTACTAAGAAATTATTTGTGAAAGCATTCATGTTACTAATTTTAGCTGTATTTTAGCAAACTGATAGGAAAGAGATCCAGTGTAAGAAGCCTCAGTTTGCTGTATGTGCAATTTGTGCCATCCTACTAAGACCTTGTCTGTGCTTTTTATTTTTTTTCTCCCCTGGGGTGCAAAGTGCAATACAGTACAATTTATCTTTGAATACAGAATACTACAGGATCTGCAAAGACCACAAGTTTTCCAGCTGTTTCCTTGGAAATGTTACCAATTGAATTTTGGTTCTCCTGTAGGTTTTATCTGAAATAAAAATGTGGCTGGAAGTTCTTTCTCTGTTGGAGGGTAAACTTAATTTTCCTAATTTTGGTTTCAAAATAAGATTTTTTTTTTAATCTGGGAACCCACTGCAAGGTTACATCTCCAACAGATTGCAAAATGTGGACTGCTTTCTAGAGGGAAGCACTTAAAGGAGATCTGCTTTGAAGATGTATCCCACCAGACTATCTCCTCAGTACTGCATATTTTTAGGAATGCTTTGTTGCAGTGTTTTGTTTAACAGTCTCGTTTCTTCAGGAGTATATTTCAGTCTTGCACGTAATGGCTACATCAGTCTTAGTCAACTAAGTAGTGCCAGAACATGCAAACTGCATCTTCAGGGAATGGTCCACACTGACACAACACACTCTGGCAGAGAACTGCATGGGGCAACGCTGGCCCTTCTGGGCTGAAAGCTTCTCAGAGCTCCTGCTGGCAAAGTAAGAGGCGATGGGCGGAATTTCTGTATTCTAACAATTTTTAGGAAAGTAGTGTCTAAGTAGAAAATTCCATCTTTGATTTCTTTGGAAAGAAATGTATGTATTTATGAGATAGGTCAGCATGAAGAATTTTCATTGTTGGCTCAAGTTTAGGGCTCATCTGTAAGACTGATTCAGTTTCAACTCTGGTTAAAAATGTCATCATGGCAAGGGGGTTGGACTAGATGATCTTTCAAAGCCCCTTCCAATCCAAACCATTCAATGATTCTGTGATCATCTGTGACTGTTCCCTACCCTGGTTTTGAGTAGGGGCATCTCATACTGATTGACAACCAATTTCCTAGGGACCCTAAATGACTGGGTGCCCCCTGGTTTCTCACTGTGAGCCAGGGCCTTGCTTTGAACTACTGATTACCAAAGATACTCCTATCTCTCCAGATATGTGAGACCAGATGTCCATCACAAGCTCATGCAGCTGGTGAGGGATGAATTTGGGGAGCCAGGTAAGGCTGGAGGGGTCCAGGAGTCTCTTGATGATTATTTGTCACAGCCTTGAATTGAAGCATGTCGCAAGGTTGGTTTGGAAATAAGCCAGATTAAGGTAAATTCAGATGAGTATATGTACATCATTCAAAACAGGCAATACAGTTACAAGTGGCTATGAAAAATGGGAAAGAAAGAAAGAACAACACCGTATGACTAATGTGCTTTTAGTGAGGTTACATTAGAAACGCCTCTGTCCTGTCCAGCTGATTTGCTGCCCATCCTGATCAAGGTAGTAGTCAACATTTCCTGACATCTCAGGCTGTGTCTGTTGGAGCCTTACTCATTAGAAACCTCTTTCCTCCATGCCAGAGCCAATTTTCCTTTTGTCCAGGCTCCCCGGAGGACTTCAGGCATAATCTTTTCCCCTCAGCCTCTGCTTTCTTCCTTCCCACGTATCACCTAGTCAATACTCTTAATTAAACATCATTTCACTTGCCTGCAAATGCAGATGTCCCTTTCGTTAAGTCAGGTGTCGTTATACTTGCCCATTTCTTGCTTCGAGGAGGGCTAAGGCTCCTTCCCCCTCAGCAGTGAGTCAGTGGCGTATTTCAGCGTGAAGTGTTTGCAGGTTTATGTTCTTTATCAGGCGGTGCTGTAAAATCATTTGATACAAAGATGTAAATGGGAAACAAGTGAGTAATTCGTGATTGCCTCCCGATTAAGATCAGTAGGACTGTAATAATCAGATTGGGGTGACTGATCCCACCATCTTTCTCCTAAGCATACTGCAGCAGTCAAGAATCCACAGTCGCGAGGCTGTGAATAGAAATTAAACTAATACCACCTGTTTTCTGTAGTCTCCACGAGAGATGAAATGGTTCATTATCGTCGGTGACTCATCTCCCTGTCTGCCGGTGCTACGAGCACACTGTCTCATGTGTTTTAAGGAAACGGTGCTACTCTTGCCTCTGCTTTTTGCAGTTAGGGAGAAAACATAGGTTCAGAACTTTCTATAAGTAAATCCAATGCATCACACCAGTGTTAAATTCAGCTGCGATGAAGAACATTCAGGGGAGAGACACTGAGCTGGCGTATAAATCAGAGGTAAAGTTTCAGGGCACATTTAACAGTGCTTTAAAGTATCCTAATTTCCTCGTGTACTCAGCCTTTTGGTCACCCTAGAAGTAATAAATTACTGGAGTAATCAGCGTCTCGTAGTTCATATTGGATGTTGATTCATGGGCTGCCTCAGAGATTGCCAACTGCCAGGATGTACTCAGGAGACCATAGGACGAGGCTCCGAGGCACTGCTGGGAGGATTGATGGGGTTGGGAGAGCTCCCTGGAGTTCTGCTTCCAGCACTGGTTGGTTATTTTTAGAAATGCCAATCTTAGTAGCTATTAATAAGAGAAGTGGCCCAAGATAAGTGGAAATATGGGAACGTTAATGAATTGACTCTGTGATGTTTGTCTGCCGCAGATTGATGGCCTTTGAAAAAAAAAATAATTAGGGGGATTTGAAAGAAGTCAAGGGTAAGCCTGTACTAGAGGACTGGTGCTGTGGAGTAGCTACCATACACAACCCTCTAGTTCATAAAAAACTTCAATTTTGAAGGTTTGATAACGTAACAGCTTTGAAATCAGGCTTGATACTGTATGAACAGTGCAGGCATGAACAGCATTGTTTCTGAATGTTTATGTCCTTAAGCAAGGACACTTCTGCAAAAGCCAGCATTCTGCAAGGTGTATTGGTAGGAAGCTTTTTTAAATGTGTGTGTTTATATATATTTCATAACATATCTTACAAATAAAGATTTGTAATGCAGCCTAACCTACATAGTACAGACTAGAAATTTCCACCTCTCTTGCATCTGATCCAGCTGAGCATGTTTTGGATAGTGGGAATCTGCTTTGATTTGTTCAGGCTTTTGTGTGGTCTCCATCTGCAGGAGCTTTCCTTAAGAGTGGACAGAGGAAGAAGCGGGTAAGACAAACCTTACACAAAATCTAGTGAGAGTGAGCAGGAGTTATTTGCCTCATCTGGAGTCCTGTGTCCAGTTCTGGGCTCCTCAGCTCAAGAGGGACAAAGAACTGCTGGAGAGAGTCCAGCACAGGGCTACCAAGATGATTAAGGGACTGGAACATCTTCCTTATGAGGAAAGGCTGCGGGTGCTGGGACTGTTTCGTCAAGAGAAGAGGAGACTGAGGGGGGATCTTATTAATATTTACAAGTATATGAGTGGTGGATGTCGGGGGTTGGGACAACAAACACTGGCCCCTTCCTCTCCACGCCCACCCTTTAGGGATTTCTCAGCATTGATGAGGTCCCCTCTCAGCCTTCTCTTCTCCAGGCTGAACAGCCCCAGGTCCCGCAGCCTTTCCTCCTCACACAGATGTTCCAGTGCCCGCAGCATCTTGGTAGCCCTGCACTGTGGCCTGTCTCTCTGGAACTGGACACAGGACTCCAGATGAGGCCTCAGCAGAGCAGAGGTGAGCGGGAGGAGAACTTCCCTCCATCTGATGCCCACATTCTCTTCATGGCCGCCAGGATGCCACTGGCCTTCTTGCCCATGAGGGCACATTGCTGCTCATGTTCATTTGCTGCCCACCAGCACTCCCAGGTCCCTCTCTGCAGAGCTGCTCTCCAGCAGGTCACCCCCAGCCTGTCCTGCTGCAGGGGGTTGTTCCTCCCCAGGTGCAGGACTCTGCACTTGCCCTTGCTGAACCTCAGGAGGTTCCTCTCTACCCCACTCTCAGCCTGTCCAGATCTGGCTGAATGGCAGCACAGTCTCTGGTGTTGATGAGATGTTGAACAAGACTGGCCCCAGAATCGACCCTAATGACTTGTAATACACAGGAGTAGAAGTAGTGTTGAATCAGGACTGTTAGCAATAGCAGTTTTCAGGGATTTGAAATAACATTTTCTTTCATGGGAGTTTTCCTCTCTGCCTGCCACTGTTTCTGCACTGCCTGCAATTGGTAATCCTCCTTTTCAAGGCTGCACAGGAGGTTAAGGGCTTAAATTAAGCTTGTTCTTAGTCAGAGCTTTGAGTGTAGAGTTCATTGGGTTGTGGGTTTCATCTTTGTCCCGTTTATAACCCATATTTCCTGCAGGCTTGCAGTCTAGGTTTTCAACTGCTGCTTTAGCTGAGAATTACCTCTGGCTTAAGGCAGGCTTATCTCTGGCATGCTTTGTTCATCTTTAAAGGCTGTTACAGAGAGACTTAACACTCCTCCCTGGTTTATCAGACTCACCCTGGGATCCTGGTGGCATACTGCACCTCCTGGGCTTCCATTGCCCTACCCAGGGCAAGGTGAGGAGGAGGTGTTCATGAGACAATGAGCAGATTTTCCTTTCAAAGCACATTCATGCCAGGGCTACACAAATGAACGCCTTCAGTTCCTTTGCTTCTTTAGAGCACATTAATTTGTACTCTTAGGGAAAAAAAACCCACAAATTCAGAGTTTCCCAGCAGACTCTTTCCAAAGCATTTTGTTCTCCCTGCTGTTCTTGGGAATAAACAGGTTCATCTGAACTTGTCTGCTCGTCATAAGCCTTTTAGCTTTTAAAGATGTTCAACTGATGGGCAAAAAAGGAAAATGATGCAGCAAGAGGGTTGCTGTTGCTTGTAAGGACAGTCCTCACAAAGGCTACTTTCAAACAAAGGAAAATCTGAGGTCCCCTGCATCAGGCACCCAGGAGTCATCACAGGCAATGGACCGGGGAATGATGCAGAAAGCAAGCTGGGCTGTACAGCAGCTGCCTCGTGGTGTGTCTAGTTAAATAGCACTTCATTTGAAGAGGACCAGTGGGAGAACTGCATTTAATCGACTATGGAATCAATGACAAATGCACCAGGAGTGCATTCGTAAGAGAAGATGAGCATTAGTAAGACAGGTTAGGAAGAGCACTTGGGATTCTGGCAGCACAGGGAGAAATTAGGGCAGCAGTGGGATGGGAAATGATATCAGCCATAGCTACTGTGGCTTCATATGGTGCGTAACACTGTAGTGATACCTCTGGTACTGCTGCTGTGTGGATGCTCTGCTCTATTTAAAGCTTGGATGCTGGTGATCCTGCCGTCTAGTGATTCTAGAAGCTGGTGATCCTACATTCTAGTAATCCTGGATGCTGGTGGTCCTGGATGCTTAGGGCTCTGGATACTTCCTTCCCTCCAAAGATGTGATCTCATATCTTGACATGTGAGCAAACCAACAAGAATTATATGCTGACAGTAGCCAGGTGATTCTGTGGCCTGCTTGCCAGGCTTCTGTGCAGGGCCAGAAGTGAGCTGTCTGCTCCTTAGCAGTAGGGAGGAGGTGCCCCCCACCATCTAAATCAAAGAGCAAAGTAAAAAAGCGAGTGGCTTGTTTATCATGAAGTCATTGCTCATTTAAGGTAATTTTCTGCATGAGTGGTGCCTTTCTACTCTTCTGATATGAGTAGTATATTAGTATGCAGGCTTGGGTAGCTGAATGGTAGACCCTGGAGGCATCACTCCATTATTCAGAGCTCTGGGGAGGTCTGATCTGAAATGTCTGTTTTTCCATTTTCCAGCATTTGTAATTGCATGTGTGTTTTCTTTTCCTTTTGTTGGTTTTGTGGTGTGGGTTTCAGGCTTGATTTTTATTTCTTTTTGCTTTTAGTTGTACCTGCTTTGAATTTGCATCGTTTTCCTCTTTTAAAAAGAAAAAAGCCCCCTCAAACCTAAATTACACTAAAACAGGTTTAAACATGTTGCTCCTCTGATGCCCACAAGAAATGTAAGAAAACGTAAGAAAGCTTGATGTTTGAAGCTAGTGGATGGCTTGTAAGCTTACTGCATTTGTAATCCCTTCTTCCCCTTTGGCAAAAGCCAAGGCTTGAATTCTGTATTCAGGGCCTTCTTTCCTTTTGGCAGGATGATGCCACACCAATCCCTAACAAAGCTTTCCCTTCCACTTTTCTTTGACCATTCAGTCTACAGTCCTGTATCTGCTTCTGTTTGGGATGGGATGTTTCTTAGCCCTATTTGGAGGCTGTAGCACCCGTTTTGTGGTTTGTAGATGTCAGGACTTGCCAGGATCTCCTTTGGGAGTCAGAGCAGTTGCATGCAGTGACTCAAGCAACATGGGGGTTTTTATGTCAGAAACTGCACAGCATCTGGAGGATGAATTAGGCCAAACACACGCTCATTCTCCATGTTCCTCCCACGGCGTAAGTTCAACACAGCCCTCGTGCCTGTTGTCTCTTAGTCCAACTTGCAGCCTGTTTGCTTCAGACTCTACCTCTGCCCAGAGAATATGAGGAGGCTGTAATGGGTCAGATCGATATGTCATTTCCGAGGCTGCCGATGCTGAGTGTCTGGGGAGGGGAGTAAATATCGAGTAAGCATGCAAACATCTTCTCAGCTTCCAGCCTTTTGTTACCCAAGGACGTCTAGAATCAGAGAGGATGTCTTTGTATCTGATAGCCCTCAAGGGATTTTTCTGCCTTGCCAGTCTGTCTGCCTGCAACAACTGATAAACTTCTCTTGCCATCCCTTTCCATGAGTGTTTCGGGGTTGGTGGTGCCACCTCACTATTGTACCTTCAGCTTGGGAGGAGGAATCATTCCTTCTAAGTGAAGGTTGTTAAAGGACAAGTCCTCTGTTGAAACCTTTCCTGTTGTCTCTTTGTGGGTTCCTATAGCCATTGTTCTGACTTTGCTGCCTGACATCCCATAATTAGCCCTTCTGACCCTAATTCTAATGCAAATACTTCAACTGTTTCTTTAAAACAGCACCAGTAATGAGTATGTGAAATGGATCATACAACAAATGCTGAAATACTGGAAGTCCTGAGTCTTTCCCCTCCTCAATGGCAGAAGCATAAAGCTCCTGGCAAGATGTACAAATTCGTATGTTGTAGGTCCTTTGTGTTTCCTCTGAGCAGCAACTTAATTGTTCTAAATTATCATCCTTTGATTTTGGTGGTTACGTTTAGCAATAAGGATGACCGGAGAGATTTGAGTCAGAAGCACCTGAGCAATACAATGACAAGACCAGTGCATTTATCTTTTAAAGTACAGGGGTTACAGGCAAAGCTGAAAAACAGGTGGCAGAAATGCTTCCCTACCTCCTTTTGAAATAGTCTTTGTGAACTTAAATAAAGTGAAAGTGGGTGCAGTTTTGGGAAAGTTTCCATCCCAAATATTTCTATTCTTTTAAGTCAGGAATCATCTATTACTGTGTTTGGTGTTGGACCCCTCACTGCCAGAGGGACACTGAGGGACCAGAGCATGTCCAGAGCCAGGCAGCGGAGCTGGGAAAGGGGCTGGACCACAAGTGGGCGGGGGGTGGGGGGGCTGAGGGTCCTGGGGGTGTTCAGCCTGGAGAACAGGAGCCTGAAGGGAGACATCATCACTCTCTGCAACTCCCTGACAGGCTGCCCAGGGCTGTGGTGGAGTCCCCATCCCAGGAGGGATCCCAAAGCCGTGTAGCTGTGGCTGAGGGACATGGGTTAGTGGTGGCTGTGGCAGTGCTGGGGGAACGAGTGGATTCAAGGATCTTCAAGGTTCTTTTCCAACCTGAATGATTCCGTGATTCTGTTACAGCAACCTAGGAAATTTGGACAGAGGCTGCAATCAGCAGGTCTACAGAGATACTAGGGTACAAGTGAATGTAGCAGCACATACATGGTCAAGGTTGCTCGTGAGGACTTGGTGTCCCTGGAAGTGCCCACCACCACTGGCCAAAGCCTGAGTGCTTCTCCAGGGAGGGAGAAAGCGACACAGCATGAAACTGAGGACCCCGAGGACCTACTCAGTGCTGCTGTCATTCCTGGCTGGGCTTTACAGCCTTCATGGCTCTGCCATAAAGACTTGGAGCACAACTCAGGCTGATACCTAAGCAGCTCTGCCCAGCCCGTGCTGACACACAGCTCCAAAATACCTTCATGCTGGGCTCCAAGAGCACTCTGGGCTGTCACACTTTGGTAGCTCCTCGCCAAGTCCTTAATCTGCTGCTTCTCTTTGTGAGGAGTGTTGGGGTTGTGCCAAATTGACATCCTGTCCTGGCACCAAAATATCTTGCTTAGGCTCCGTGCGTAACATTCATACTCTTGTTGTAGTTTTGTTTTTTTAAAGGATGTCTCCTGTCTCAGCAATAACATTGGCTCTACAGGTGGATTTTCAGTGTTCCCATCTCCAGACTGTAACTGTACTGTGCTGCCTCTAAATCCGCTTTAAACATCTTCAGTGTGTGAAAGCCACATTCCACTAAATTTTTCACATGCAGAGCATAGGTAACTGCCTCCAACTTTACTTTCTATGGGCACAGCAGTGGTTGGTGGTTTTAGTATCAGTGGGATTTAGCAGTGACAGCACAAAGCTTATTTGTTTTACCTCTGAAACCCAAGTTTATTGTATGAAGCTAAGATGAGGCTACCACTGAGCAATCCGTTTATTCACAGCAGAGGCATGAAGGGTAATATCCAGCTGTTGAGGAGCTGTGCCTATCCCCACTTATCCAGCCTAAATCAGCTGCTAAAAGGAGAGGGGCAGGAATATTATCCTGCCATGTTGTCCCTAAACACAGTCTGTGCCGGTAACTCTTCATCTGGATTTCAGTGTCCAGTTCTGGGCTCCCCAGCTCGAGAGAGACAGGGAACTGCTGGAGAGAGGCCAGTGCAGGGCTACCAAGATGCTGAGGGGACTGGAACATCTCTGTGAGGAGGAAAGGCTGCAGGACCTGGGGCTGTTCAGCCTGGAGAAGAGAAGGGCTGAGGGGCAATCTCATCAACACTCACAAGTACCTAAAGGGTGGGTGTGGAGAAGCTGGGGCCAGTGTTTGTTGTGTGGTGAGGGAACCCTTATCAACACCCCACCCCTCCCAATCTAGGATTCTGTAATAGAGGGTTGAGGTCTTTCAGATTGCCCTTGACACACATGCTGGTGCAGCAGGTGAGCTGCCTCCTTGGTTTAGTGAATCTGAAAGCTGAGATACTGAAGGATGAGGCTGCTGGCTGCTCCAAGGGCAGAGACCAGGAGTGCACAGACACACTATTTATGCGCTGTAGAACTGCAAATTAGTTTTCAAAGACTAAAACCTCACTCTATAAATACAGTGCTCTTGCATGGAAGAGCTTTTTCGACTGCAGTATGTGCTGTGACGTCTGTCAGCGTTATCTGTTTATGCTGGCATCAGAAAAACAGGCTGGCTTGGCTTGTACCAACAGGATTGTCTCCTTATCTCTGTACAGAAGACGCTTGTTCAGGGGGATGGGGGAATGAGATTGGATTCCCCTGTCACAGGTGCTTGCCCTGTTAAAACCGAGTGCGTTGAGGTCTGTTGTATAAACACCCTGTCCTTTCTTCTCTCAAGTGCAGGCATTTTGCCACCCGTTCCTGCACCTTCTCCAGTAGCCTTTAAACAAACCTCATTGATAATGACTGCTGAGACTGGAGAAGTGTCTGGAACTGCAGCCAAATCTTCACCAGCAGCACACCTCATCTTTGAAGCAGTGGTTTAATGCCTCCCTGCAGTGAGGTCTCGCCGGAGCCTCACTCCATCCCGGTGACGTAGGAGCCTTATTACAGTGGCGTGGAGGTCTGGCACTGCCACCGGTCCCCGCTGCAACCTAATTACTATGCGGCAAGGTGATCAGTTTTCCCCCAGACCAGGGCTTCTATTTGTGTTCTGTCAAGTAGAAAATTAACATGGACACAGGCCAGGGATGTTTCACGCCTGAGTGCGCTGGGGCTGAAGGTGGTGAGGGGAAGGCAGGACGGGTTTCTGAATGGGAGGCGGGCAGTATCAGGTGATGTCAAGCGGCGCTGACCTGCTCTATTAGCCGGATCATCAGAGGAGTCGAGTACCTGGGGAAGGGCTGGAGAGAAATCACCCATAGCACACACAGCACATCCCAACCCGCCCGGCTCGCTCTGCTTTGTTCAGAGCAGTATTTTCAGAGCAGTATTTCTGTAGAGCAAGTAAGGAGTGTTGCCCACAGAATTTAGAAACAAGGCTGCTATTAACTTCATTAACTGTATTAATTCACTATTTCATAGAATCCCCCAATGGTGGGAGTTGGCAGGGCCCTGCAGAGCTCATCCAGCCCAAGCCCCTGCTCAAGCAGGTTCCCCTCCATCAGGGGGCACAGGAACGTGTCCAGGCGGCTTTGGAAACCTCCTGAGAAGGAGCCTCCACACCCTCCCTGGGCAGCCTGGGCCAGGGCTCCCTCACCTCAACACCAAACAAGTTTCTCCTCCTGTGCCAGTGGCACTTGCTGGGTTCCAGCTTGTGCCCGTTACCCCTTGTCCTGGCACTGGCCACCACAGAAAAAAGTGTCACCCCATCCTTCTGACATCCTCTCTTTAGGTACTTCTAAGTGTTAATGAGGTCCCTCTTTAGAGGGGGACCTTTATTTGCCACACTGGAGCCTTTTCAGGACTTCTTAGCAATGCAAATGGGATGCAAATGAAATTATGTTTGAGTGACCTTCTCCACTTGTGCCTAGTCCAAATGAACACAGAAACTCACAGGAGCCCTATCAGCAACCTGCCAAAAGGACAGTTAACATGCAAAAATAAGAAGAGATCATAAAGGATTTTTCTCTCCTGCTTGGTTATTCTCACTTCTTTTTAATCACCAGCATTTTATTTTCTTTTAGTGTTTTGATGCCCTTTATTAAAAATATGTGTTACCTTCAAGTGGAGCCACCTGAGCTGCTGAGTGTGCCTGTTGCTCCCAGGAATGGAGCACAGAAATTTATGCTCAGCCTCTGAGGTCTTCTGTCACTCTTTTTTTACTCACCAGAAGTCAGCAACATCTGATGCAGCAAGCTATTAAACTGTAGGTCTACAGGAACCTTGTAAGTTGTTCTTCAGTACAGACACATCATGTGGATAACACTAACGACCTCTTCCTTGTTCTGGTAAGTTAGAGGGAAAGTTCAGAAGCAAAGGCTGATTTCTGACCCCCACCTTCCTGCACCAGACAGGTACCGAAACAAATTCCTGAAGCTGTGTGCTGATTTTACACTGAGAGTAGTGAGGCACTAGCCCAGGTTGCCCAGAGAGGTTCTGTCTACCCCATCTCTGGAAACTTTTGAGGTCAGTTTAGATGAGGCTCTGAGTAACCTTATCTAGTTGAAGATGTCCCTGATCATGGCAGGGGGATTGGACTAGGTGACCTTTGAAAATCCCTTTCCCTCCCCAACCATTCTGTGATTCTCTGATGAAGCAGATGAACAAGTTTGTTGCTTGTTTAATGACTGGTGGGCTCTCTCTCAAGATTGCTGAGTGTTTCTTCATCAGAGTTTAAAATTTCATAGCTCATAGGAAAGAAAATTGATCGTGAACGCCTCACATGGCTCTGAGTCATCCTCAGTCCCCAGCCTCTCAGTAATACCTTGCCAGCTGGGTTGGACATTTCAGCAGCCATCACTGAAAGAAGCCTCAAGATATTACATAGCCTGTAGATCTAAAATCTCACAAACGCTTCACTTGACAAATTCGGGGTTGAATAGCAGACACATTTCACTGTCCCTGTCTCTCTCAGTGCCTGCTGGCCACCCCACTGGCAGCACTTTGTTAAAGTGTAAGAGGAGTTATGGTATTAGCTCTTGAATATTTAATTTTGCTTGGTTTAGAGGCAGAAGTTCTGTCACCCCTAGCTTCATCTGTCACAGTTAAAGGTGATGCTGGCGTGGTGGCTGTCTCTCTCCTGACAGTGGATGCTTCCAGTGCAGCTGGGTCTGGGCAGGCCTGTGTAGTCATTAATGAAATATTGCTTCTATAATAGAGATCAATGAGATGTAATCGCACCATCTGGAAGCTTTAGCATGAATCTTAGCTGCAGACTTGCCATTTAAATACTAATTCTAACCAGAGCATCTCCCGTGTGTGAAGAGACACCCCAAGAGTTGAGTGCTGTAAAGTCAGTTCTTTAACCATTCATTTTAATTAGTTTTATTTTAAAAAAACAAACAAACAAGCAGTTGTTGGTGACAGTCTTGGTCTTGAGATTTGGCCTTAAGAGCAAATCAGAAAATCCCTGAGCGATCACATTAATGTGATAAAACTTTTGCACTGGTTTTCTTTCTTTTCTGCACAAAGTCTGCAGTGACAGGGTAGGAGGAAACGTGGTATATCTGCTTTGTGATAGATGTGATCAGTAAGTGATTCCAGCGAGGTATGATCATCCTTACAACAAAAATACCTTTCCAGAGCGGGGCTGGTGTGTCTATACCCAGCAGAGCCCTGAGGCACATTAAGCCCGTGTCACTCCAGAAACTTGCCCCGTTCAATTAGATTTGGGGCTTTTGGTGTTTGGAAAACCTACGCCAGCAAATCTGGAGAACTGGCCTCTGTGTCCTCAAACATCCCTTTTTCACCTTGAGACTGCCAGTGAGTCAGAGTCACTGCTCTTCTACAGATGGACTCGTCACAGCTCGTGTTGTCCTGTAAAGTTGAGGTGATTCCTCTAAAGTAACGGCTGAGGGTTAGAGGGGGACAGGTTGAAGCAGGAGTTAGAGATCTGTCTTTGAAAGGATAGGAGGTAAATGAGGGGATGCTGCCTTTCACCTGGGAGATGCAAAAGAGGGAGGAAAAAGAGTTTTTCAAATTGGCCAGCTCCAAGTTTTTCAAATTGGCCAAGCCAGTCCAGACTGAAATTGAGTTAAATGAAATTAAATCTGTGAGTTGCAAAGGGGAGAGTGAAGTTCTCCCAGGCTATTTATCTAATGTGGTTTCTTCATTTCAATTTATCAAGCCCAAGAAGTGACCATGAGTTGGAGGAAGGATCAGCTCTGTCAGAGAGTCTGCATCTCTTTGCCTTTGCATCAAATCCAGAGTGGACTGAAATGGAACAGGGATTGGTTTTGTGTAGGAGGCTGGCGGGGGAATGCTGAGGATAGTCAGGGCTTCAAAAATAATCCAGTCTTGAGTCTGAAAGGCCATCAGTATTTTGCAGTAATGAGGTGAGTTGCTGAACTGATGAAGGGACAGATGGGCTTCAAAACTCTCTTTTATTGCAGACTTACTTTGTGATTTCTGATAAATTCCCCAGCTGCCTGGGATCTTGGCTCTTCTGGGACCTGGTGATGACAGTACCTCCCTGCTAGGCAGAGGTGGTGTGAAAATGGTAATTTAAAATCTCTGGGAAGCAATCCGAGCAGGAAAGAAAAACACCACAACACAGCAGCTATCAGGTGGGGATTTGTCTTTCCAGGTCCAACAAACAGCAACACGCAGAGTAAATACAGGTTGATGGTAGGGGGTTTGACTCTGCTAATCATTGAGCCCTCACTAGAGAAAGGATTACAAAATGCTTCACAGGCAGGGGTAGTAACAGTCATGTAAGTACATAAAGACATGCTTAAATTATGACTCAAACTGAGATGCTAATTAGGTCATTGTGGCTGCTGCAGCGGGAGGAGGTCATGAAATCCTGAACTCTCCTCTCTCTGGGTTTAGTCCCTCCAGAGACTGCTGAAACACGTGGGAAGTCACTCTGCAGGGAGAATGCTTCAGACCCGCCACCGCAATGTGCTGGTGGGTGCCAAAAACAAACCAGAAAGAGTTTCCAGTGCTCTGGGTTTTTTTTTAAGCAGATCTACTGAAATCAAAATATTTGTAATTATCTTTATAAAAGATAATAATTAGAATATCACATTTCTGCTTTCCACTCGCGTTGCCCAGATTATGTTTTCTGACAGCTGCCAGAGTTTTAGTGCTTGACAGTGATTCTCCACAGAAGCTGTAGTTTTACAAGTGAACAGATCTGTGTGTTTTCACTCCATGCAAATTTGAAAATTGAAAAGAGCATCATATTTGTAAGACACTGGGTACAGTTTCCAAAAGCCCCTGCTTCTGCTGTTCAGAGGATTTTTATCTCCCGGTATCTTAAGGAACGTTCAGGAAATGAGTTGCCAATTATCTAGTCTTTAATAAAAAATCTTTGCTGCAGGGGTAGATACAGGGATTTTTCCTTGGTTTCTTAATAACTTTTTTTCTGATTGCTGACGTGCCCAGGTTTTCTCCACAGCGATAAGAATGTTGGTTTTTTTTCTGTTTCCTTGGTGCCGATAAGGTGTTTTGGTTATCTCAAATCCTTTTCCCCATTGTTACTCTTCTCTGCAATTCCTTGGTAGTGAATCATGTGAAAAAGCCTCATGTTTTCTCCAAAGATAAAATCCAGCATTGTGAACAGTGTAAATGCCAAAGCAAACTCAGCAGAGGTCGTGGATGGATCTGCTGAGCATTCTGAACTCACGCATCAGCTTGGAAATGTGGTGTGTGGTTTTTCAGTCAGTATCCAGTACACAAGAGACAAGAAAACATTGTCTCAGATTCTTTTCCTACCACTATTATGGATTTGACCCTTCCTTATGTAGAATCATAAAATTGTTTCAGTTGGAAAAGACTTTCAAGTCCAAGCCCTCCTCTCACAGTGCCAAGCCCACCACTAACCCATGTCCCTCAGCACCTCAGCTACACGGCTTTGCAATAGCTCCAGGGATGGGGACTCCACCAGCTCCCTGGGCAGCCTGGGACAGGGACTGACACCCTCTCAGGGAAACAGTTCTTCCCAGCTCCAATCTAAACCTCTCCTGGGGCAGCTTGAGGCCATTTCCTCTTGTCATTACTGGGGAGAAGAGGCCAATCCCCACCTCACTACAGCTTCCTGTCAAAGGGAGTTGCAGAGAGTGATGATGTCTCCCTTCAGGCTCCTGTTCTCCAGGCTGAACGCCCCCAGGGCCCTCAGCCCCTCCCCAGCACACTTGTGCTCCAGCCCCTTCCCCAGCTCCGCTGCCCGGCTCTGGACACGCTGCGGCCCCTCAGTGTCCCTCTGGCAGTGAGGGGCCCAACACTGAACACAGCACTCGAGCTGCGGCCTCACCAGGGCCCAGCACAGTGGAACTTTTTGTCTTCCAGCTTATGTCCATTACCCATTTTCCTGTCACTGAACAATACAGAAAAAAAGTGTCACCCCATCCCCTTGACATACACCTTTAATGATGTCCCCTCTCAGTCTTTTCTTCTCCAGGCTGAACAGTCTCAGATCCCACAGCCTTTCCTCATAAGAAAGATGCTCCAGTCCCCTCAGCATCTTGGTGATTTCACAACAAGACATTTATTTGACAGCTAACAAAGTGGCTTCTTGGTCTTGGTGTTGGTCAAAGCAAGGTCTCCCCCAAGACCCAAGTTAAAAAGAGGCTTGTGTTTGCTTGCTCACCATTGACGTCAGGCTCCAAGTCATCTGACTGCAAGTCTTTGAGCCTGTGAGATGTGAGCTTTGTGGTCCCTGAATGACCCTTTGAATCCTCTCAGTCATTTGGCAGCCTTGCTGCAATCATGGGAGACATGCTGGGAGGCCAAGGAGGTTCTCTCGGAGCTCTTGTTTCCTTTCTTTGCTTTTCTGTGTTGAAAAAATAGATGTTTATGGTCTGCCTTGTGGCACCAGTGGCTTCCAGGCCTCCTGCCCAGCTCAGTGCCATCGCTGTGGTTTAGCAATGTCCATGGAGGTACTGTGGATTAGTGCAGGAGCATTTATTTCTTCTTTCTCTGTGTCTTTTGAAACCCACAAAAATTATATTCCAACCAGCATTTCCCTCACAGAGCATTGGCTGTCCCAGCAGCAACGCTGGCAGTCACAGACGGGAAGTTCTTTCTGATACCAAGAGCGGTAGTCACTAGTTATGCCCAATCCCCACTGCCAGTTCTGGGGGAAATCCATAGTGCTTTGGTGAACCTAGCATCACCCTTTCCTGTCTTGTTAACTGCACAAACCACAAATCCTTCTCGCAGCACATTTAAAGGACATCCCTTTAAGGAAGTGAGGGTTGGGTGAGTGGATAGGGAGATGGAGGTGGATCAAGAACTGGCTGAATGACAGAGCCCAGAGAGTGGAGCTAAATGGCACCGAGTTGGAGGCCTGTGGCTAGTGGGGTTCCACCAGGATCAGTTCTGGGGCCAGTCTTGTTCAACATCTTCATCAGCGACCTGGATGAGGGACAGAGTGACCCTCAGCAAGTGCCCTGCTGGCACCAAACTGGGAGGACTGGCTGATTCACCAGACACTGTGCTGCCATTCAGCCAGATCTGGACAGGCTGAGAGTGGGGCAGAGAGGAACCTCCTGAGGTTCAGCAAGGGCAAGTGCAGAGTCCTGCACCTGGGGAGGAACAACCCCCTGCAGCAGGACAGGCTGGGGGTGACCTGCTGGAGAGCAGCTCTGCAGAGAGGGACCTGAGAGTGCTGGTGGGCAGCAAATGAACATGAGCAGCAACGTGCCCTCGTGGGCAAGAAGGCCAGTGGCATCCTGGGGGCCATGAAGAGAATGTGGGCAGCAGGTTGAAGGAGGTTCTCCCCCTCCTCTCCTCTGCCCTGCTGAGGCCTCATCTGGAGTCCTGGAGTCCAGTTCTGGGCTCCCCAGATCCAGAGAGACAGGGAACTGCTGGAGAGAGGCCAGTGCAGGGCTACCAAGATGCTGAGGGGACTGCAGCAGCTCTGTGAGGAGGAAAGGCTGCAGGACCTGGGGCTGCTCAGTCTGGAGAAGAGAAGGGAGAGGGGGGACCCTTATCAACACTTATAAATACCTGAAGAGTACTGGACATCAATAGGATTGGGCAACATTTTTTTCTGTACTGTCACGTGCCAGGACAAGGGGTAACAGGCAGAAGCTGGAACCCAGCAAGTGCCACTGGCACAGGAGGAGAAACTCCTTTGGTGTTGAGGTGAGGGAGCCCTGGCCCAGGCTGCCCAGGGAGGGTGTGGAGGCTCCTTCTCAGGTGGTTTCCAAACCCACCTGGACACATTCCTGTGCCCCCTGATGGAGGGGAACCTGCTTGAGCAGGGGCTTGGGCTGGATGAGCTCTGCAAGGCCCTGCCAACACCTACCATTCAGGGATTCTATGAATCTTGCTTGTCAGAAATATAAAAAATGAGCTGTGTGGAGCCCAGGGCTCTCCCTTCCTAAGGAGCCAGGTGATTACTCCCCAAAATCCTCGAATAGGCTTCGCTGCCACTGGAATTGCAGCTGTGATGTTAATGGATTGAGAGAATTTGGAAAGTTTAGCTGCCTCAGATTTGCTGCTTGGCTCTTGGAGCCTTAGTAAGAAATATTTTGAGGGGGAAGGAAGCTGTGATATGCCTTCACTGTGTATCTTTGGGAGGATTTCAGCCATTGCCAAAAAATGTCGAGGCCTGGGTAGAGAGAATTGTCTTGCGTGCCTCAGTAAGTCTCTGCCGTGGAAATTTTATGAACTATTAGTAGCTCTTTAATGATCCTGAAAACAATCTCATTTTCACTTACTTCTGTGACTAGTGAGCCGTGGTGAAGGAATCTATGAGGATCCTCGGCCCCGGATGCTGCATCGCAATATTTCAGTGTGGCAGGGCTGAGTCAGAAGGGTGTATTTATGGGCTCTGCGCAGAAAAGGTCACGGGCAGAGGTTGCTGCAGAGGGGCAAGGAAATCTGATTTCTGCTTTCCTCTGGGTAGCAGTCTCGTGCCAGCTGCTCATCCGTCTGGGCCAGAGCAGCATTTAACCCTGACACTGTGGTCGCTTTTTTCTGTCCCCTGGTACAGGCAGCCTGGGGTGGTGTTTTTTGTTTTATTTAATTAATTTTGAGGTGAAAATGGTTACAGTGAAAAGCCAGTTTTGGGGTTTTATCATGAGGCTTCGCCATTACTGGGATGCTTTCAAAAGAAGAGAATAAAAGGCGATGAAATGAAGCAGCGGCCGTTGCCAGAGGATGTGTTGTTTGAAGATTATGCTGAGAGATGTTTCCAAGGTCTCTCAGTTGGCACCTGGCCATACGTTTCCATCCAGGCAGGTGTGATGGGAGCCCCTGTCCTTCAACCAGTTCAATTTCTGGTGGTCAATGTGGAAGGGGATAGTTGAAATCTGCTCTGTTAAGTTCAAACTAAGCTCTCCTGCACAGTTTGATACAGAATATTTAAAATTTAAAACCCCATTCTAAAAGACCCAGAACGAGAAATGCAGCAAATATCACAGACTCTTCTTAATCCACCCCAGAATGCCATTGGCCAGTGACATTCTGGGGTGTTTGAAGAAGAGTGTGGGCAGCAGATGGAGGGAGTTTCTCATCTCCGTTCTCCTTTTCCCTGATGAGGCCTCATCTGGAGTCCTGTGTCCAGTTCTGGGCTCCCCAGCTCCAGAGAGACAGGGAACTGCTGGAGAGAGGCCAGTGCAGGGCTACCAGTATGCTGAGGGCACCTGAACATCTGTGTGAGGAGGAAAGGCTGCGGGACCTGGGGCTGTTCAGCCTGGAGAAGAGAAGGATGAGGGGGGACCTCATTAACACTTAAATATATTTAAAATGTGGATGTGATGACACTGAGGCCAGTGTTTGTTGTGTGGTGGCCAGTGCCAGGACAAGGGATAACGGGCACAAGCTGGAATCCAGCAAGTGCCAGTGGCACAGGAAGAGAAACTTGTTTGGAGTTGAGGTGAGGGAGCCCTGGCCCAGGCTGCCCAGGGAGGGTGTGGAGGCTCCTTCTCGGGAGGTTTCCAAACCCACCTGGACACGTTCCTGTGCCCCCTGATGGAGGGGAAGCTGCTTGAGCAGGGGCTTGGGCTGGATGAGCTCTGCAGGGCCCTGCCAACCCCCAGCATTCAGGGATTCTGTGACATTAGAGCTGAGCAGCAGGGAAACCACACCGTATCTTCACGTGCATCCCTTAGCTTGAGGCATCTCCTGCCTTCTCTTCACAGTTGACTTTCCCATTGAAGGACAATGCAAGAAGTTAGTGTTGGGAGCAGGGCTGAGGTGAGGACTGAGATGCTTGAGAGGTGCATGGCCCCTCGGACACAGGGACTGAGACTTCACCATCATGTTTGTTAATGGCTGGAACCCACTGCCCTCAAATGAAGAAGAGCTGGTTCTTAACTAGTGCTACTTAATAGCTCTGAGATGAGTGGAGGCAGCACACAATGCTCTGAAGCCACCCAAACTGCTGCATTTAAAATCTGCATGTTCCTCAAAGACTAGAGGAAAAAAAGGATGAAGAGTTTAACAACTCTGATCAAGGTGTTTTCAGCTGTCTCTTACCTGCAAGAGAGTGGTTCTTCAGCTTTAGATGGAACTAATCCTGTTAACCAAGTTGTTTTGGGCTACAGGTCGGATGGCTGTGCCCTTTTACTTCCCAAATCTGTATGTCATACCCCCATATCTCTGCTAATGAACCCAGAGGTTGGGCTTTAGGCAAGATATTGATAAAGGTGGTAGTTTAGTCCACATCAGACAGCCCAATCTGCCTGGGCAGGGATCAGGAAGAGGGGAGTGGAGGCACATGCAGCAGACCTGTTTCTTCCCTTGGCTTCAGGCTCATGCTGAAGCTGAGTGGGTTTGGGTGCCTTCAGGATGTTTTTGTTAAGGATGGTGTTCTGCTGCCATGTCACTGGGGCTTTGTTGTTGTTCAGAAGTAAGTTCCCAGAATCATACAATAATTTAGGTTGGAAAAGACCTTTAAGACCATCAAGTCCAACCCCTAAATTTGTTCAGGTGCTCTGCAATATGGGGTTATTTGTGGGTTTGGAAGCTCTTCCCAGCTTCAGCTGGAATGAGGGGCAGGAAGACATCTCAAGTCTGGGTTTCAGGTGTCTTTTCCATACCTTAAGTTAATATAAAGCTTCTCCAGGCTGTTGCCTGAGGGGTTTGTCTGGAGCTGTGGTGCTTAAGCCACTGGGTAGCTGTTGCAATGTGCACCCAGGAAATCCATTACCACCACTTCAAACAAACCTGCCGAGGCATCAGCGGGTAAAAAGTAATGCATAGGCAGGAAGAGGTTGTTGACTGCATCTCCAGGACATGCAGCCAGTTCCTGGAGAGCCATTTGCAAGTACCACGGTTTCCAGGAACTGGCTGGAGGGGTGGGATGAGAGAAAAGAAAGGCTGCTCCTCTTGATGGAGAGCCACGTCCTACCCATTCTCCCATCCCTACCCACCAGCTGCACCGTGATGCTGAATTTCTCCTCCCTCCCCTGATGACTAATGTCTGCATCTGTGAGTAATTAGATAAGGTGAGGGGGAACGCTGCTGTGCTGGCCCTGTCCTGCAGCAGGATGCTGCCTGAAAGGCAGAGGCTGTTTGAGAAGCATCGTGTTCAGAGCCGTCCTTTTCAACGAGGAAATTGGATTGTGGCTGCAGAACCCACTTGTCTGTCTGAAGTGGAGCTGAGCTCATTTCTGGGAGCGGCTGGATGGAGTTTGTCCAGTTTTAGAGCCCTTCAGTTCCTGGTAATGATGCCTGCAGCTGGGCTGCCTCCTCTCAAGAGCCTGTCCTCAGGTTTTGTTGTACCTGGGATAGTTGGAACTCTTGACTCGCCTTTCACCGTTGTTCCCGTGTTGATTCCTCTCTCCTGCTCAGCTCATGGCCTTTCTTAAGACAAAGGATAGGGGAGGACAATTCTAGGCAGATAGAACTGCTGCCTTCCTGCATTTCCCCTCTCAAAAACACCATAATCAGTCCAGATGCAAAGGAGTAAACAGCCCTCAGGGGAGGCCCAGTGCTGGCTGAGCCCCATTCAGCTCCATCCCTCTGTTGAAGTGACTTTTCCTCCCAGTCCTGGCTCCTCGGCACGCTGAATTAAATCTTTTTGTTATTCTTCTCACAGGTGTTGGCACAAGGAACTACTACAGGAAGATTGGCTATGAGCTGGAAGGACCTTACATGGTGAAAAGGCTGGAGTGATGTCCCAGGAGCTCCTCACCCCACTCCACCAGCTGCCAGGAGAGGAGGAGAGGAGACAAGACTCATCCTGCAAACTTCGGGTGACAGACATAAGCTAAAATCCAAGGCCTGCCAGCTGCCAAGGACTTGCTTCTGCCAGAGCCCACAGCAGCAAACAGGGCATCTCCTGTGGGCAGAACAGTGCTGAGATCTGCCCGTTGCCCCAGGAGAGGCTGGGGACGTTTCCCAAGGGTCGTTACCTGCTCTCAACCTGGAGATTCCACTAACAGCCTCGTGGGAAGAGCCCGTCATTTCTGGGGTGCTCTCAGAGGGCTTTTAATGTTTCAGCATTGTTATTCTGCAACATGAATTTGTTCTTTCTGTGTGCATGTTTGTTTCTGCTGGGCTTGGCCGATTCCTGTCCATCCCAATGCCAAACGACGCCGTTTGATCCCTTGGCAGTAGGAGACCATGAGGATGGGAAGCTGCTGCCTTGCTCTGACAGGGGAGGAATTGGGAGTAAAGCCAGAATGGACTCTTTAGGGTGACACACAACCATGGGGTGGCTGAGGTTAGAAGGGACTGCTGAGGTCTCTGCTCCAACCCCACTCAGCACGGGTCTGGTTAGATCAGGGTGGTATTGCTTAAATAGCTCCAAGGTTGGAGAGACTCTGGGAGTGTGAGCTGATGTGGGCATGAGGCGGTTGGGTGGCAGCAAGGCTGATAAATACCCAAAGGATGAGTGTGGAGAGGATGGGTGTTTGTTGTGTGGTGGCCAGTGCCAGGACAAGGGGTAACGGGCACAGGCTGGAACCCAGCAAGTGCCACTGGCACAAGAGGAGAAACATGTTTGGTGTTGAGGTGAGGGAGCCCTGGCCCAGGCTGCCCAGGGAGGGTGTGGATGCTCCTTCTCAGGAGGTTTCCAAACCCGCCTGGACACGTTCCTGTGCCCCCTGATGGAGGGGAACCTGCTTGAGCAGGGGCTTGGGCTGGATGAGCTCTGCAGGGCCCTGCCAACCCACACCATTGGGGGACTCTGGGGTAACTGTTGCCTATTCCAGGCACCAGGAATTCTATCAGAAATTACAGAAGTAAAATTTCTTTCTGCAAATAGCAGGAGCTGGGCTGCGAGTGGCAGCTGTGGGGGAAGAGCTCAGCACCTCCTCACCTCTCGCCAGCCCTGGCGTGGGGATGGCCCAGCACACACAGAGACGTGACATCCTTTGACGTCAGTGATTTGGGGTTCAGAGCTATGTGGCGGCTGCTGCCTGCCCCGCTCCACAAGCCCGGAAGCTCTGACCTCACCCGATTCCTTTTTCATAGTATTTCAATCAAAAACAGGGTTATAATCCAGAGTAGCAGCTTGTAGAGATGTTGACATTTCGGGTGTTGTTCTAATAAATGAGTCTGTCAGGAGCCTTCTGGAAGCTTCAGCAGTACTGAGGGTTTGGACACACGTGATTAACTCGGGGCAGAGCAGGAAAAGCTCTGACAGAAGCAGCTCTGTGCTTCTGCCACCCAGATCTGTTGCTGCCGCCCTCATCTCTGGAGAGGAGCCACGTACCTGGCAATAAAGTTTTTATTATGGAAGGTGAGCGCTGCTGACCTGTGTTTTAAGGGCTGAGGAGTGAACTAAAAGCCCCACAGCTTGTCGGTATCTAAATCCTGAGCACAGCTGAGCCTCCTGTCCTGTGCAGATGGTTTTATTTGAAGCAGGGAAATGAAGGGTGTTGCTTGTGGAGTTGCTCAACTGAATGGGGTTTTTTTTCATCCTCCAAGACACTGGTAAATGGGCCCCGTTAAGCTTCTGACAGCGTGAAAGCAGAGGAGATGATGCACCGAGAGGGGATGCAATTTCTCTGCAGAATCCCTTCAAATTTTTCCACAAAATCCGTTGTTCTGATACCACTGACATAATTATGAATCACTCTGACGCTCTCAGCTCTGACAGCTCGGGGGTTTTTTTTTCTTTGCAGGTAGTGACCAGAAAAGCTCCGGCTCTGCGTGTGCAAGCGTGGCCCTCCGGCAGAGCCAGGAAACACCGCAGACGGGGGCTTCAGGGCTTTGGGTTGTTGTTTGAAGGCCAGTGCATTTTGAGTTTACTAGCAGCTTCATCGAGAAATGAAGCAATTTGGGGGGAGGGAGAGGGGGGTCGCTTTATTTTTAGCTTCCCATTTGTGTGTTCTTTCTCGAGTGATTTCATGCTGCACTGGCTCAGCTGCTGCGAAACTCTGTGGGCTTGTCTGCACAGGCCAGGGTTTGTTTGGAAGTGTGATGTATTGATTTGTGTGTTTGATAGAAAGGCAGACAAATGAATAGCTGGTTTGTCCTTCTGGCTGAACCTTTGCATCTTCCCAGGACAGGACAGGGACAGGGAGTTCCTCTGAGGCGTGTTCCTGGTGTCTGTGCTCTCTGCTGGGCTTTGGGATGGAGGCAGAGGGTCTCGGGCAGCCCCATATGGCCCAGGAGACGCAGCAGGTTGAGGAAAAGGTGTGGGGTGGAAGCTGAGCTGTGGCTTCTCACCCTCTGTCTGCCAGTCCCAGGGGAAGGGACGTGGTTGCAGGTGTGAGTGAATTTTCCACAGGTTTTGGTGTGGCTCAGGGGAGGTTTGTGGTTGCCTGGATGTAAGTTTGGGTAAGATCCTTTCCTGCAGTGTGTGGTGCTGCCTGTGGTGTGGCCTCTGGGAGGGAAAAGCAAAACCACACTTTCCTCTAAAGTTGCTCTGAAGGGTTTCAGGCTTTGAGGGACACCAGGCACGAATATGGTAAGATTTCAGACACCTTGAGCTGCAAACAGTGGGAGGCACAAAGGAAACATGAGACCTCACTGTGAGAAAAGGAGCTGTGCTCATCCTTCCCATGGCTTTACAGCAGCCTCCTGAGATAGGCTTCATTCATACAGGGTGAGAGAGTGGCAACCAGGTACCCAAATAACAAATTGGGGCACCCAAAGGGATCCTGATGCAGCTCCAGACCCTCTGCACAGGGGGTGGGACAAGGACATGTTCATGGCCTGCACCTCTGCCCCTGGGCATTAATCATAGAATTCCAGAATCCCAGCATGGTGGGGGTTATCAGGGCCCTGCAGAGCTCATCCAGCCCAATCCCCTGCTCAAGCAGGTTCCCCTCCATCAGGGGCACAGGAACGTGTCCAGGTGGGTTTGGAAACCTCCTGAGAAGGAGCCTCCACACCCTCCCTGGGCAGCCTGGGCCAGGGCTCCCTCACCTCAACACCAAACAAGTTTCTCCTCCTGTGCCAGTGGCACTTGCTGGGTTCCAGCTTGTGCCCGTTACCCCTTGTCCTGGCACTGGCCATCACACAACAAACACTGGCCCCATCCTCTGCACACTCACCCTTTAGGGATTTCTCAGCACTAATAAGGTCCCCCTCAGCCTTCTCTTCTCCAGGCTGAACAGCCCCAGGTCCCGCAGCCTTTCCTCCTCACACAGATGTTCAGGTGCCCTCAGCATGTTGGTAGCCCTGCACTGGCCTCTCTCCAGCAGTTCCCTGTCTCTCTGGAGCTGGGGAGCCCAGAACTGGATGCAGGCTTGGACCTGGGTGGTTTTTTTGCACTAGTCTGAAAGTTTGGGTTATCATGTTCAGGTTGGGAGGTTTCTTTCCTCCAGAAAAACCTGTACTTGCCTGCAGGTGCCTCATTCATACCAAACTCAAAAAAACCACCAGAAAAAAAAAAACACACCACACACTGAGGTGATTTGTATTGAGAAGCTGCAGCTCCTTCTCTGTTCAGGATCGGATTGATGTGGATTGAGCAAACAAAGACTCTTGCAACTATTCAAAAGATGAACAAAGTCAAGAAGTCCTGNTCCTCCAGAAAAACCTGTACTTGCCTGCAGGTGCCTCATTCATACCAAACTCAAAAAAACCACCAGAAAAAAAAAAACACACCACACACTGAGGTGATTTGTATTGAGAAGCTGCAGCTCCTTCTCTGTTCAGGATCGGATTGATGTGGATTGAGCAAACAAAGACTCTTGCAACTATTCAAAAGATGAACAAAGTCAAGAAGTCCTGTATCCAGAGCCAGGACAAGGGGTAACGGGCACAAGCTGGAACCCAGCAAGTGCCACTGGCACAGGAGGAGAAACTTGTTTGGTGTTGAGGTGATGGAGCCCTGGCCCAGGCTGCCCAGGGAGGGTGTGGAGGCTCCTTCTCGGGAGGTTTCCAAACCCACCTGGACACGTTCCTGTGCCCCTGATGGAGGGGAACCTGCTTGAGCAGGGGCTTGGGCTGGATGAGCTCT
>WBNH01005619.1:23240-38765 GCA_013401255.1 Urocolius indicus | reverse complement strand
GCCCTGGCCCAGGCTGCCCAGGGAGGGTGTGGAGGCTCCTTCTCGGGAGGTTTCCAAACCCACCTGGACACGTTCCTGTGCCCCTGATGGAGGGGAACCTGCTTGAGCAGGGGCTTGGGCTGGATGAGCTCTGCAGGGCCCTGCCAATCCTAACCTGCCTGTAAAACCCAACAGGCCTTGGGCTGTGGCCGCCCCCACACCCCTCCTGTGGAAAAGCAGAACCTGGGGCTGTGAAGGCCCCAGGTTTCCTTGTTCCAGGTTGAAATGGTGCCAAGGGAACATTTAGGCCACTGCTGCATCCTCCTCACTCACTCAGTAACCAACCCAGCACAGCCCTGTGCAGGTGAAGGGGCTGTGTGAGGGCTGTGCTCCCCAGCCTGTGCCTGGCACCTCCGCAGCAGTGAGGAAAATAAGCCATTAGGCACGAAGAAAGTGCCATTAATGGAAGCAGCTCTCTCCATCCAGGGGCACACAGTGATGACCAGCTTAAAATACTGAAGAAGAAGGTGAGTCATGCTCATTTCAGCATTAATTTTATCCTGTTGCCGTCCTCCTGCTCCAACTTTTTGGGATGCTGATGCTCTCTGCCTGCGGCCTGTGAGTGCTGCCGAGCTCAGCTGCAGCTCGAGCAGCAATCACCTGCCCAGGGCAGGAGCTCCAGGGCTCACACCGTGAGTTCATTACCATAGTCTTGTGCTTCCTGAAGTGACAAGAAGCTCTGCCAGCTTTAATATTTCTCTTCCTTCTATTTCTGTACCTTTTTCTCATTGCTTTCAACTGCCTCTGCCTTGGACTGATGAGTGAAACCCTGACTAAGTGCACCTCGCACTGTAAGCACAAGTGCTGCAGAGCAGGATTTTGCTTCCCCACAGCCACAGGCAGAAGCTGCTGGCAGAGGAGCCATGCTGAGGATGTGGGACGGCCTCAATCTGCTGCTCCTTGGATCCTGGAGAGCTGTTCCCTCTTTCTTCCTCATGGGGTGCAGCATCAGACCAGTGTCTGGCAGGAGGGATCAGAGCTGCTCTCCTGGGTTTCAGTTTTTCCCTGAGAGGGTTGTCAGCCCCTGTCCCAGGCTGCCCAGGGAGCTGGTGGAGTCCCCATCCCTGGAGCTATTGCAAAGCCGTGTAGCTGAGGTGCTGAGGGACATGGGTCAGTGCTGGGCTTGGCACTGTGAGGTCAGTGGGTGGCCTTCAGGATCTTCAAGGTCTTTTCCAACCTCAGTGATTCTACACCTACATTTTTCAGGCATATCTGGCTCCCTTAGTGCTCTCTGCGTGGTGCTCGGAAGGCCTGTTGAGCATCACCCTACTTGAATAGCTCTGCAGCAAAAAAACCACCCTCTCCAGCCCTGAATCCTCAGCCTCAGGGGCACCACTGGCCAGTTGCTTTGCTGACCACAGATGGCCATTACTCCAGAGCAATACCCAGCTTCACTGTGCAGCTTTGCAGGCAGAAGCAGCTCCTGCCCCTGGGGTTGTTCATGCCAGATGCTTCCACTTTCCCACCTCCCTGGTAAACCTGGCTCCAGCAAACAGCCCTTTGACCAGGGAGGCAGCACAAGGCTCTGCTGAGCAGCAGGCATGAAGGATGGTAATAGACTGCTCATTGTTTCCATTTAAGAAACAATTTAATCTAAATTCTCTGATCCTACAGCTACTGGAGAATAAAGGAAAGCTAAATAAGCTTAAAAGGGAGCAAACTGCTGCTTCTAACTTCAAAAAGCTTTGGCAAAATTAATTCAGAGTGTACAGAGAATCCTGAAAGACACAACAGGGACTGACAGATCGAACCACAGGAACTCCTTACCTTTGGAAATGCTCTCTCTGTGGCATTCCTGTGCAGCGTCGGCCATGATATGTAGGTGTCTGTACATCTCTTCTGCAAGAGGACCCAGGTGATGCTTTGCAGCATGGGTGGTTCCTGTGCTGTGGAAGGAGCCTCTTTCAGTAGGGGAGGGCAGCAGCTAGTTAATGGAACAAAGGAGCAAAGTTTGGGATGAGGGAGGAGGAACCATGACCATGAACTGAGCCCTCCAGTGAGAAGGGTTTTAATCAGGAAAAGGCCTGTGGCATCGCTAAGGGGTTAAGCTCCACATTTCCCCATTTTGTCTGTATTTTGCAAAAAATATCTCTCTAGATTCAGCGAGTTCACAAGTGCTGCCAGTTCCCTTCTGCACCCACGTGAGTCAATAACTTCATTCTTACTTCTGCAGCCGTGAAGACATTCAATCCTTCCTCCGAGCCCTTCGCCAGGAGTTGAACCACAGATCATTTTGGTTGGAAAAGATCCTCGAGTCCAACCTCTCCCCTCACCCTGCCAAGCCCACCACTGACCCGTGTCCCTCAGCACCTCAGCTACACGGCTGTGCAATAGCTCCAGGGATGGGGACTCCACCAGCTCCCTGGGCAGCCTGGGACAGGGGCTGACAGCCCTCTCAGGGAAAAAGTTCTTCCTCAGCTCCAATCTAAACCTCCCCTGGGGCAACTTGAGGCCATTCCCTCTTGTCCTAACATTCATTACTGGAGAGAAGAGACTGACCCCCACATCACTACAACCTCGTGTCAGGTAGTTGTAGAGTGAGATCTCAGGACCTCTGCAGCTTCTCCTGGAACCAGCCATCCCTGCTCCTTCACTACCTCCAAGAGCAGCTCAGCAAATCTGCGTTCCTCATCTCCTCCTGCCCCATGAAGGGGATCCACACTTCTAGCCACCCCAGCTGCACATTGGCTGCCCAGCGAGAGGCAACCAAAGTGTTTCTATTAGTTTTTGTGATGACCAGACCAGGGAATTTATTTAGTGTCTCCCTGATAAAAACATTTCCCACAGCTGAACGAGCCAATACAGCAATGGATGTAACAGCAGTAGGAAAAGTCCTTCTGCTGCTTGGTGAGATGTGCTGGGATCTCTGGTTAACGATGGATTCTGCTAATGAACGATTTGGAGGCGATGCTTAATTTCAGAGAAAAATAAAAGTGTTGACTGACTTGATCCTGCCTAGATAGAGAGTGTTTAATCCTTCCCTGGGGAAATTCAGCCCCTGGCTATTTTGCATCTCTGAGTGATGGCAGTTGTCTTACTGAAAACAAAATGAAACAAAAAAAAACCCAAAACTAGTCTGGAGCATCCTTAACCCAAAACATCCACTGAACTGCCCCCTGCAACTGGTGACTCCCGAGATCCATGGGGCTTTTCCACCAAACGGCACTGACACATGAGGCCTCTTCACAGAAACCCAGTGTGGTGGGAGGTGGCAGGGCCCTGCAGAGCTCATCCAGCCCAAGCTCCTGCTCAAGCAGGTTCCCCTCCATCAGGGGGCACAGGAACGTGTCCAGGCGGGTTTGGAAACCTCCCGAGAAGGAGCCTCCACACCCTCCCTGGGCAGCCTGGGCCAGGGCTCCCTCACCTCAACACCAAACAAGTTTCTCCTCCTATGCCAGTGGCACTTGCTGGGTTCCAGCTTGTGCCCGTTACCCCTTGTCCTGCCACTGGCCACCACACAACAAAAACTGGCCTCACCCTCCTGACATCCACACTTTAGGTACTTGGAAGTGTTGATGAGGTCCTCCCTCATCCTTCTCTTCTCCAGGCTGAACAGCCCCAGGTCCCGCAGCCTTTCCTCCTCACAGGGCTGTTCCAGTCCCCTCAGCATCTTGGTAGCCCTGCACTGGCCTCTCTCCAGCAGTTCCCTGTCTCTCTCGAGCTGGGGAGCCCAGAACTGGACACAGGACTCCAGATGAGGCCTCAGCAGGACAGAGGAGAGGGGAAGGAAAACCTCCTTCAACCTGCTGCCCACCCTCTCTCTCTTCATGCCCCCAGGATGCCATTGGCCTTCTTGCCCACAAAGGCACGTTGCTGTTTGTGTTTATTTGCTGCCCACCAGCACTCCCAGGTCCCTCTGTGCAGAGCTGTTCCCCAGCAGGTCACCCCCTGCCTGTACCACTGACAGGCAGAGAATAAAAATGGAGAACTTACACATTTTTCTTCTCCAAAGCAGAATGAAGCACCATCACTGGCTGTTGGCTCGAAATACAGACCTGCATTGCAGCTCCACACCTCTCAATGGTCTTTTCTTCAAGAGATAATGACTGTAGATGACAAACCCGAGTGTTACACATCATTTTTCACCACCACCTGTGCCCTGACCTGGCAAAATATCGTATGTCAAAGCCTCCTGAGGCAAGTGCAGAGCTCAGGCACCCCCCTGCAGACCTGGCATGCCGGTCTCTTCCCAAAATGTGAGTCACACATGGAGCTGTCACTGGGAAACGTGTCCCTCTGAGGAACATCTCCCACAGGCAGTGCCAGGGAGAGCTCAACATGACAGTGGGTTGGTGTGGCAAGGCTTTGGAAGTGGGGAGGCAGCAGGGGGAGCTTCTGTGAGAAGTTGCTGGAAGGTTTCCCAGTGTCTAACAGCTGCAGCCCGTGGTGCAGCCCATGGTGAGGCAGCTGTGCCCCTGCAGTCATTTAGGCCACGGGGGAGCAGAGATCTACTCAGAGCCCGGGGAGGGACCCCACGCTGGAGCGAGTGGGTGCCTGAGGGAGGCTGAGACCCCGTGGGGAGCCCACACTGGAGCAAGTTCCTGGCAGGACCTGGGAACCCATGGAGAGAGGAGCCCAGGCTGGAGCAGGTTTGCTGTGAGGACTTGTGACCCTGTGAGGGACCCATGCTGGAGCAGCTCGTTCCTGAGGGACTGTTTCCCTGTGGATGTGACCCACCTTTGTGAGGAACTGCAGCCTGCAGGAAGGAGCCACGCTGGAGAAGTTCATGGAGAACTGTCTCCTGTGGGAAGGACGCCACAGTGTAGCAGGGGAAGTGTGGGGAGGCCTCTCCCTGAGAGGAAGCAGCAGCAGAGACCGTCTGTGACCCCCCTTCCCCATTCGCCTGCGCTGCTGAGGGGGAGGAGGGAGAGACCCAGGAAGAAGGGAGGGGTAGGGGGAAAGTATTTTAAAGTTTATTTTTTTATTTCTCATTACCCTTCTCTGTTCTAATTGGTAATAAATTAAACTTATAAACCTAAATTACACCATCAAACCCAAATCAATTGGCCCTGTTTTGCACATGATGCTGCTGAGTGATGTCCCCATCCTCATCTCCACTCGTGAGCCTTTCATTGTACTTTCTTTCCCCTGTTCAGCTGAGGAGGGGTGACAGAGCAGCTTTGATGGGCACTTGGACAGGGCCAACCTACCACAAGCACTTTCGGGTTGAGGAAGGAGAGCAGCAGCATCATTCTGTGCCCCAGGAACTGGAAGAAAACCCACCTCCAACCAGGGCACATCAGTGTGAGCAGCTCCAGCAGCAGCCCCACACCCGTTGCAGAGCTCTGCTCCTCCAAACCGCCCCTCAGCCACCGCTCACACCTTTCCCTGCCCCACGGCAGGATGGTTTAAGCCTGACACTTCTGCTGTCTCCAGGGGATTCGTGGGAGACCTGAGCATCCCCCACACAGCCCCTCAGCTCCCCGAGCACCAGGGGGGAGCATCCATTCAAGAACGAGGAGTTTCTTTTCTCCATAGCACACACCGTTTCACACACCTCCCCTTCCCCCGTGCCGGCTCTTTGATACAATCTTCTTCTGCTCAGCTATATTATTATTATTAAAGAACTTCACACAGCTCTTGAAAGAGAACACCCTGGATTCAGGCACTTTTCCACCCGTGTAATCCTGCTCCTTCCCCAGCTCCAGCCATCGCATTTACCTTTTAGATCACTCCTGAGCAGCGAGCGAGCTCGTCTTCAGAGAGCTCCAGGCCACTCCCCGCCGCCCCTTTCCCTTGGAAGCAGTCACTTAAATTAGAGGCTGTCATTGCAGGTGTTCATTTACCCATTCACAAGGTATTAGAGTAACAGTTACTAACTCACGGCACCTTAAAAAAAAACACACCCCACAAACAATTCTGCAGAGACGCTCCACATCACCGCACTTCTCCAAGCCTTAGTAAAAACCACCACAGCGGTTTATTAAAGGTACCAGAGACTGGAGCGTACGTAGACCGGGCTAAAAATATCGAGCAGCTGTGAGGAGGCTCACCCAGCATGGCAAAAGGAGGATGAAAAGGAGCGAACAGCCATTCTTGCACCCCCACAACGCTCTCGTGTTTTGCAAGGTGGGGGCAAATCTCTGGGTATTGCAGGAAAGCGAACCCAGTCTCAATCAAAAGCAGCTCTGGGTGATCGGCAGCGTGACCGCAGGCGCGGCCGAGGAAAGGTGGGAGGAAGCAGACAAGGGGGCAGCAGTGGTGCAGGATAAGGAACAGAGGGATGGAGACATCACAGAAGGAGCAGGAGAGAACTTCTAAGCAAAAGTCACAAAGGAAAAGCCGTCGCAGCCCTGAAGCCGTGACTGAACGTGACAGAACCCCAAAAGGGCAAACGGGGCTTCTAAGAATTGATCCCAGCCCTGTTTCCAGCTCCTTTCGTCACCATACAGGTGTCCAGAGCCAAATGAGCTTCAAGGCCACCATGCCCATTGCTGCTGTGCACATGCCTGACGCGCTGGCACTGCTGCATTAGTTTAAATGGATGGCTTCAAGTAATTTCTGTCTTTATACTGTCTTACAACATCTTCTCTGGTCAGGCAGTGTGTTCATTGGCTCTTAACAGGGACACAGAGCAATGAGTGATCCTTTCTGCAGGGCAATTGTGTTTGACGGCCTTGAAGAGCAGGGGGAAAAGATGTTACACTTGCCCTGGGAGCCTCTGAATAAAGTTATGACAGGAAGAAAGAGCCTCTCCCTGAATTTAGCTTAAAATCGGAATCCCATATAGCACAGCCACAATCTTAGAGTAGGACAGGAGAAGAAACAGAATCCCTGAATGGTGGGGGTTGTCAGGGCCCTGCAGAGCTCATCCAGCCCAAGCCCCTGCTCAAGCAGGTTCCCCTCCATCAGGGGGCACAGGAACGTGTCCAGGTGGGTTTGGAAACCTCCGGAGAAGGAGCCTCCACATCCTCCCTGGGCAGCCTGGGCCAGGGCTCCCTCACCTCAACACCAAACAAGTTTCTCCTCCTGTGCCAGTGGCACTTGCTGGGTTCCAGCTTGTGCCCGTTACCCCTTGTCCTGGCTCTGGCCACCACACAACAAACACTGGCCCCATCCTCTCCACACACACCCACCCTTCAGGGATTTCTCAGCATTGATGAGCTCCCCCTCATTCTTCTCCAGGCTGAACAGCCCCAGGTCCCGCAGCCTTTCCTCCTCACAGAGCTGTTCCAGTCCCCTCAGCATCTTGGTAGCCCTGTGCTGGCCTCTCCCCAGCAGCTCCCTGTCTCTCTGGAGCTGGGGAGCCCAGAACTGGACACAGATAATCTATCAGAAGTACGTGTATATGTCCCCTGGGTAGCATAGAGGGCCTCATTGTGCCATCTTTCTTCCATCAGTTCCCTCTTTTCCCACCAAAGGAAGCTGTCCCTGAAGGACAGTCCCCACAACAGCATTGGAACCTGTGCCAGGAGCTCCCAGCTCCATAGGCAAAGCGAAGATCAGCAGGAGCCGACTGACACATTCTGGTATTTTTCAAACAGGGCACAAATGAGACTCCCCATTTACCTGCCGAGCTTCCAGCTCAGCCCCTTCCCCTCCCCTCGTGCAAACAGCTGGTGCCAGCAGCTCACCCAGCAGGAAGCACGATTCCCTCAGCTCCTTTAAGTGTTCGTGACGCAGACGTTCTAATCAAGAGTTGGCATCTTTAACATTCTTTGTATTTATTTTAAGAAAGCGTTTGAGTTAATCTAAGCAAGAATATTCAAAAAGCCACTGTGAAGAAAACACATCTTTCCTTGTTTCTGCTCAGGAGCTTTTCAGAGCAGAGACCGCTTTGCCAGCTCATTCAGCAAACATCATGCTGTGACGCGGCCCAGGCGAACTACACACACAAAACAGTTCCTTAAAGGCAACTTCCTCGCCAAGGAGAAGGGGTGGGGAAGGCAGAGTCAACGAGTCACGAGGAAAAGAAACCCATCCCCAAGCGGAGATGTCCACAGCATGGACCGAGGGTGCTTTAGAAACAGCAAGTTCAGACACTCCTCTGCCACAGGGCCGCGTGTGGCCGCACGGCAGAGGTCACCTCAGCTGAGGTCACAGCTATGCTACTCACTACATGAAAACACTGCAAAGATAAAAACAACCAAGGTTTGAATAAAAATATTCTTTTTGTAGTTCTGAAAATTACTGTACAAATAAATAAAAAGTATTGTCTGTTAAATATAACCGTTCAGGGAGAACTGGAAGCTGGTGACGGTCTCCTGGTGGACCCGCTGATCCAAAGGAAGGGGGGAGTTGGTTCCTGTCTCTGAGGCCTCCGGGTCACAGCAGAGCACCTGCAAGGGAAACGTGCCAGAGACGCAAAATAAAATACTTCTTGGCCCAAAACTAAAGGTCCCCTGGCCCACTGCTCTGCCTCAGGAACATCAATGAATCTCCAAATGGTGGGGAGGTTGGCAGAGCTCATCCAGCCCAAGCCCCTGCTCAAGCAGGTTCCCCTCCATCAGGGGGCACAGGAACGTGTCCAGGTGGGTTTGGAAACCTCCCGAGAAGGAGCCTCTACACCCTCCCTGGGCAGCCTGGGCCAGGGTTCCCTCACCTCAACTCCAAACAAGTTTCTCCTCCTGTGCCAGTGGCACTTGCTGGGTTCCAGCTTGTGCCCATTTTTCAGGCTGTTTAGGGTTTGGCTGCCCCCCGATAATAAACCATTATGGAAAAATCAAGTCTCTCCTGTTTGATTTGAACTTTCTAATGGAGAATCTCTCCCCAAAGCCTTCAGATTCAGTGTTGCTGGAACCCCTTCCCCACTGCTGCACTGCTCCTGGCTGTAGATTGGACACGTTGGAGATGGGGCTGAGAGGAGACATGACAATTCTCTATAACTCCCTGACAGGAGGTTGTAGTGAGATGAGGGTCAGTCTCTTCTCCCCAGTGATGAAAGACAGGACTAGAGGAAATGGCCTCAAGTTTCCCCAGGGAAGGTTTAGATTGGAGCTGAGGAAGAACTTTTTCCCTGAGAGGGTTGTCAGCCCCTGTCCCAGGCTGCCCAGGGAGCTGGTGGAGTCCCCATCCCTGGAGCTATTGCAAAGCCGTGTAGCTGAGGTGCTGAGGGACATGGGTTAGTGGTGGGTTTGGCACTGTGAGGGGAGGGGTTGGACTCTTCAAGTTTTTTTGCAATCAAAGCAATTCTATGACTCTGATTCTGTGCCACAGGGATTCAGCTGCCCTCCCACCCAACAGAAAAGGCAAATAAATCAAAGGGATTGAGGCTGATGGTTTGCAGGGACACATCTCAGGATTTTTCTTCTGAACATAGAGGCTTCAAAGACCTATTTACCGTGATGGTTTAATAATGAAAAGTAGTAGGCCTGACACTGTGTGTCGAGAGCCTTTTTGCCCCCCTCTTTATCCTTGCATATTCCTCCACAGCAAGCGACTCACACCAGGGCTGGCTTGCCAACGTGTGTACTGCTGTTATTGCAGCACACCTGCTTCGGGGTGGGAGGAGGGGGTCCCAGAACTGCAGCTCTTGACTAATCAGGTTGTTTTCAGCACTAAAACTGATTTTTTTTTTCATTTTAGATGAAAAGTTGTGTTGGTCTTACCAGCAAAGCATTTGATGAGGTACCACCCCAGAAGGAATTAGACAGGAGAAGACTGGGATTAGTCAAAAGGAAGATGTGAAACAGTTAACTCATCCCAAGGGAAAAGTGAAAGGGGTAATTTGGAAACAAAGAGGCTGGAGTAGAATTTTATCAAGATTGGCACCAGCAACAGACTTGTTTAATTACTGATTTCCCTCAGAGCCTTGGCACAAGGAGCAGAGTGCCAGCAACAGAAAGCTGGAGGCATTACAGGGGTAAAAAAAAAAGATGAGGAGACGTTCAAGGCCCTTCAGTGTTTCTTCTGGCTGACAGGGAATGAAACTGGGGAACAGAACACACAGGGTGATGCATCTGTGAATAACGGGAACTGCTGCGACCCAGGAGGCAGCTGATCTGAAGCAACTCAAAAAGGGCTTTAGGATACAGAGTAATGATGAGAGGATTAAGGGATACAGATATGAAAGGAGAGACGTGTGATCCTGGAGTACGTAAGGAGGAATATTTCCAGAGCAGACAGTAAGTGTTGATGCGCTACAAGGACCTGAAGAGACTCATCTAGAAATGGTTTCTCCATCAACATTGATGGAACCAACTGACTGACCTCAGCCAGGAAAAAACTCTCAGGGTACAACTGTCCTCTGTTACAAGAGCTAAGAAAGGGCAAACACCCGGGAAGGAGAAGAATGTCTTAAGTAAGCATCTTAAAGTAAAGGAGAAGAACGTTTTAAGGTAAAGGACAAGTCTGTCACAAGATCAGTATTAAACTGATGAGAAATGCCTCGCGTTGCAAAGGCCAGCGTCCTTAGCTCTGAGGACAGACAGATCATCTGCCTCAGCGACAGCATCAGGCACAAACGCCTTCATTTCTAGGATGCATTTACCAACCAAACTCTAGGAGACGGAGCCCGCGATAGCAGAAGACAGGACTGGAACAGCCTGGAAACTCCCTTTGGTATTTTCTTTGCTTTGCTGAAGGGACAGGGAGCCTGACGGACAGACCTTGAATATTATATTGGACCTTCAAACTGCCATTGGGGCAGATAGCAGAGAGGTCACTGACAACTCACAAGGATCATTTATTTTTGTTCAACAACAGCCTCACTGCAGGACTCGGCAAGACCGCCAGACCTCCAGCCCAGCCTTTGCCAAGCCATTCCTCAAGGCCTTTACATGTTGAACAGGTCAGGACAGGAAGCTCTTCTCTCACCTGGTGCACCCAGCTCTGATACCCTCCAAGCATTAACAGCACTTTAATTAAAGACAAAAATAATCTGTCTTTAATCTGACAGTTACTACCATGCCTGAATATTTTTAGGAGTGCACCTAAAATACAGTATACAGTGCCTTTGCCCACTTCAGCTTGAATTTAGCTGGCAAATACATTGTCAAAGCAACAAAGAAGTAAGGGTGAATGCTGAAGTGATGGCAGAAGTTGGGGAAATAAAGGAGGTTTAGGGCAAAGGAGAGGCAATTCCCCAAACAAACCCCATCATGGAGGCAAAAGCTTCTTTCTTAGACATACTTTGACCAAATTCCTCTTCCCAAATGTTTATGAAAGCTGCCTTCTTCTTCTTCTAATTTGACTGCACCTCTCTATCAGTGTATTTTTTGGAACTGCTCCAAGGCACATTTGATTTAAGAGGGCTTTGGCCTGGAGGTCACTTACAGAAAAATCCCCTGTAAGCTCTGCCAGCCTCTGGCCTGTTTTGTCTGGGGCACTCACCTGAATGTCCTTCCTCTCTACGAGACGGAGCGTTGACGCTTTTTGCCGTAGGAGATTTGCCTGATCCGGACTTCCAGCTGGAAGGCATCCAGTCTTTCCTTGGGGTTAAAAGCCAGCATGTCATGCAGGAGCTTGCAGAGATCATCTGGCATGGCCTTCTTATTCTTCAGGGGAATTTGGAGTTTCATGTTGGGATTCTCCAGCAAGGCTTCCCCGAGGGGAATAAGCTCCTTGCCTTGGCAGATGTAAGTTCCTGAACAGAGAGAAGGAGTCAAGTTAGACAGTTGAAAGTCTGTGCCACAGCCTGTCATGGGCAGTAGAGAGAGGCAAGCTGAAAACAAAACATCTGGAAGGTTACCAGAAAGATCACTTATTAAGAAGTGAGAGCCAAGTCAAATATGGGGAGAGGTTGTTATCAGCAGAGTTTTACTTCCAAATTATCATCAAGGTATTGCACAAGGCCGTGTGTGCAACCACACATGGAAGGGAGGCAGAAGCTTAGGCACACGGGGCTCAGCAAGAGGTTACCTGGACCATCTGCATAGAAAAGGGACAACTGATGTGAATCTCCTCCATTTAACTCCTTTTCCCCCACCTGGTAGGCTGGAAACCTCTAGGAGGGAGACCTCCTTAACACTTTTAAGTACCTAAAGGGAGGGTGTGGAGGCTCCTTCTCAGGAGGTTTCCAAACCCGCCTGGACACGTTCCTGTGCCCCCTGATGGAGGGGTACCTGCTTGAGCAGGAGCTTGGGCTGGGTGAGCTCTGCAGGGCCCTGCCAACCCCCACCATTCAAGGGAGTCTGTGACTCTACTCTTGGGTGACTTGAAAGAGTTAAACCCAAAACTGATTTGCTCAGTTAGTCAAACAGTTTTCAATCCACACGACAGCACATGCCATTTACTGTTTAGCCAACTTCTACTCAGCAAGATTAAGGGAGGGAAATGTAAATTTGCTCCTGGTAATCTAAATAATTTCACCGGTTATTGAAAATGATTAACTGCCTTCCAAAAGGGTAAAACC
Organism: Urocolius indicus; assembly: GCA_013401255.1. NCBI lineage: Eukaryota > Metazoa > Chordata > Aves > Coliiformes > Coliidae > Urocolius > Urocolius indicus. Next base: position 26,434 of record WBNH01005619.1, on the reverse strand, counting down.
AGCTTTGCTCACTCAAGCTGTTCTGCTCCTGCACCAAGCAAAGAATCCATGTTTCAAAGGCAGCAGCCTGTCTGTGCCTGGAAAAGGTTGGCCTTGCAAACTCCTTATCTCAAGTTGGCGGGTGGCTATTTTAATGAAATCTGTTCAAGCGTTGGTCTCGGCTGCAGCCATTTGCTTGTTTTCTGTAAGCAGGAACTACAACATTTCTCAATGTTTGGCATTTAAAAGGGGAAAAAAAAAAAAAGGTAGTAAGTAATAGAATTAGAACCAAGACTGCTTGGAAGAAAAGAGAAAAAAAAAAAAGATAATTAAAGAGGTAGCACAATAAAAGTTCTTCCAGCGAAATGGCTTTGAAGGATTTCAGCATTTAAAAGACAGACAGACAGGTAAACCAAGAGCTCTGAGCCTGGGTAGATGTCTTCAATTCTTATGCTAATGTGCCTGACTGGCATTCTCTCCTCTGGAGATGGATTTTCCACTGCAATATACTTCTCTGAAATCATTTAGTACAAAGGATTTCAAGCGTGTGTGTAGGGGGAGGTTTAGAGGGAGGAGGAGGAGGGGGAGGGAGTGAGGGAAAGAGCAGACCATGCAGTCATCCCACAAAGGTTTTGCTTCACTAAACTGGAAAGAAACTCAGCCAGACATCAGTGAAGCTTATCTCAGCAGCCTTTCCCAGTTCAGTTTTAGGCTCCTTGTCAGGTCCCTGCGGGCACTCCAAGCGATCCCATCCCTTGGTTGCTCCAAGGCAAGGACACAAGCGAACCCCGAAGCCCAACTCCACAAAGGTTTTGGTCTCAAGAGCACTAAAAGCATTTGTGAGCAAACGGAAGGATAGAGATAATAAATCCTCTACCAAGAGCCTCACTGCAAGGCAGATGCCTCATCGATAGCTATGAGGTTTTTCTTTGCTCTGACCATTTTTTTGTTAGCAAGAACAAGGGACAGATCTGGTTTTGAAGAGCATCCCTTAGGGTAAGGAAAGCCTGAGACCTGCTGTCTTCCCCCTGACCTTTAAATCCCCCAGAATACCTTTGAAAAATCTGGCAGAAAGAGTGAACTTCCAAACAAAATGATGTTTGGCAATGTAAAAAGCGTCCCCTCTGCCTTAGTGATAGGTGTTCAAGACAAGGAGACTGCAGGAGAAGTAACACATGCTGAAGTAAAAGAGATTTCTTTGCAGTTCTCTTAGAAACAAAAACCCAACCCCTTCCAAAAAAAACAACAACCCCAACTTTGGGTCACAAGGGGCCTACAAATTCCCAGAAAAAGCCACAAGCAAAGCATATATGCCACAGCATTTGTAACAGGGCCTGGGAGAACGTCCCTCCAAGGATTCCCTGCAGATCCTGCATGCCCATGACAGCAGGACAATACTGCTCTGGTCCTCACCGAGCAATTCCTTCTCTGTATCCCCATCTCGGAAGGTGATTCTCTCCACCATGGCCCAGAAAATGATCCCGAGGGCAAATATATCGGCCTTGGCCGTGTAGTGACCTTCCCACACTTCCGGAGCCATGTAGAAGTTGGATCCACACGCAGAGGAGAAGCGATGCTGGTTCACGTTCCCTTTCCCCTGACAAACCTTGCTGAGGCCGAAATCTGCCACCTGCAGTTAAGAAGCAAAGAGAAACGGGTTAGTTCAGAGACACTGAGTTTATAAATGCATTCCCAAACAGCAGCTGGGTGTGTTCGCCTCACAGCAACACCGACACTCATCGGCTGGCAACTCTGGTGAAACAATGAGATGATTTTCCCCTGACAGCCCTACGTTCCCCAGGATCCTCTCCTGCTGTTTGTTCCCCTTCCAAAGACAAGCGAAACAGATACCCGAGAGTTCTCTTTCTGTGATGTTCATTCTGATGACATTTAATGGGGCATAAACATACCTCGATCAACACCTCTTGTGAGAGAGGAGTGGCTCTCACTGCTCACAGCCAGCGCACTGCGGCACTTGTGTTGCTGTTGTTATCCCCAGTGATGAAGATGACAACGATTTAAGCATCCTCTGATAGCTCTACAGGCCCAAGTACAAATACCACTATTGATCTGAACGGCCACGAATTATCTGCGTGCACCGACCTGTTTTTTCATATCTAACTATGGGAACTCTGCAGACTGAAACTGCAGGAGCTTTTCACAGAATCCCAGCATGGTGGGGTTTGGCAGGGCCCTGCAGAGCTCATCCAGCCCAAGCCCCTGCTCAAGCAGCTTCCCCTCCATCAGGGGGCACAGGAACGTGTCCAGGTGGGTTTGGAAACCTCCCGAGAAGGAGCCTCCACACCCTCCCTGGGCAGCCTGGGCCAGGGCGCCCTCACCTCAACACCAAACAAGTTTCTCCTCCTGTGCCAGTGGCACTTGCTGGGTTCCAGCTTGTGCCCGTTACCCCTTGTCCTGGCACTGGCCACTACACAAACAAGATTCACCCCATCCTCTTGACACCGGCTCTTTAGCTATTTATGTCAACAAGATCCTCCCTCATCCTTCTCTTCTCCAGGCTGAACAGCCCCAGGTCCCACAGCCTTTCCTCTTCCCACAGATGTTCCAGTCCTCTCAGCATCCTGGTAGCCAAGATGATTTTCCGGCTCTCTGAAAAGCAGCTGTATAGAAAAGCAGCCAGCCAGTCTCAATCTCAATCAGGGCACCATCATGAAGCACAAAGATGTTCCTCACCTGCCTCAAATGTCAATATATCCTTGAGGCAGCAATATTGGAAGTGGTATCTGATGTAACAGGGAAGTCTGTTCTTAAATTTAAGGGCACAGGAAATACTGCTTCATCTTTGACGGGTGGTGATCTCTCTCTGTCTGGTGTGTAGAAGTTCAATACTGCTCAACAGGATAAGCAGTCGATGAACCACGTTACTGAAACACACCAATTAAGACCTCTGCTTCTTTCCAAGACACCTAAAAACAAGCCCTTAACTGCTAGCAGATGTTCTGAGAGCACTTATTGTAAACATCACAAAATTGCCCAAGGGCAATGGGGTGAGGTTTAACAAGACCAAGGGCCAGGTCCTGCCCTTGGGCCACAGCAACCCCAGGCAACGCTCCAGGCTGGGGCAGAGGGGCTGGAAAGCTGCCCGCAGGGAAAGGGCCTGGGGGGGTTGGTGCCAGCGGCTGAAGATGAGGCAGCAGCGTGCCCAGGTGGGCAAGAAGGCCAGTGGCAGCCTGGCTTGTAGCAGCAGTGGTGTG
>WBNH01005619.1:0-22996 GCA_013401255.1 Urocolius indicus | reverse complement strand
AGGAGCTTAGTGGTCTTTTCCAACTGAAATGATTCTGTGATTCTATGCCTTAGCAGAAGCCAAAGCACATGTTTGGTAAGGATGTCGCTCCCATACTCGTTGCAGCACAGTTACATTTCCTTACCTTTACTATGGGACTTCCTCGCTGATGAGAAATCAAAATGTTGTCGGATTTGAGGTCTCTGTGCACGATCTGGTTTCTGTGCAGGAAAGCCACGGCGCTGCTGAGCTGCCGCATGAAGCTGTTGTTCAGCTGAGCGTCGGGGCTGCGGGACAGCAGGTACTCGTTCATGTTACCCCCGTCACAGAACTCCATCACAAACCAGAGGAAGCAGGCTGCTTTGGGATCCATGCACCTCCGTCCCTTCAGGCAGGTCTCGATGAGCAGCAGGTGGCTGTCTGACTTCCTGTAGCGATGGCTAATGGGCTGGAAGGCTTGGCCGTTCTGCAGGATGCACTCTTCCAACTGGATCACGTTCTCGTGCTGCCTCTGGATGCTCTGCAGGGCCCAGAACTCTTGCAGGGCCAGCTCCACGTTCTCAGGCACGTTGCAGCGCATCCTTTTGACAGCCACTTTGCTGCCGGTTTGGTTAACGACGGCCTCGTAAACCACCCCGTAGTTCCCTCGGCCCACTTCTCCGACGATGCTGTACTTGGCTTCCTTGGCTTCCGTAGCCATCTCCCGCTCCAAGGCCGGCAAACAGCGGATCAGAGGGAAACACGTGAACTCATGGCAAGCACCTACCACCCTGCAGGGAAACACTGGAAGAGGAAAAGGGAGAAGCAGTTTAAAACCTGCTTCCAAACAAAGCCCTTTTACCAGGCACCGGTTGCAAGCGCCTCAGACGGGTCTCGGCTTTAGAGGCACGTGCAGCAGTGGGGGATGCAGCTGCAGCTGAAACGAGGGGGTTCAGAGAAAGCCAATATCCATGGTAACCCTGAGGCACTATCAAGCACGCTCCTGAGCACGCACAGTGGGGTCCCGCCGCCTGGGAAGCGGCATCGATTGGTCCCCAGCGGATGGAGGCTGGGGAGAAAGAAAAAGAACTCTGCAGGCACGTTTCCTCCTCAGGGCAGGAAAGGGAAGATGAGACCTCCTGGGTAAGAGCCGGACTTACTCGTACCAAGAATTGACTTTTAAAAGAGACAAAGTGAGCCAGAAGTGCCGGGCTGGCACTAAATCTTTCACTCTGGCTTTCCCTCCACCATTAATTTCCTTACCCACCGTGGCCCTGCACTTCCATTACCAATTTTCCACCCTGATACTCACCCCCAAATTTCTCCTCCCTTCCCAAAGCCTCCATTCAGCTTCCCCAGCTCAACGCCCCATCTTCCAGCCCACCCCAGCTTCATCCCTTCTCCAGCTCTGCTCCTTTCCCAAATCTTTCATCTTTTCACCCAACCCCCTCCCACCCTATTCACCACCCAACTCCTCTCCAAAGCAGCCCCCACCACAGTCCAAACCCCAGTCTTTCCCCAAACCCTCTCCCACTTAGCCCAGCCTGGCCCCACACAGCAAAACAACAGCCCCACTCCTTCCCCATCCCCACTCAATCCAGCCCCCTGCCTCACCTCAGTCCCCTTCCCTACCCCACTCCTCCCCTGCCCTGCCTCTATCAGCCCTGCAGGCCCAGCTCTTCTCAGCATCTCACCTCAGCCCCCTTCCTAAGTTTCTGCCCCTTTCAGACCCTTTTCCCCCAGCCTCAGCTCCTTGCCCACCTCAGCCTCCTTGCCCAGCCCTCCCCCACCTTCACCAGCCTCAGCTTTTCCTCACTTCTTGCCTGTGACCCCTTCCCCACTCCGGGCCCCTTTGCCCACCTCCCCCACTCCTGTTCCTTTTCTCACCCTTGCCCTTTTTCCCTTCCCCATCCCCTCCACCCCTTCAGGCCCCACCTCGGGCCCCTGCTCGACCTCAGACCCCTTTCCACGCCCCGCAGCCTCATCTTCGCCCTCTCAGCCCCTTTTCCCCACCCCCTGCTCCTTTCTGCTGCCTCCTCAGGCCCAGCTCTTCCTGCTTCTTGCCTAGGACTCTTTCCCTCCCCCTCCTCAAACCCTTTCCCAGGCCCCCAGTCCCTGCCCGCTTCCCAACACCTTAGCTAAGACTCTGGCCACCCTTTCCTCATCCCTCATCCCCAGCTCCTTCTCCCCTGCAGTCCCTTCTTCCATTCCAGCCCTTCCTTCTCCCCACCCCCGTCGTCCCCTCAGGCTCTCTTTATTTTCCTCAGCATGTTAACCCAGCCCTTATCCCTCACCCCCTGCCCTCTTCTGCCGCCTCCTCGGGCCCAGCTCTCCCTGCTGCTTTGCCGTTGAAGGTCCCTTTCCCCACCTCGGGGACCCGGAACACGTTTCCGCAGCCCGCTTGGCTCGCTCTCAGCGCTCCCACCGCCTCACGTCCCTCGGACCCACGTCTCCTCAGCACCCGGAGCTCTGCCACAGCCCGGCCGCCTCAGCCCCTACCCCCACGTGCGGCCTCCACCGTCCCCTCAGACGCGCCTCATTCCCGCCGCCTTAACGGATACCCCTTGACCATCGCAGGCCCGCCCCGCTCGCCCGCCCGCCCGCCCGCACTCGCCTCGGGCCCTTCCCGCTCCCTCCTCAGCGCCGCCGCTCGCGCCCGGCCCGGCCCGGCCCCAACGCCACCAACGCCACCGCCGGAATTCCCGCCACGGCCGCGCGGCCCCGCCCACCGCCCGCGCTCCGGCCAACCAGAAGGCAGGAGGCGCGGAAGAACCAATCGCAAATCAGCGGAAGGGGGGGGTGGTGGGAGCCGTCGGACCAATCGGCGGGGGGAAGTTGTGCGCCTGCGCGGCCGTGGCAGCTGGGGGGGGGTGGAACTACGAGTCCCGGCAGGCTCTGCGGCGGGCGGCGGCTGCCCGCTCGGGTCAAACGTCCCGCAAACGCGGCGTGTCCCGTGTCCTGTGTCCCGTGTCCTGTGTCCCGTGTCCCGTGTGTGTCCTGCCTGTGGCGGGCTGGCCCAGGCTGAGCTGCCTGCCCCCCTCCTCGGCTGGGCAGCGCAGAGACACAGAACACAGGGCTCACGAGGACAGGGACATCACTCAGCAATTACCAGCATGGGCAAAACAGACTCGACTCGGGGAGAACTGGGTTGATTTGCTAACGAATAATCAAAACAGGGCAGGGAAATGAGAAATTAAAGCTAAATCTTAAACCACCTCCCCTCACTCCTCCCTTCTTCCCAGGACTGTCCCTCCTCCCCCACAGCAGCAGCAGTGCAGGAGGGTTATGGTCAGTCCATCACAGATGGTCTCTGCTGCTGCNGGGGATGGGGAATGGGGGTTATGGTCAGTCCATCACAGATGGTCTCTGCTGCTGCTTCCTCTCAGGGGGAGGCCTCCTCACACTTCCACTGCTACACTGTGGGGTCCCTCCCATGGGAGACAGTTCTCCATGAACTTCTCCAACATGGGTCCTTCCCATGGACTGCAGTTCTTCACAAACTGCCCCAGTGTGGGTCTCATCCACAGGGAAACAGTCCCTCAGGAACGAGCTGCTCCAGCATGGGTCCCTCACAGGGTCACAAGTCCTGACAGCAAACCTGCTCCAGCCTGGGCTCCTCTCTCCATGGGTTCCCAGGTCCTGCCAGGAACTTACTCCAGCGTGGGCTTCCCAACGGGGTCTCAGCCTCCCTCGGGCACCCACCCGCTCCAGCGTGGGGTACTCCCTGGGCTCAGGTGGGTCTCTGCTCCCCCGTGGCCTCCATGGCTGCAGGGGCACAGCTGCCTCACCATGGGCTGCACCACAGCTCACAGGGGAATCTCTGTTCTGGTGCCCGGGCACCTCCTCTACCTCCTTCTCCACTAACCTTGGTGTCTGGGGAGCTGTTGCTCTCACATTCTCACTCCCTTCTGCTGCTGTAGTTTTGCCTCTGTGCAGCAACTTCTTCCCCTTCTCCAGCCTGTCAGTCCCAGAGGTGTTACCTCCATCGCTGATGGGCTCAGCCTTGGTCAGTGGCTGAACACTGATTTGGTCACGATGTTTAAAAAAAAAAATCATTAAATACAAGTTTTTGGAGACGTTTTGTCAGACACCAGAGGCTACCCAGCCTGCTTGGGTTCTGCTTGCCCCCAAATCAGCATTGTGGTGCAGCCTTCCAAGATACAGCAGCATCAAACACCTTGAAAGGAGGTGCAGAGAGATATGCACTCATCCGAGAGCCCAGATGTGCCTCATCCCAAACCCCAAGAGGATTTGCCCTTGTTCTCAACCCCAGCTCAGGCTTTGGACTGTACAAGAAGGAGGAGGAGAACAGGATTTTACCATGGGCAGGCGGATTTCCAACTCATCTCCCTTTAATTTGCAGGATTTTCAGGCAATGGAAATGCCCCTTTTCAATTTGGTTTCTCATTTCCCTTCGTGTTGCGATTGGGAGAGAGAACGGGGTGTGCATGTGCGAGACGAGGCACGGGAGTTTCCTCACCTCACCTGCAGAAATTAATAAAAGAAACCTGTTTTTAATGACCTGTTTTCACCTGAAAATTGAGACGTTTGCTGATACTTTATATGGAGCAACTGGACTTGGTTGCATGGCTGGCAGGAGAAAATATCTGTCTCAGCGGGGACATTTCAAACTATCCCATGTTTTCTTCCTGTTCCTCTTTACCCTTTCCTCGCCATGTTGCCAAACCAAAATACAATCTTATAAGGTGCCTTTGGGCTGAGCAGTTGAGCTGCAGTGTCCTGAATAAGCCCCTTAACACTGACATGGCTGGGGAGAAAGACAGGCAAGAGGCAGCTGGGCTCATCTCCATCCCAACAATAAAGACTGTTGTGGTCCTCTGGTGAGAAAGCACTTTGAATACCCACCCTGGTTGCGCTTTCATTAGGAACTGCAATGAAATAAAAAAACACTTTGGTCCCAAATGTCATCCCTAGGCACGAAAATGGGGACTCGGGGGTTGCAGATGGGTGTCAGCCCCAAGGACTGGAGCATCCTGCTCCCCTGGCGTTAATTAACAAGGGTGGGGAGATTTCCCTCTCAGCTGACCTCTGCATGGCCATCACACCTCCTCAATATTGGATTTAATAACAACCCCAGTGTTCCTGATAGGAAATAAACCCTCAGCATTGATCTGAAATATTCCTATGATTGAGGGGAACCTGCTTTAGCAGGGGATTGGGCTGCATGAGCTCTAGAGGTCTCTTCTAACCCCCACCATTCTGGGATTTCCTTACTTCTTAAAAAAAAAAAAAAAAAAAAAAAAAAAAACAAACAAAAAGCCAGACCCAGGAATCGCCCTCCAGGGACACATTCCACATGGAGATGCTATGGGAGGATGAGCCCAGAGATGTGAAACACCACCCCATGTCCAGGAAGATTTTAATTGGTTCCGCTGGATTTTTATTCCCTTATTATCACAGCAGCAATGTCCCACAGCAAGGAGCCCATGGCTCATCCCTCTTCCTCTCCCCTTCCAGCTACCCATCTGCTCACTGCATTTCTGTATTTTTTTTTCCTGTCTTTCCCAGACTTCTTGTACATCCACCCCGAGCTGACTCCCCATCCCTCATCCTTCAGGGGACCGCCCCATCCTTCCCACACCTCACCCGGCAGCACCCATAAACCCACTCCTGCTATCAGGGAGAATAATTGGTTTTAAACTGGTTTTAAAAAAACGAAAATAATTAAGCATCAAGAGGACCGGTATTGTGGTTGGTCCGTCCTTCCTCACCCGCACATCATCCAGCATAGAGTTCACTTATGCTCCTGCAAACATCCCACACATTGGGGTGTTGGTGGAGGAGGGGAATATTTTAATGGATTAATCTAAATAAATAAAGATAAGAAAAACCAAAGCCATGAATGTTAACCACTGAGCCCGCTGGGACGGTTTGGACTCTATTAAAAAGCGCTGCACATTCCTCCAGTGACTCAGAGGTTTTATGTGCTAAAGATGACAGTGATGTAGCAGTTTTTCTTTTGCAAAACCACTAAATGCTGAGATTTGGGGCTTTTGGGGTTGGTTTTGGGGTTTTTTTTTTTGGTGCATTGTGGTTTAGAGGGCACCAGCCCAGGCTCCTTGCTGGGAGGATGCTGGGCCCCACACTGGGGATGATGGGGCGAGCAGAGGGTGCGAGGCCTCTTGGCTTGGCAGGAGGAGAGATTTAGTTGCTGCTGAGAAAAGAAATCCCTTATAATTTGGGGGTGGTTTTTTTATTGATTGCTGAATCTGTTTTATTAAACCTGAAGTTCTTTTTTTCCCCAGTGTGAGCCTGGCTGCAGGCAGCACGAGCATTTGAGGCTGTGCAAGGATAGATGTTACTTTGGACTGACCCAGCCTCTGCTCTCAGATGGGATCATTGGTGCCTCATAACCCAAATCCTGCCCCAAATCACCCCAACTCTGGGGAAGGGCGACACAGGGCATCTGGATCCCAGAAGAGACAAAGCTGCATCCTCATTCCACATCTAGCACAGGGATGCAAAAGATAAGAGAGAAAAAGATCCAGTTAGGGTGCAAACTCATTGCAGCAGCACGGTGGGTGCCGGAGGTGGCTGCGGGGACATTCCGACCACCTGATGGATGTTGGAGGAGGGGGGATGGCTGCTTTCCTCCTCTCAAATAGCCGCCAGTGGGAAATGAGTCAACAGCTTCAATCTGGTTTCTCGCCAGCTCGTCCCTGCCACCATCCATCAGACGGGGCTGAGCTGAGCAGATTTTTTTCCCCAGGGAAGATTTTTTTTTTTGGTCACGGGGAAAGGAGGAGACAGAGGGTGCAGTGCCCCCAAAGCAAGAAGTGAGGAGATGGTTGGAACATCCTTCCCATCTTTCAAGTGCTGGCCCCAAAGGCTGATTATAAATATAACAACCCCAGGGGTAATGGCATCATGGCTCCCAGATGCTTTGCAGGGCCAAAAGCCTCATACAGCAATTTTTTGGCTGGTCCCAAGGCACTCTTTGGGCCCTCAAACCTATAAACACGCCAGTGCTTCCGTGCTGTGGGTTAAAAACTTTCCCCTACATAGCTCTTGCTCTGCCTTGAAATAGTTCTGGGGTTTTGCTTAAAGTCAAGAGCTTTTTTCCCCTCAAAAAACTTAGCCTGTGGTGCTAATAAGATGATTTTCCCACCCTGGGATCAAGCTCGTCTCCAGCCAGACCACCCATTTGCAACATGGAGGGGATGTGCAAGGGATGATACACCACATGTTGGAGCATATTTAGGGTCAGAGCTACCATTTTGCCTCTCTATTTGAACAAAAAAACCTTCTCCACAGCCTTTTTTTTTAAATATCTCTTCCCACACCCCATCCTCCAACCATCCCTCTGGGCTCTCTGTGCATCACTCCTCCGAGCTGAGCATCCCATGCAGCGCCTCACAGATGACAAATAGAGAGGGGCATGGCTTCAGGCTCTTCTTCTGAACTTCAGATATCCTTCTGCCTTTCAGGCACTGTCTTCTCAACGGCTTTAATTCATCAGTGAGAGAGATAATTTGTGAAAGGATGCGGTGATCTTCAGCAAAGCCTCATTGCTCCCCGCTCCCGCGCTGGTGAGCGGCTGCAGAAGGGTTTGAGCGACAGCTCAATGAGCCTAATTGAGCTTTCAATAAAGCTGCAATTTCTAAAGAGATGACACAAATACTTGGCAGAGCCCCCATGGAGCCCCCACTGCTCGCTGAGGCTGAGCATTGAGCAGCAGATCTCTTCTCTTGGTGGCAATATCACCCCTTGGGTCTATTTCTCTGTTCAGCTTGGAGAAGACAACAGTAGACTATCGTCCATCTGTGCTGTGCTTTGTGGGTTCACGCCGAGGCGGGTACGTGGTGATGGTGGTGGCAGCTAACAGCCATTTGTCCCGTGGGAGAACAGAGCTGAGGAGGGCAGAGCCCTGGGGAGGTTTGGGGATGGTGAGTACCAGCATGGGGTAACCAGGAGGACGGTTTGGGATGCTGTCACAAAGAGCTTTGGGGTGAAAACTCACCTTGAATGGTAAATTCATAGACATTTGAAGAAAATATATCACCCATCTTTGTTCTTTNATAGATGTTACTTTGGACTGACCCAGCCTCTGCTCTCAGATGGGTTCATTGGTGCCTCATAACCCAAATCCTGCCCCAAATCACCCCAACTCTGGGGAAGGGCGACACAGGGCATCTGGATCCCAGAAGAGACAAAGCTGCATCCTCATTCCACATCTAGCACAGGGATGCAAAAGATAAGAGAGAAAAAGATCCAGTTAGGGTGCAAACTCATTGCAGCAGCACGGTGGGTGCCGGAGGTGGCTGCGGGGACATTCCGACCACCTGATGGATGTTGGAGGAGGGGGGATGGCTGCTTTCCTCCTCTCAAATAGCCGCCAGTGGGAAATGAGTCAACAGCTTCAATCTGGTTTCTCGCCAGCTCGTCCCTGCCACCATCCATCAGACGGGGCTGAGCTGAGCAGATTTTTTTCCCCAGGGAAGATTTTTTTTTTTGGTCACGGGGAAAGGAGGAGACAGAGGGTGCAGTGCCCCCAAAGCAAGAAGTGAGGAGATGGTTGGAACATCCTTCCCATCTTTCAAGTGCTGGCCCCAAAGGCTGATTATAAATATAACAACCCCAGGGGTAATGGCATCATGGCTCCCAGATGCTTTGCAGGGCCAAAAGCCTCATACAGCAATTTTTTGGCTGGTCCCAAGGCACTCTTTGGGCCCTCAAACCTATAAACACGCCAGTGCTTCCGTGCTGTGGGTTAAAAACTTTCCCCTACATAGCTCTTGCTCTGCCTTGAAATAGTTCTGGGGATTTGCTTAAAGTCAAGAGCTTTTTTCCCCTCAAAAAACTTAGCCTGTGGTGCTAATAAGATGATTTTCCCACCCTGGGATCAAGCTCGTCTCCAGCCAGACCACCCATTTGCAACATGGAGGGGATGTGCAAGGGATGATACACCACATGTTGGAGCATATTTAGGGTCAGAGCTACCATTTTGCCTCTCTATTTGAACAAAAAAACCTTCTCCACAGCCTTTTTTTTTAAATATCTCTTCCCACACCCCATCCTCCAACCATCCCTCTGGGCTCTCTGTGCATCACTCCTCCGAGCTGAGCATCCCATGCAGCGCCTCACAGATGACAAATAGAGAGGGGCATGGCTTCAGGCTCTTCTTCTGAACTTCAGATATCCTTCTGCCTTTCAGGCACTGTCTTCTCAACGGCTTTAATTCATCAGTGAGAGAGATGATTTGTGAAAGGATGCGGTGATCTTCAGCAAAGCCTCATTGCTCCCCGCTCCCGCGCTGGTGAGCGGCTGCAGAAGGGCTTGAGCGACAGCTCAATGAGCCTAATTGAGCTTTCAATAAAGCTGCAATTTCTAAAGAGATGACACAAATACTTGGCAGAGCCCCCATGGAGCCCCCACTGCTCGCTGAGGCTGAGCATTGAGCAGCAGATCTCTTCTCTTGGTGGCAATATCACCCCTTGGGTCTATTTCTCTGTTCAGCTTGGAGAAGACAACAGTAGACTATCGTCCATCTGTGCTGTGCTTTGTGGGTTCACGCCGAGGCGGGTACGTGGTGATGGTGGTGGCAGCTAACAGCCATTTGTCCCGTGGGAGAACAGAGCTGAGGAGGGCAGAGCCCTGGGGAGGTTTGGGGATGGTGAGTACCAGCATGGGGTAACCAGGAGGACGGTTTGGGATGCTGTCACAAAGAGCTTTGGGGTGAAAACTCACCTTGAATGGTAAATTCATAGACATTTGAAGAAAATATATCACCCATCTTTGTTCTTTGTATAGGATTGTTGTGTCAAGACCCTCAAAAGCAAAACCAGAGGAAGAGTGGGAGCTTCAGGCCCATTTGCAAGCAGAGAGAATGCAAGGGAAGGGTTAGTGATCTGGTCAGGGCAGTTTGGTCCCACCAAATTGATTCAAAAAACACCAGGATGAAGGCTCTCCATTACCTTGCTGTGGGACACATGCTCCTCAGCTACTGCCACTCTCCAAGAGCCACCTCATCCCCACCAAGAGATGATGGAGATGGAGACGGGTGGAAATGGCCGTGTTCTGTGACTCCTGGGGTCACCCCAGGCAGAGAGGTGAAATGCCTCTCCCCTTACTATTTTTAATAAAAGTCCTCCTGGCCTGTTTTGGTTCCCTGCTACCTTCCATCCTCCTTAGCTCAAAAGTCCTAGAAAGGTGGGATGGAACCTCTGGAGGACTCTGATCTCAACCAAGATCAAAGCAGGTCCAACCTCAATGCAGTTCATGCTGCTCAGTGCCTGTGTGCTCAGATGTGGTTCCTGGACTTTTTGTGTCCAAACTGGCCCTTTCCAGCAGCAGAGATGAAGGGTACCGAGCAGAAATTATTAGTTTCTCAGATATATCCTCAAGCTGAATTCTCTAGTCCCTCTTCCTTTATAGGAATATCATCTTTCCTTCTTTCCTGCTTGATGCAAGTTCAGGAGGGGATTCCTCTTCCTTTTCTTTTCTTCAGCCAGGACCTGCTTGAGACTCAGCAGTGAAGCCCATATCCCCCCACATTATGGTGGAGACCAGGCAGAGGCTCACCTGCTGCATTGCCCACAAAGGGCTGCATCCTCATAAGAGGATGGTTTCTGCCTCATCACGTCTCCAGGGATGGGGACTCCACCATCTCCCAGGGCAGCCTAAGCCAGTGTCTAACAACACTGTCAGGGAAAAAGTTCTTCCTGAGAGCATTGTCAGCCCTTGTCCCAGGCTGCCCAGGGAGCTGGTGGAGTCCCCATCCCTGGAGCTATTGCAAAGTCGTGTAGCTGAGGTGCTGAGGGACATGGGCTAGTGGTGGGCTTGGCAGGGTGAGGGGAAGGGTTGGACTCAAGGAGCTTAGAGGTCTTTTCCAACCAAAATGATTCTGTGATTTCTGCTGCCCATCAGACTCCTTCCTGAGCTCATCCAACTCCTCAGAGAGCAGCAGTTTATTTCCCACCCAGTGAATTAAATCAGCTCCAGCTCAGATGCAATATTTCCAACATCACCTGCCTCCCTTGTGAGGGAGCTGGAGTACACTCCCACACCCCTTGTCCACATGTCTTGGCCAAGAGCTGTTTTCCCCTCCCCACATTTAGATTTGGGGTTTGTTGCCTGCCCTCACCACTGCTTAGAGCATCTTCTTCCTGCCTGGTACAGACAGGTCTCCAGGCAACCCTCAGCACCCTTAGCCAGGCTTCCAGCAATCCCCACGCACTAGCCAAGCACCTTGGTGGAGGTTTCTCATGAGCCTTCATCATGCACATCCTCACTCTACTGGGGCAGAGCTCAAAGCCCTCCCAGTCATCGCCAATAGGAGTAAATCAGCAGCAGCAGTTGGCATTGATTCACCCCAAACTGGGCCAAGGAAACCCTTTAAACTGCTGTTTTGGCTTATTAAAGCCTCTTATGGAGACTGTACATGAGCAGGATGTGCCCCTGGCATTGAGAGAAGTTCCTGGAAGACCATCTCCTGGGCAGTGGTAGCTGGGCACGAGGTGACACTCTTGTTGGGGGTGGATTGTTTTCTTGATGGAGGGAATGGCTGCCCTATCAATATCCAAAGTTAATTAGGAAAAATAATCAGGCAGTATCCAAAAATTACCATGGGAGGCATCACCCGGGCTTGGGTATGTCCTCAGCCCCTCCAGCTGCTACATTTAAGGGATCCGTGAGACCAGGACATCAACACAACTTCCTAGCTCCAGAGTTTTCCAGCTCCTGCATCCTCCAGGCAGCTTTCAAATCCTCTCCATGTTTCCCTTGTGCCAGATCCCATCTGCTTAATGTCCTCTTTCTGAAAAGTAGCGTTGCTTTTTGCTGCTAATTGCCTGTCACTTTGAATCCTCCTGCTCTGCCTCACCAGGGATGTTCTTTCCCCCTCCCAAACTGCAGAGGAGAGCGCTCGGTCACACCCAGCTTTGAAACAGAAATGCCCAAAAACCTTAAAAAAAGAAAAAAAAAAGCAGCATGTGTTTTCTATCCTAATTTTAAAAGGGCTGAATTGTCTCCAGATCCCAAACCTTTTCCCTCCCCAGTACTGCTGACAGGTACCCACACAGACTTAGAAAAGCCTGCTGGAAAACTGACTATTTCTGCTGCCTAGAAATGCTGCCTTTGGGCACCTCAGCTGTCAATCCCCCCCCCCCCCCCCCCCCATTAATTAGCAAGACCCTAAACGACTACGTCACCTCGATGTCATTTGCTGCCTCCTGCTCCTGCGAGCTCAACGGCATCATCGTCCTCAAAGAAAGGGCCCGGGAGGTAGTGCCCTTTGGCCAAGTGAGGGGAGAAAAAGCTCTGGTACTTCAATAAATGCAGCAAAAAATGTGTAATTTGGAGGGGGGCTGCAGAGGGAGAAGCATTAAATTAGCCCAGGAGAGGACAAAAGAATCATGAAGCCTTCTCACTCCGGCTTGGCTGCTGCTAAGCGTTGTGTAAGAGCTGGGGGATACATCCGTCATGGAAACCAAGTAGGGAAGGAAAGGCTGAAACAACACAAGATAAAACAATCTATTTAAAATGTGTTTAACAAATAGATATTAAATGTATATATGTTTTAAAAAAAATTACATCACTGTCCCTATCTCCAGCACCCGTGATTGGGAGCTGGCCCATGGTGCCAGCACAGTGTTGCTCACCAATCCTACTCTCCTCTAAACCACCCCAAATCCAGCCTCTCATCTGGTCCCCAGCACCAGGCAGGTCCCCTCTAACCACTCCTACGATGTCTTTTCACCAACTTTGGGGCATTTTCATCAATTTCTAGATTTTTTTTTTAACACCTGCCCAAGCACCAGTGCCTCTGAAGTTCCCCTGGAGGGCATTAAACACAACTATTTAATAGCCCTGACCGATCCCACCCTTCCCCAGTGAGTCGTTATGAGAAATTACCACGATAGGATCGTGGCGTCGCGGTGGATTTTAGTGTTTAATTGCCGAGGTGGGGCAGAGAGGGGTGCTTGAGGAGAGTTCTGGCTCTGTGCTGGATGAGCATCACCTAAAATGGGGGGAAAAAATAAATGGGGTGATGCTGATTTGCAGAAGAAACCACTGAAGGTCCAAGAGCCATTTGGCCTTTCCAAACCAAAGGCAGCGTTTATTCCTGATGCCAGAGCGGCCAAACCTGGGCACACGGCTGCATCTGACTTGCTGGGGTGTTTCCATCAGCTGTGAAATGTAAAGTTGGAATTTTCTGCTCCCCCCTCACCCCAGGCCATCATCTGCCAAGTCCCAAATCAATTATTCCCACCTGCACGCCTGCCATCGGCGTGTGACGTGCTCGGTGCCGCAGCCGTGCCGGAACGGGTTGGTAATGAGGTTGAGGACCCCTCCTTCTTCACCTCCTTCAGTGGTCTGAGGTAGGAAAAGAGCTCCCTGGAAAGGGCTGGGGGTGTCGGGGTGGGGGGGATTTTGGCGCTCTGCTGGTGCCTTTAGGTCCTCAGGTCTGGACATTGAGGCCACTGAACAGTGGTTTCGCACCCCCCACCAACCTCCACCCCAACCCCATCGAAACACCTGCACCTTTGGAGAACCAGGAGGCCAACATCCCTCCCCTCATTCGGGGCTACCTCCTTTGATTTGGGGAAGAAGAGGACGAAGGGACATAGGATGCAGGAGCAAAGGGAAAGATGCACATCGTCGGTCCCCAGCTGCTGGCTGGCGCATCCCTCCAGTGCCGG
Organism: Urocolius indicus; assembly: GCA_013401255.1. NCBI lineage: Eukaryota > Metazoa > Chordata > Aves > Coliiformes > Coliidae > Urocolius > Urocolius indicus. The sequence continues at coordinate 9,377 of WBNH01005619.1, read as the reverse complement.
CAGCCCCCCGGGGGTGGGCTCAGCAACGCACGTGTCGGGGGGAGGGAGGTGTGGGGATGTGTGTGTACACCCTCTATATATACCACCACCGTGGCACAGGCGCCAGAGGAGGCACAGATCAGAGGAGTCGGCAGCCGACAGCACACCCTCAGGTAGGAAATCTGCTTCAATTTCCCATCCAAGGGGGGCTTTGGCTGGTTTGTTTTTTACTCTGGTGGTTTGTCCTGCTTTAATTCACAAACAGGTATTCCCCTGCCTGCCAAGGGTTAACTGAAATATCTCCCCGGAGGGAGAGAAATCTATCCCCTTTCTATCCCAAGAGAGGGAAAAGTTTCGGCTTCACCATCCAGCCCCAAAAATCGGAGCGGAGCCGGAGGGGATGCAACAAGAGTCAACATGGGCCACCTGCCCGAAGGCAGGGAGAAGCCCACGGGGTGCTGATGGGTTCCTCTGCGATGGGCAGGATTTTGTAAGGGTTTTTTTTTTTGAGCCTGCTGCACCTCGACTTTTCCCTATTCAGTATTTCTACCCCCTTTTTCCTTCCAGCTAGCACTCGACTGCGGGATGCTCCGGGAGATGCCTGCCTTGCGAGCAATCCCTTTTTCCCTCCCAGAAACAACTCCACAAAAGGGAGGAAAATGAGGAGGGTGTGTGTGCGGGGGGGGTGTTTTGATTTGGATTTTTTTTTGTTTTAGTCCAAAAAGCAGGAATGAATGGCTGAGACCTGGGGATGCAGGGAGAAATGTTCTCCCCTAGCTTTTTTCCCTCTCAGCAGCCCTTTCTCAGCCTCTCCAGCCCACATCTGTGTTTATAGTCGCGCCGCGGCATCTAATTTTGGCCAATTATGTCCAATTACCTGATTGAGGGGGCTCAACAAAAGGAAACGCTGATTTTTCTGGTGAGCGCTGGGCATCTGTAGCCAACCCCCCCCCAATCGTCCCCCCACCCCGATCTTCCCTTCCTAAATCTGTCCTGTTCTCCCTAAAATCCCCCCAAAAGCCATCCTCACAAAGGTGTATGGCATAGCCGGGGTTTGGGGGAGACGGGGAAGTGTTTTAGCCAGTGCCAGTGGGGGACACTGTTGGACAATATTGTGCTTTTCTGACTGGAAAGAGCTTTGAGCCGCTCAGTGCTGTCTCACAGAGGGGCTGGATCCCGCCCCGTCACATCTCCCTTGCCCTCTGGATCAGGCCTTAGCTTTGGGAAGTGGGGGGATTAATAGGGGGAAAAAATGCAGTGGGGTCGGGTTTTGCTCTGGGCGAGGGAAGTGAGGAGCTCCTAAGTGTGCTCCTCACATGGAGGGGCTATGACTAATCCTGACCCGGGCGTTTAAACCCTTGTGAAGGTGTTTGGGGAAGGAAGGTGATCCCGCTGCTGGGATAATCCCTACTGTGAGCATGTCCCACAGGAAGAGGGGATGGAGCAGGGGTGGGGAGAGGCAGGGAGCGTCTCCCCAACGCTGCCCACGAGCTCCCGACCCAAACCGCATCGAATCAAGTGAATAAAACCCATCTCAGACAGCACCTGCTTCCCCTTCCACCTCTTCTCCTTGGGTGATTCCCGTTCCACATCCTTCCCACCGCACTCCGAATCAGCCCTTTTATCTGACTGCATCTCCCTCATTATCCCACCCAGAGCAATAAATAAAAGCCACTTGTCTCGACAGATAACCAGACCTCACTGTTATCTGAACTGCAGGATGGATTTCTAGAAAAAGCTCTTTTTTTTTTTCACACACCCCCCTTCCCCCAAATATTAATGAGGGTAATTTAACTGGATTGAAAAACTCCACAGGATTCACCCTTGGGGCAGCCTATAGTGGGGGCAGTGTCCCAAAGCTATTTTGCAGGACGGAGGAGTGGCCATATCCTGACATCCTCCACCATGGGATGGTTTAGTTTTTGGGGAGGAAGAGGGAGGTTTGTGCACAGGAGTGGTTTTGGGGTCTTAGAAACTGTGGGAGGTGGCTTTGGTATGAGGCCAGGGTTGGCACGTCCTTTGCCAGGGTCGATAGCATCTCCAGGCAAGAGGGCAGCAGGATTGGCTCTGCATCCCTTGGGAAATAGGGTCCGGGTTCAGTTTAATCACAGGGAAAAAAAAAGCGGAGGAGCAAAAAGCCTACACACACACACACAAACACACACACACACAAAAAAAAGAGGGGAAAATGGGGAGAAATGGAGAAAATGGGGGAAAAAATGGAGGAGTGGGAAGGAAAAATATGGAGAAATGGTGAAAAATGGGGGGAAGGACATGGGAAAAACAGAAAAAATAGGGAAAAATGGGAAAAAATAAGAAAATAAGAAAAAAAATGGGAAAAAATAAGAAAATAAGAAAAAAAAAGGGAAAAAAGACATGCCTTTTTCTCCTGGGTCTGTGGCTGTGAAACTCAGACAGAGGCTTTGTGCCACCACCACCCCACAACCCTGCATGCCCCTCCGCCCCAACGAGCAGAAAGGAAAAAAATTGTTCCCTTTTCCCCAGGATGACTTGGTTTGGGGGAGGAGGCACCGACATGCAGAGGAGGGGATGTTTCCCCCTACCCCGGCGGGCCAGGCAGCCGATAGCATCTCTCAATTAACCGGCAAGCAGAAAGCCGTCCGTAATCCCGGCGCCTCCTCCGCAGCCAGATGTGACGTCCTTTTCCCAGGACATTGAACTTGATGTCTCTTGGGGACACGAGAAGAAGGCTTGAGGGGTGGGTTTTAGCCCCCTCCCTGTCTCTGCTGAACCCCATTTTGGGGCTGAGGGATTTTTGTTTTTTTTCTTTTTGGAGGGAGGGGTTGCCCTCTCCCGGGAGCTTTCTGCAGAGCCTCTGACTCACATCGCCAGCCAGTTTTAATGAGACTCGACGAAGATTAAGCTTTAATTCCTACTCCTTATCAGCTTTCCCTCGTACCCTCCAGCAAATGACAACTGGGAGCTATCAGGCTGACAGGGATGAAGGTGACTGTGGTGTCAGTCAAGGGGCCCCAATGGATGTTGTGTCTCCGTTGCAAGGAACAGAAGCGTCCCCCCACCTTGATGGGGTGGGAAATAAATGGGGACCTCCTTCCCAGGTGCTCATCTTCCCCCCTAGAAAGCATCTGGAAATCCTACTAGAGCAACATATGAGTTGTAAAGCTATCATCAGCGAGGTCTTCCTTGCCTCTGAGCATCTTTTTACTGAGGGTGGGGGATTAGACACTGTCCCAGGCTGCCCAGGGAGGTGGTGGAGTTCCCATCCCTGGAGCTATTGCAAAGCCGTGTAGCCGAGGTGCTGAGGGACATGGGGTAGTGGTGGGCTTGGCAGCATGAGGGGAGGGGGTGGACTCGAGGATCTTGGTGGTCTTTTCCAACCAAAATTATTCTATGACTCTATGATCCTGGTATAGGGGCTTCTGAGTGCTGCTCCAGCATGGAAGGACCTTAGTGCTACCAAGAGTAGCCCCAACCTTCATATCCCCATCCTGCTCCTCTCCATCACCTCTATCTCATCCCCTTATTGGCTTAGAAACCTGGGACCTATTCCCAACGACCATGGGGATGAGGATGAAGGCATGGAGAGAGGGCCAGGAGGACCAACCCTCCTGGTAGATTTGGTTCCCAAACCTCTGGGGAGAGGGAGGAACACGCATAGCCTTAGTCATATCACTGAATCGCCAATTCAAGTTGCAAACACAGACGGGACATGGGGCTCTTTGGGAAATGGTTTTGTGCTCTATGCTGGGCAAGCCCAGACCCTGGCAGTTCCTGTGAACCCCCTTGAGACAGGGACAGGTACGGCAGCATCCCAAAAACAGCCAGGAGGGGAGAGTGGAGCAGGACATCCCTGCTGGGCTCGGGTGATGTTTGGATAAGGAGTGTCCTGCTCAGGCAACAGCCGGGACGTGCTGCCCCACCACGTCCACCTGCTAAAATAAGCCCTGACTGGGACCGGTGCCATGGAAAAAATGAAGCCAGGACACATTGGATCTGATCTGGGGATGGGAAGGCAGAAGGATTCCTTTCCCGAAAGGGTACTTTTGGCTGGGAGACAGGGATCAGGCATGTTTTAAAGTGGGGGCGGGGGGAAATTGGTGGTGGTGAGGGAGGACAGGCTGAGACTGGGCACCTTTCAGTGCAGGTGTGGGGCTCGGCAGTGCCGGTGCTGCCCTGGTTTGACAGGAGTCCTGTCTCCCTGCCCCACAGCCGCTACCGGTGCCGGTGCCGCCATGAGGGCTGTGCTCTGGGACCTGCTGCTGCTCTGCCTCTTCGCCCGGGCGCGGGGCGACTGCCGGAGCGATTGTCTGCGCTGTGACCGCCACCTCTACCGGGACGGCTTTGACGTCCTCGTAAGTCCCTCTCCCACCGTGGTTGGTAGTACCCATGGGTGTTGGGCCAGCTGCATCCCCCCTGCACACACACTGGGTGGGCATCCTCCTCTCTGTGCTGGGGTTGGGGTTTGGGGTCTGGGCGAGGCGGGGCAGGAGGGGGCTTTGGTTGCCGATTGGTGACCAACCTCGAGGAGGATGTGCTGTCACTGTCCCTCCTCCTTGGGTACCCCCCAGGGACACCATGCAACAAGATGATCGCAAGGGAGGACACAGGCCCCCAAATCTGCTGCTGGGAGTGATAGGGATGAAGCTGCAATGGCCCAAGGAGGGTCCCAAGACTCTGAGTATCCCCAGCTTTCCTGTCCCCATGGCTTGCAGCATTGCTGTCCCCACCTCTGCCAAGGCCTGACCTCAACCCCAGACTCCTCCAATATCCTCCACTGATCCACCAAAACTGCTCTCTGAGCTCCACCAGGATGGGGCCAGCTCTGCGGATGGCTGAGGAGCCATGGGAGGCACACCACAGCCCCTCTCATCCTCTTGATTTACCTCCAACACTGGTGGAAAGAGACATTAAATAGCGGGTTTGATTTTTTTTTTCAGTCCCTAAATCCTTCCTTTTCCCCTCCACTGAGCTGTGGCCATGCCCTGGCTGGCAGTATTTCATTCCCTCCCATTCCCCCTCCCTCCCACCTGCTCACCTATTTATTAGCAATGATAAGTAACGGTGGGTTGAGACGTCCACTAAAAAGAGTCAGCAGCTCAGGAAGCCCCCAGGACTGGGAGATGTTCCCCTAAAACTTCCAGGGCTCTGTGGAGATGCTGGAGCCACCTCAGTGCCACCTCCTTTCTGGCAAAGCCTTCTGCAATCACACACTGCTGCCACCAAGTTTTGGGGTGCAATTGCCCTGGTTGCCCCCTGGAATGATGTTTTGGGCACTGACATCTCTGCAGGACTCCTGTTTCTGGAGCTGCAGTTCACTCTGTCTTCCCCAGACAGAAAGATGGAGAGGAGATAGGATGGTTGGTGGCTCAGGGGGCCAGTGCAAGATTGTATCTCAAAGCCAAAAGTGGTTAGAACCAGGAGCTGAGTAATCTTGAGGCTCAGTCTCAGCTGGAAGAAGTAACATCATGGTGGGATTTGATACAACCCTCCACCGTTTCCAAAGAAGGACTATCCAAGAAGTCTCATCCATGACGTGGCTGATCCATCTTCCGAGGTAGAAACAGGAGATCCTTGTGAATAGGAGATACCCTGTACAAGCATCGTGGCTGCCAGGGCAGGACAGGGACCAGCTAACGGAGATGCTCTCCAAGATGTGGATGAGTCACCTACGTCCTGGTCCCCAGAGGCATCAGGGACAGTGCAAACCCACGGTGGCATCGCTAATACCAACTGAAGGTCGGAAGGAGCCTTCCTGGGTGGTTTTGGTACTAGAAGTGGAGGAGCACTGGCTCGTGTCTTCTGAGGACTTCCAAAACTTTCCTACAAGACATCGCCTTGTGAATTAAGATCATGGCACAATGGCCAAGGATCTCAGGATATTCATGGGACTGTTTTGTGGATGAGTGTTAGGACCATTGATGGTCTTCAGCCTGGATGACACCTGGGGTCATCCCTCTACAAGTCCGTCAGCTGATGCTTACCAGAGCTGATATCTGCCTGTCATCACCACCTTTCATCTCCAATGCAGGGCTCCATCAGAACACTGTCCATCAGATGTAGACCCTGCCAAGGCGTTGGAGATCCCAGGACAGGATCTTGGTTGGGCACAGGATGCCTTCGGTGTCTCCTTAAGTACTCTTGTAGGTGTAATCAAATCATCAAAGAATCAATTTGGTTGGAAAAGACCTGTAAGATTGAGTCCACCCACTGACCTCAGAGTGCCAAGCCCACCACTAACCCATGTCCCTCAGCACCTCAGCTACACGGCTTTGCAATAGCTCCAGGGATGGGGCCTCCACCACCTCTTGGCATACAACACCCTTGTCACCATCTCACTTTGGGACAACTGTTTTTCTGTCGTCTTTGTGTCTGAGGAGCCTATGTGCCCTGAGGGATGGAAATGGCTAATTGCTGCAGAGCCGTGCTTGAACTGCAGCCCTGAGACACCATGGTGAGACCTGTGACACCTCTTCCCTGGTAAAGTTAATGAACCCACAGCGAAGAGGGTCTTTGCAAGGGTTTTGTCTCACAGACAGCCTGCAGTGCTGAGACACGTTAATGTGCTTCACCATGGGGTTCCCCAGCTGGTGGTAAGCATTTGAAAGAGTTCATTTTGAAGATAACACTGAGATGGACACACTTCAACATGAGTGAAGAAAACCCTTCCCTTCTGGATACTGCAGCCCTGGTTTCTTGGGGCATTCATGTAGTTTGGTTCTTCTACAACGATTTCCTGAATGCTGGTTTTGGTGGTACCAGCCCACCTGGGGCTATCACTGCACAGTGGTGCCAGGGCTGTATCCTGCCTTGGTGGATGAGGCCTCTTGGAAAGGGACGAGACACAAATCTGGTGGGATGCACCCATGGGTGCTAAGGAAGCCCGATGGCACCTCTTGATGAAGCTGCTCTTGATGGCCTTTAAAGGGATATGGCAATGCAGGCAGGTTCCTGGAGGTTGGGAGGAGGTGCCACACCTGTCTTTGAGGAAGGCATGAAGAAGGATGTGAGAAATCATGGTCTGGATGGCCTCACCTCAATCCTTAGAGACGTGGTGGTGCATGTCATCCTACAGAGCATTTCCAAACAGACAAAGGAGAAGAAGGTCACTGGGAGCAGCCAGCACGGATTTAGGAAGAGGAAATTGTGCTTGACCAACTTGATCCCTTTCTGCAGTGAGACAACCAGCTCATCCTAACTTTCATTGGGCTTTGACATTGCCTCACATGACACCCACCAGACCAGCTGCTGAAGCACAGGGTAGACAAATGGGCAGTGAGGTGGACTGGAACCTGGAGCATCCTGACATCTTCATCCATGACCGGGATGACGTGGCAGATGCACTCTCATCAATTAGCAGAGGATGCAGCGCTGAGAGGTGTGAATGGTGGATGTCAGGGTCACACTGCCATCCAGAGGCACCTTGCCAGGCTGGAGAAATGGGCTGGCAGGAACCTCAGGAAGTCCAGCCAGATGAAGAGTGAAGTACTGCCCCTGGTGAGGCACAAGCCCAGGCAGCAGGACATGCCACAGGCACACACTAGAGTCCCTTTCTCACCTCCACTGACCCATGACTCAGTGATTTTGTGGGGCTTATGTCCACATGAAGGGCCCAGAAGCACTGAGCATGGCATGGTGGGGTGAGTGCATGTAGTATGTCCAGTGTGGAGCATGGCCTGTCTAGGGAGGGTTGGGAGAGGCATGGTGAGCAGCAATCCCTCCCCTCACAGTGCCAAGCCCACCACTGACCCATGTCCCTCAGCACCTCAGCTACACGGCTTTGCAATAGCTCCAGGGATGGGGACTCCACCAGCTCCCTGGGCAGCCTGGGACAGGGGCTGACAACCCTCTCAGGGAAAAAGTTCTTCCTCAGCTCTAATCTAAACATCTCCTGGGGCCTAAAAACAGGTTTTAGGAGGAAATGCCTCCTCCAATGAGGCCAAGCAAGGGCTGATGAGCTGCCAGTGCCTTTCCACACGTGTCTTCCAATGCGTTGCATCTCTGGGTGAGATGGAAGTGGGGGGGATGCTCAAGCACCTGGCACTTGTGGGGACACCAAACCCCCTGTGACCGCTCATCCCTGTGTCTCCCATCCAGGTCTGCATCCTGGAGTGTGAAGGTGAAGCTGTGCCACGGGCCACCTGGGAGCTGTGCGCCGCCGCCAGCCGAGCTGCCCCACGGCCCCGTGACCTCTCGGATCTCCCGGATGATCCCTGGCACGAGGCGGCAGCGCCGGCAAACCCGCTGCAGGTAAGAGAGCTGCTGCGGCGGCAGGAAATCGAAGATGAAGGCGTCGAAGCGGTGCCGGGAGCCTTCGCTCTGCCCCCCGAGGACATTTCCCGACGGCTCGGCGGTTTCCCGCGGGAGACACGTGGCTCGTGGCCGGCGGCGCCGACGGCCAAGGGGGTGCAGAAGAGGTACGGGGGCTTCATCGGGGTCCGCAAGTCGGCGAGGAAGTGGAACAACCAGAAGAGGTTTAGCGAGTTCCTGAAGCAGTACCTGGGCATGTCACCCCGCTCCAGTGAGTACGACATTGGCGGCGGCATCAGCGAGCACAACGAGATCTAACGCAGACCCCGCCGCCGCCCGGCTCCGTCCACCATGGCCAAAAAAGTCAACCCTCTACCCCCTCTCGATCACCACATGTCCATAGGTGCAAATTAAAAACAAAAAGGGCGGGGGAGGGGAGGGGGGAGAAAAAAAAACAAGAGAAAAAGAATAAAGAAAAAATTGGGAAACAGCTTGGAAAAAAAAAAAGTGGAATTGGGGAGGGAGGCTGAGGGAGGCAGATGGAGGGTGCACGGGGAGAGGCCCGGGGCTGACACTCCCCCAGATGGGTAAAAGGGTCCTTGACCATCAAATAGGTCTTGCAGGATGGTTCAGCTCCCCCACCACTCCCCCCCCCCAAAAAAAAGAACAGTGAAAAATATTCCAATAAGTAAATAAAATAAAAAAGAGCAAATTTTTAGAGTTAAAAACTTTACAATTTAATAGTTTGAACAAATTTAACACTTTGAATAAAAAAGTCAAATTAAAATACAGTTCTTAACGTCAATAGATTGTCATAGTTTCACATGAATTCCAAACAAATCCTCATAGATCCAAATCAAGCTGAACCTTTTCCTCCCTGTCACCAGTTTGAGCAGCGGGTTAACCCCACTCTGCCACTCCCCGGGACACGCCGGGATGCTGGGAGCCTACATCCCCTACCCTACAGCTGCCGAGAACACCCTCTCTCAACTCCTCCAAATTTACAACCTGGGAGAATTCCCACCCCCCCTTTTTTTTTGGTGCTTTTTCTTTTTTGGTTTTTTTTCTTCCCCTGGGTGGCATCTCCCAACATTAGGGGATGCACCCTCCACTCCCTCTGCTCTCGGCTCAGCTGCCTTTTTTTTCCTTTCTCTCTTTTCTTTTTCCCT
>WBNH01005618.1:40161-59275 GCA_013401255.1 Urocolius indicus | reverse complement strand
AAAGCTGTCCCAAGGAAAAGGACCTGGGGGTTGTTAATCAACGGCAGGCTGAACATGAGCCAGCAGTGTGCCCAGGTATTCAAGAAGGCCAATGGCATTCAGGTCTGTATCAGAAACAGGGTAACCAGCATGTCCAAGAAAGTGATTGTCCCCCTGCACTTGGCATTGGTGATGCCGCACCTCAAATGCTGTGTTCAGTTCTGGGCCCCTCACTACAAGAAGGACATTGAGGTACTGGATGGAGCATGTCCAGAGATGGGCAACAAATCTGGTGAAGGGCCTAGAGAACAAGTCATATGAGTAGTGGCTGAGGGATCTGGGGATGTTTAGCCTGGAGAAGAGGAGGCTGAGAGGAGATATTACTTTCTGCAGCTATCTGAAGGGGAGTTGTATTGAAGTGGGGATCAGTCTCTTCTCCCAAGTAATGAATGATAGAACAATAGGAAATAGGCTCAAGTTGTGCCAGGAGAGATTTAGATTGGAAATTAGGAAGAACTTTTTTACTGAGAGAATTGTTAGACGCTAGAAGTGGCTGCCCAGGGAGGTGGTGGAGTCGCCATCCCTGGAGATATTTAAAAGAAGTGTTGATGAAGTGCTAAGGGACTACAGTGGGGGACTTGGCAGTGGTTAGTGTTTGAACGTGATGATTTTAAAGACCTTTTCCAACTAAAATGATTATATGATTCTAAGTTTAAAATTTAAACGGCACAGTCACAATTTGTAAGTAATTCCCCTTTATAATTGCTATACATGTGCTATTTAGCACTGTATACTATTTGAAGTCTACAGGTTTTCATATACGCTATAACAGGAATTCCGTGGCAATGGCCAGCAGCAGTTAACAACGATGACCGCTTGGTGTCACTATTGTCATTCAAATTTGCACTTGAAAAACTCGTTAGCTGTGTTTTGGTATTAGTGAGAAAGTGAATGTGACATTTCAGATTATCAGCATTTTGAATTACTTGGGTTACATTCTATGTTTTTTAACTTCAGGCCAGCACAGAGGGCTTAAGAAGGCAAGAAAGAGATTAAAGAGAAGTCTCCTTCAGTGTACTCACGTAGTTGAAGCTCTGCAAATCTGGGGAGCAAATGACTGAAAGGCAGAGCCATTTTGGTATTATTGTCTAAGCCCTAAAGAGCCATAGACTACAAAGGGTGAAGAAATTTCACACTTACACGCATTTCTCTGAGTCAGGCATTTCTTTTATGGACTCTTCAGAAAACGTATGAAATCTGGAAGACTAGTTGCTTGTCAGCACCATTTGTTCTCTCTCAGAATAGCTTGAGCTCCTGGGAACCTTATTTAGCTATGGAAAGAAAAGTCTCTGTCCTCCTTCCCTTAGTGCCAAGGTTTACATGAGAAAGCTCGTACTGTCTTTGCCAAAGAAGACGTATCTTGAAGAGAGAGATTTTTTTTTTTTCTGCATTTTCCATCTTGATCACTGCCAGAACAGCTTGAAAACCGCAGAGGCTTGCAAAACAAGAGCAATGACAGAGGGAAAGGTGCTAAGTACTGTGGTGGTTTGATGAAGCACATCTCTTGAAAGACAAGCCGTCCTCATGAGGCACATAGTAAAACATTGTACTCTGCCTCTCCTGATGCCTGGAAAATATTAATGCTTTAAGCTCAGAAGCCAAATAAGGACCCTTGGAAATTCAGGCAGAGCTGAGTCTTACAGCCGAGTGCAAACTTTAGTGGCTGTGTTCTGCGGCTCTGCTTCCATCATTCTTTTACTACCTTCTCCTACAGACCTTGCATAGCCATCGTAGTTGTCTTACGGCAATCTTTCCACAAGCAGGTATGCATCTGCTAAAACATTTTCTGCTCCAGCTCATTTACCCAGGATAAACAAAGCAGGTGGAAGATCTTGTCGAAGGGACAGTACATGAGTGGACTGTGATTAAGCAGTCCTGAGAAGCTGAATGGTTGTGGCTTTTCTGTTATGAAATTAATTTATGATGAGGTTTATAGATATCTTCAGGAGACATCTGCCTCTGATCTGAAGTCTTATATATCATGTACATGACAGATCAAGCTCTGGAGTGGTGATTTCCTGAGATTTATTGATCTACTCTTTTTTCATCCCTCACCCCTCATTCTCTGACTGGTAAATTGCAGATTAGCCATGATGTTGGCTCTGTATGGACAGACCTTGGTTGTATTTGAAAAGCTGGCCTTCTCTCCTCTAATCATGTCCTACATGCAGAGATTTCATTAAAAACTGCTTTTCTAGGCAGTGAAAATGAAAGTCACCACGAACAAGCAAGACCTGGTCATTCTTAATTACAGAATCACAGAATCTCAGGGGCTGGAAGGGACCTTGAAAGATCATCTAGTTCAACCACCCTGTCAGAGCAGGACCAGCTACAAGTAGGTCACACAGGAACTCATCAGGTGGATTTTGAATGCCCCCAGAGAAGGAGACTCCACAACTCATCTGGGCAGCCTGTTCCAGTGCTCCCTCACCCTCACAGTGAAGAAATTCTTCCTTGTATTTCTTTGGAATCTCTTATGTTCCAGCTTGTACCCGTTGCCCCTTGTCCTATCATTGAACATCACTGAGAACAGCCTGGCTCTATCCTCCTGACACCTATCCTTTACATCTTTTTAAACATTAATGAGATCACTCCTCAGTCTCCTCCAAGCTGAAGAGCCTCAGCTCCCTCAGCCTTTCATCATATACATTTGTCTCAGGATACTTTACATCAACTCTACTGTTATGCACTTTACTGCCAGAAAAGTGATGTGTAAGCTTATGCTATAATAATGTCTTAGTGTTACACATTTTTCCACATCTGTTGAGTAAAAGAATGTAACTAAGCTACTGACATGATTGCTTGGGCTAAAAACTTCTTACAAGTGAAGCATTCTTAGAGATTTAAATGGAATCATATTTCTTGTTTTTGAAACTCTGTCTTTGAGTATAGAAGTAATATTTAAACTATGTCATACTATTCCAGGTGAACACCAGAATACCCCTTTGGAGATCAATTTTTAAGTGAGATCTCATTTTTTGTTTTCTTTTTCCTGCATGTCAATAAAAATGCTAGTGTGAGTTAAATGCTGAATCTATGATTTTGGAAACCATTCTGACCTGATTTTAAAGACATTGTTAAAAGAACTAGACATAAGTTCACTGTTCTTGATAAAAACAAGTGTGGGGACACTTCCCATAGTACATCATTTTATGAGGTACCAGATTTTTTAAGGGGCCAAAAGAGGTTTGATATGTAAATCAGTTAGATTTCCCTTTTGCTGCAAAGAAAATGGCTCTGTTTATGAAAAAAGGCTTTCTTCCCATGATCATATAGCATCAAAACCTTGATGTGTAGGCAGTAGGCCCTCAAAAGTAATACTCTAAGAAATAGTTCTCATGGTATTCACGTATATGCTAATCATATAATGAATTCAAGATTATTTTTAGGAGCTGCTATCGCATGAGCAGCTATTGCCATGACAGCATGTTCTTAAATATTTTAAAATTTTTGCAGATTATAAAAATATTAATGATTTCTTATTATCTCTTCAGCAGCCAAACGGTCTCAGGAGAGTCAATCAAACTTCTACAGAGACTAAGCTTGTAAATAGCGTGTCTTCAGAATCCAGAGACATGAATTTTTCAGTTCAGACTCTTTGGCCTGCAAACAATCATATTAATTTTTCTGTTTCCATGGAAAGGGATATTAAAATAAGAAAATATATTTTAAAAAGAAATAGAAAATAAAATTTTGGCGAACATATCATAGAATCATAGAATCGTTATGGTTGAAAAAGACCTTTAAGGTCATCAAGTCCAACCACTAACCTAACACTCCCAAGTGCATCACTAAACTAAACCATATCCCTCAGCATCTCAACTGTATATCTTTTGAAAATTTCTGGGGATAATCATTTTACCACCTCCCTGGGCAGCCCATTCCAATACTTAATTACTCTGTCAGTTAGATCCAGCCTTCCTGGACTCCTCTGCCCTTCAGGACTGCCTCCCAAGGAACACTGGCTCCCAACTTCCTAACCAATTCAAAATCTGCCCTCTGGAAATCTTAGATGTCAGTTCTGCTGATCGCCCTCCTTGCTTCTCTGAGGACTGGGAACTTGATCATTTTGTGATCACTATGCCTTAGATGACCTCCAACTTGTAGGCAGAAAACATTCATGTCATAAAATTAAGGATCTGAAAGACTTTTTAGACATTTTAGTAATATGAGGGAAGGATTACTGAAAGGAAGATAATGACATTTTTCTTATTTCCAGATTCAATTTTGGTGCTACCTGCAGCAATGAAGAGTAAGACTGATGTGTTGGGGCACAGCCCTCTGCTGATGCAGTTAAAGGGCTGGGCCAGTTTAAGCGCAGCCAGGAGTCCAGTGCACTATGCTTCCCATCTGGCAGCCACACTGCAAACCTGCAATCTCATACCTATGCATTAGCAAAGTAGCTGAGCAAGCAGTCAATATCACTGTGACAAACCTGACAGAAGAGAAAGAACAGGGCACGATTCTAGCCTGACAAAATTTGGCTGCTGTAGCAAGTGGAAGGGCTCAGAGTTGCTTACCTTGCACTTGGGCAAGACTCAGCCCATCAGCTGGCCCTACTGCAGTGACACTCCCAACTAGGCAGTATTTCACTGGGGCTAACTCACGCTGAAGTAAATTCTTGCCAGTCAGCAAAGCTACATAACCCAAAGTGACACTTTGGATGGAGTATCATCCAGAGCTAGTGTACACATACATTCATGAAAGAGAAGGGCTGGTAAGACAGAAGGTTTTGGTAAATCACAGAATGTTAGGGTTGGAAGGGACCTCTGGAGATCATCTAGTGCACCTCCCCTGCCAAAGCAGGTCCCCCTAGATCAGGTCACACAGGAACCTTTTGTGTTTTGTGACAGCCATGAGCTCCATTATAAAATAAACTTTGTAGGTAAGAGGATTATAAAAACAGATTCATAGGTAGATTTACTCCTTTACTAGCAATTTATACTTCATAGATACTGCTACATTTTATTGGCAGTAGAGGCTAAATATACCCTACTAGAGCAATTATGTGTGATTGATAGACATCTGTAGCTTTATAGATAACTTCTTTTATTAAAAGAAAACTTTGTAATTAGAGCTTGAAGTTGCTAGTAATAACATTTTCATAAAGGAAAAAATAATGCAAGCAGACATAGAGCTGCATATAGATGCTTTCTCAGAAGGTACTGCAATAACTACGTATAAGCTAAAAGTTTTTACTGATAACATTTTAATCAACATAGAGATACATATATTTCCATAAAAATATTAGAAAAAGCTTTTTCTGGGTTCCGCTCATCACTGAACAACACCAAGGAGGGCCACAGATACAGGCATCTCCTGGCCTGCACATGAACCTGATAGTACTGAGCATGGCAGGGAAGACTCATGGCAGGATTCTGTGCTACCTGGGATTTTAGGACTATTTCTACTAAACTTTTGAAAAAAACTGTGCTATTAAAATAAAAATTACTTCATGCTACCAGTTCTAATTTTCTTCTGACTTCTGTTGCTTCTCAGAAAATATTGTCTTTCACATCAATTTTAAATATTAACATCTTTTGTACTTAGACACAATAAATAATCTTTTTGTGAAATACACTGACTTCTATCACAAATTTCTTTACTGTAAGGGTGAGGGAGCCCTGGCACAGGCTGTCCATTGAGGTTGCAGAGTCTCCTTCTCTGGAGATTTTCAAAACTTGCCTGGGTATGTTCCTGTGTGACCTGATCTAGGTGAACTTGATTTAGCAGTGGGGTTGGACTAGATGATCTATTGAGGTCTCTTTCAACACCTACCATTCTATGATTCTATTGTAAAAAACATAAGAAATAAAATTAAAGATAGGTAAACTAATAGAGGTTGGACACACTTGGGCCTTTTGCTCTGCTGTTACATGTTTTCCAACAATACAACACAGCAGAGAAAATGCAGTATGTAATGAGAAGAGAAGTGTAAGGAATGAAGGCCATGCCATGCATTTTCTGAAAAATGATACGATTTCTGCCTGACTGGCAGTCATGTTGTCAAGCTTAATTAAAGTTTATGAAGCACATCAAAGTCTTTAGATAAAAGGCATAGTACCATGAACTTGGAAATTGGTTATTTTCAGCACTAAAGAGTAGAAGACTAAAATACAAATGCTTTTGTCTTGGTTTGGTTAACATTAATCCTGTATGTGGATTTATCCAAAAGGAAATACAAAGGGGCTTGTAATTTTTTAGTTTTCATAGAATCATAGATTTGTTTCAGCTGGAAGAGACCTTCAAGATCATCGAGTTCAGCCTTTGTCCCAGCCCTATCAACCACTATACCTTTTCCCTAAGTGCAACAACCACCTGTGTCTTAAACACCTCTAGCGATGGTGACTCCACTACTTTCCTGTGCAGCCCGTTCTAATGCCTGACAATCCTTTCAGTAAAGAAATTCCTCCCAATATCCAGTGTGAACCTCCCCTGGTGCAACTTGAAGCCATTTCCACTTGCTCTATCACTTGTTACTTAATTGCTTGTTACCTAATATCACAGAATCACAGAATGTCAAGGTCTGGAAGGAACCTCAAAAGATCATCTAGTCCACCCTCCCTGCAACAGCAGGATCTCTTAGAGTAGATTCATACAGAAACTCATCCAGGTAGGTTTTGAATGTCTCCGGAGAAGGAGACTCAACAACACATCTGGGCAGCCTATTCCAATACTCCCTCCCCCTCAACAGTGATGAAATTCTTCCTTCTGGATCTATTAGGGGAATGAGACACTCCCTGGTCTTTTTTTTATTGTTAATGTATTTATAGAAACTTCTTTTATTACCTTTTACCTCTGAAGCCAGTTTGACTTCTAGCTGTTTAACCTTCTAATTTTCTCCCTACATAGCTTAACAACGTTTCTGTACTCATAATGAATGGTGTGCCCCTTCTTCCAGAGGCCACAAACTCTTTTTTTCCCTGATTTTAAGCCACATCTCCCACAGCTCCCAGCCAAAGTCTGCCCTTTAAAAGTCCAAAGTGTCAGTTTTGTTGCCCTGCCTCCTAACATCTCTGTGAAGAGAGAACTTAATGATTTCATGGTGTTCCTCAGATAGCCTCCAACTGTCACACCCTCCACAAGACTTTCTTTGTTCACAAACAAGAGGTACAGCAAGGCGCTCTCCCTTGGTGTATTGCATTTCCAGCAGATATCTGAGAAGTTCAAGTCCTCAACAAGAACAATGGCAAGTGCCTGTGAGATTTCTCTCAAGTGCTTATGACAAGGTAGACAAGGTTTTGTCTACCTCACTGCTGTGTTTGGGAAGTCTATAGCAGACTCCCATAGCAATATCAGCTTTATTGGCCTTACCCCTTAACTTTAATGGTTTTATTACCATTTATATGAGAGAAAATATTTGTAGTGATACGGAAGGTATTGTTGGTCTGAAATGCCACTGTAAAATATGTATTTACTCTGTAATTTATTTAATATTTTGTTTTCTTATCCCCTTCAAAGTGTCATTGAAACAGATAATGTATTATTCAGCAAAAGTTCATATTAGGCTACAGTAAGTTTTCAACTTATTTTAAATAAATCCATTTTCTTCTCTGGATTTATTTGCAAAGGATTGTGCAGCAGGGAAGTTGCAAGACTTACACACAACTATGGCTATGTGCTCCTTGCTTCTACCCAACCTGACTTGTATTTCCTATAACCCTGCTCAAGTGATAAATGCCAGTGGTGATTGGATGCATCCAGTTATGTGGATTTGGGGGAGACAGATAATGGTTCTTGATTATTGTGTGATTTGTTTTAGTTGTGTAATTTTCTATATATTTTACAGTAATCTTTACTCTTAGATGTGCATGTTCCTGTATCTGACAAATTGCTAGTGTGCATTACTTAAAGTACTTATTCTGAACAATTATTTTTGCTTGCCAGTTTGTTTATTTTTCTTCCTGATAACTTATTTTAGTTTTTGTAGCTTTCTAATTCTTCTCCTCATGAAATTTTAAAATTTGTAAATGAAATCTAACTAGAATAAAATAATAAAATATTTCTTAATGAGCAATGTTTCCAGTTTTAGCATAGGTTAGTATACACTCAGTCATTTTAGTGTGCAAAGTTCCCAAAAAACCTAAATGAGAAGGTGGTGCATTCTGCAGGGTGTCTGTTATATTGGTTTGTATATTTTGCTTGGCCTGTTGTGAATATGGTTCAAAAGCACCTCTGGGTTGCTGAACAGAGGATGTTGGATCCAAAGGCATATTGTTGGAAGTTGCCATTACAGGGGTATACAGGACACGTGACTACAGAGTTCCAGGATGATTCTTGTCATGGGTAATCGTGCCTTTGAAATTCTTTGTAATTCTATGTCTTAGCCACATCACTTAGTAAAACTAAGAATAGCCTACAGTCAGCCCAGAATGTGGTCTAACAGGAGAGTCATTAAAATAAGCAAGTAATCTAGCTTTAAGCTCACGTTCAAAGCTCCAACCCATAAAGATTCGTGGATTGTTTTCTACATGGTTTCACACCGTGTGATTCAGGGAAATGCTCCCCATGATGAATAAGGATAAACACATGTGGATAGTGTTTGACTGTATGGCTATCAACTTAAACTTACGTCAAATAAAGTGAATACTTCTGTTTAGCTCTGCTCAGGAGAGATGAGTCTGTCTTTTTCCTTGTAACAAGCCTATAGATACAACATTGATTGGTGCCAAGGGCTGTCCAATGTTTGGAATTCTGTTTTAAGAGGATTACATGATAAAAGCTGGTGATACAGGGAAGAGTTAATCCTTCCATTTCTTTGTTACTTTGAAGAAGTTTGATTTAATGCTTTCTGTCCTCTCTTCCAGGGAACCACATTTTCAAGTGATACCAGCTTTAAACAGAACATATATTTTCTGTCAGAAATAGCCACTATTTTTGTACTATTTTTCTCCCTGTAGTTTATGCTCTAAAGGCATTTTTAAAAGTCTATTAAATTACAGTTATACCTGGTGTAATTTCAGGGTTTTCTGTCTTCACTCTTCAAGCTATAGTGTCTTGTTGAATAAAATTACAGTATATTCCAAGTTTGTTCTCTATTCTGTTTTAAATAAGCTCATAAATTACATTGAAGCAAAAAACAATTAGTTTTTACAAGTCGTTAAGACCACTGAAGGTTTAAATCAAAGTCTGAACGACCACATTTAAAAGAGTGGCCAAAGATCTTATAAACCTTCCAGTCCTGAAAAATGTATCTTCATATACATATATTCCAGAGAACAAATAGGTTAGAGTAGAATAGAGTATACTGAAATTACACGAACAACAATGGACAAAGTGAAAGAGACCATCAATAACAACTCTGATGCTTCTCATCAAGCCTTTAAGGGAATATTTGGATCTCTTATTTTGTACTGTGCCTTAATTTGGCATCTTCCCTAGAGCTTTGCTTGTTTCAATAATTTTTGTCTCACCCTTTCAAAATTCCTTAAGATCAATGATACCATCAGTTCTGTATTTGTTTTCCTCCACTTATTTTATTGTGTTTTCTTCCCAGTATTTGTCATCTTATATTATTTGCCATTTCCAGCATTTGCCTGGTTTTACTATCTGTCACACATTAAGCAGCTCATATTTTTAGGACTTGTCATTTCTCTTTGCATTTAATTTCAATATTTGTGATACGTCTTTTCTTCTTCCCATGACTCATAACTCGTTTGCTCTCAGTACTTCTCCAAACGGCTACAGGATAGATTCCTGGATAATGTGGAAGGTTGCAAAGTCCATGGATATGGCCCACTATTCTTATTAGCATACATGTTCTGGGAACACAATAATTTGATGAGTTAAACAATGCAACTTTCTGATTTTGACTAGCATTAAATTATTGTATATGTACAATATTTCTTGATATATTTCCCAGGCATTTCAAGAAGACCTATTATTTGATATCTGAATATATTTAGTGGTAATTGTCAAAATACTCACATGCTATTATTTTGCATTATTAAAAAAGATACATTTGTAAATGCTGTCTCCATTGTGCATATTGCCTAGTAGAGTGCAATTCAAATAGACAAGTTTTTCTGTTTGCTTGTGGAAGAATTCATGTGTATAAATAACTTTTGAGTGTATCACTATGCATTGTGTTGTTTCAAAGACATGTTTTGTGGTGCATTAAGTGTAATATATCTCATATGCTTCTTATGAAGTCACAGTTAAATCCAAAAAGAACAAAATGTGGAAGGAGAAAATTTACAGTGAAAAATACGTATCTCAGTATCATATAAAAATACTTAGTTGTTATATAGTAATTCTTAAGTGCCTACTATCTGTTTGAAAGGTGGAAGCAGAACAAGGATGATGTTGGCAAGGTGTGGGAATATATAGACATCCTCAACACTGTCAAAGATCCAGTCTTCTGGAGGAGATGGGAAGTAATTAACTCTGAATCAGATAAAGAAAACAGGAGAGGAGGTTTGAATGCTCAAGGGTAATCTGTGCAGAACTTCAGTTTCTTAGCTTACTCTACCATGCTGGTTTCACTGTATTTTTGTTTCATTTCAATGCCTCAATGAGGGAGCTGTCTGACATCTCTAGGCATTTGCCTACTGCAACTTTTCCCAGCACTGTGGTGTCCATATACCCCTCTGCATTCTGAAATTCTTTCTTCTGATGCAGTCTTTTACTCTTCTCATTCACTCTGGAATAGAAACTGAGCAACAATCTGCTCCCTATGTATCAAAAGATCTAGTTTCTTTGCCTTTTTAAACACTTTTGAACTCGTACTCTCTCTACTTGAATCATTTATTCTTACATACAGAAACATGAGAAAGCCTGCCATCCTTGAGAAGATACATGCCTGAACTCTGGAACATCAACTCTTTCATGGTTCTCCTATTTAGAAATAAAATGTCAAGCTGGTAGGCCCCATACCTAATGTCGTTTTGCCATGTTTATTCTTACTTCATATTAAGAAAAGTTTCTGACTACCAGTAGATGACACTGCAGTCAAAAGAAAGTTCCTGGAGGATTTTCACTATGAGTAAAGCTTCTTTCCTAAAATATATATGAATGATAAACCATTGATATTTCTAACACTACTCCCCACCCCATCTACCCCCCTTTTAAATTTTTTTTTTTTTTTTAATTTATTTGACAGATCAAGTCCTTGAGAGAATGAAATATGCCTCAGGAAGGAATTCAAGATTTAGGTCCAGATTTTTAACTTCTGAAAGTCAAGTGGTTAGAAATTTCTCAGCAATATGTGTTTTATTGAAAAAAAAAAAGAAACCAATTAATTGTAATAGTTTGTTAAAGTATGATGCTCTAATGAAAAAGTATTGATTAAAAAAAAAAAAAAACACCCTGATTTCTTGATTGTATAGTAGAGTCTATTCAGCATAAGGAAAAGAGATCCAGGGCCAAAATACTTCAGACTCCTTTGATTAGGAGTAACCTTTAAATACATAGGACTGCATGATCTGGGTAATCCTCACTTGTTTTACAGACAATACTTGAACCAATCTCATGGAACCGAAGGAGAAATTTCAGCATAGATGAAAGAGTGTCTTTTCCTTCAACTCTGACTGTGGTACCTTTGGAAAAGGACAATGTCATAAATAAAGCTGAGAGCTATCTATTTAGGTTCTCTTTGCAATTCTGACAATGACTCTTTATTTGTATAAGAAGTTACTACCTTCATACACTTTTCTTCAAAATGAGGATAGTATCTACTTTGAGAAACCCATGGAGATAAATTTATTAGCTTTTTTAATGGAATATGAGATCTCAAAGGATTATGTGAGTGCAAAACATTACTGATTCTCCCACTCCTGTGTTACAGAAAGTTGTGTTAAGCAAGAACTTAGTGAAAAAAACTTTTCTGTTTCCCCCTGTGAATTTTTTTGACAGATTTGATGTTTTGGGATGTATGTGTGGCTATTATACTTTGAAATAACATTAGGACATTTCAAAGCTTCTATTTAAAATACCAGACCTGTATATCCCATATTAAGAAATATTTTGAGACCTGGCACACTAGAAATCTAGATCTCTGTTAAAGCCACTGTTATGCCCAAACATGTTAAAGGATTTGAACTTCTGTTTTTTTTTTTCTGTCTACATTTCACAGGTGTTTGAACCCTAGAATGGTAAGTTTTAATCAAATGCCTGAGGCATGTTGTTGAATAAGTCTGTGTTTCTCTCAATCATTGCTTTTGGAGATACTCCACATGGATAACTACATTATCTGTTTGGAGAGAGCATAAGGGAAAATGACTTAATAGTCCAGAGAGCAGAAAACCTACTGGGTACGTGGGAGTGTGAGGTCCTGATACATGAACTGAAATAAGCAAAGCAAGAACATCACGGTTGGACTCTTACTCCCACATGCCTGCCTGAAACTTTTTTAAGGTCAGTAAACATCTGCTTTCTATTTGAATTTGACCAGATTAAGTCTTGTTCTTTAAAAGTAGTACAAGTGCTTCTCAGTAATACTTTTCAGTTTGGACACATCAACAGGTTCTGACAAACAATTATTTCATTGAAAAATTGTCTGCCAGTTTTACTTCAAACAAACCTACTCTGTAATAAAAAAGATCAATGGTAGAACATACAACAAGTGAGTTACTGAACAAAAAGAAAATGTGTTTAACTACGTATCTCTGTGACTTAACATTATCAGGGTTAGAACTTCCTGGTACATGGTCTCGGGGTAACCATGGAATCGTGTTAAACATTGAAATCAAATAATGCATCTTTTTTGCTTGACAGTGTATTTTCATGAGCAGCAGGCACTTTCCTCCAGGGACCTACTTTTCAGTTAGAGGATATGAACAATACCCATTGTAGCAGAGAAACTGCTGAGTGAAAGCGATATGTTCCATGTAGCTTTTGCTGGCAGTACTTTACTGTGTTAGATACCTCATGATGTAATGGCTTTACTGTGTTAGATACCTCATGATGTAATGGCTTAAAAATATGAGTACAGAGGGAAGAAAAGCATTAGACAGTCCAACATGAAGTGTGGGGTAACTGTGGGTTTTCACAAAGTTGAATATTTGACTCTTTGTAAGTAACTTTTGAACTAGCTATAAAATTAGACTGTTGGCAAACTTGGGCTAATAGAGGAAAAGGGCAATGCAGAGTACATCTAGATATGGCAAAAGTGAAAAAAAAATATTACTACAGAGAGCAGTAGATGTAATAACTGATGCTGTACTTAAGGTCAATCTTTACTACAGCAGCTGCCAAGGTGTTGGTGCTGGAAGGTGTTGGAAAAGCAGTGGAACTGCAAAAACTGTAGTTGGATCTGTACCATCTTCTGTCTTCTCAGCAGAAGGAATCTTTGCTCCTGCCAGTATAAAACAGGTCCTACATTGGTTCTAAGAAAAAATGGCACTGCTGAATTACAATACAAATAAATGAGCTGTTTACCTTGTTTACCTGGAGGTTGTTCCACAATTGCTTGAAGTCACCAGAAAGATTTTCACAAAGTTGAGCAGGTGCTGAATCAGGCCCATAACAGAAAAGAAGATATGACTCTGTTTTATGGGCTTCAAGAAAACTACAGCCAAAGAAATGTAAGAGCTATCGGGTTATAATACCTCAATAATGGGATCTTACTTTGCAATTGAAGGAGGCTGGGAATGTAATTTCACAGATGAGAATGCCCTAAAGATACAGCTGGACAGACACTATAGGCATAAGGTAGACACATCTGTAGACCTCATTGTTCTAGTTTGAATCAGGATCAAGTATGTGAATTTATGAATTCCCTTGCTGTCCTCAAAGTTCACTCTGTGCATTGGTCTTGGAACAGGCAGACTGGATTTCTTTCTTTTTTTTTTTTTTTTTGTGTAAGTAAACCAGTAGAAATGCTGCAGGAAGATGCCTGCATTCCAGTTGCTAATGGGTGTTAAACAAATGGGATCAGACTAGAACTAGCTTTCAGCAAAACATTTAAATGGAATGTGGACTTCACATCATTTTCACCAACTCTTCTACCTCCCAGACCCTCTTCTTTCGAAACACACAACCTACTGACGTTAGGTGTAGCATAAATGACTTAAATTCAGTAATTTGTCTCCAATCCATGCATCAAGGTCTGTGAGAAGTCACCCTTCATTACAACCTACTTGTCCCTTTTGTATTTGTGTATTTGGTCTTTATTTGCAGCACGTGGAAGCAAACATTCCTTATTAACTCTCATTTTCCTTTGTGCTTATTTATGTTGCAAAAAAAAGTAAACTCTTTATAATATGGTAGAATGAGCAGAGGCAGATGCTGCTGCAACCTAGAAGATGGTGTTTTCTGTCATGCCATTTTCATTCATTGTGTCGGTACATCCTGCTACTTCCCTCATTGTCTGTTGAGTACTGCTTTTGCTGTTGTAAGATTCATTCATTAAAAACAATTTTAATGACTAACACCTACTAACTTCAGTGATTCATTGTCAGTTGTCTTCCATGTCTGCCTTCTAGAAATCAGCCTTTTATGCCCTAAAATGATTCCTGCACCCATCAGCTGGCAAAGCAGAAAGACCAGAGACATAGGTCTGAGGAAAATGGTACTCTGAAAGTAAAACTCAGAGGACAACTGTGGCACTTGAGAATACAGGACTTGTGAGATGATGATCTCTGTGTAGGTAGCCTGTTACTGAGTGCTTTGCCAAATGGGATAAGAAATTATCAGTTTCCAATTTCAGGCTAAAAAATTCTAACTTCAATAAAATGTAAAGAAGTCAGTAGAAGTCTTTCTAGTGACCTCAGTTGGTGTAGGAAAAACAATAGAAGTCATACTGTAGCCCTACTTTCACCTGTATTTTTTGTAGTCATCCTTCTGAATAGTCCCACTGTAGTAGGGTAGTAATAATCAAATAAGCTCTACTTTGGGGTTCACTGACTGAACCTCCTTGGGGAATGAAAGAGGAGAAAGAAAATCCAAGTTATGAAATAACCAGAATGAACTGCCTGATAAGGTAGGTCAGGAACAAAGATCTTATCCATGATCTGATTCCCACTTTCCCAGATGAGAGAAAGAAGGAATACCTCCAGAAATCCAAGTTTATTTCTATCTCCAGCTTATGTTTACTCATGTCCCCTTTTTGTTTCTGTGTGGCTGAAGGGATGGATACTCTTCTATTTGGACTCTTTTCATCAGAACATGGTTTAAAACAACATCTGAGGTCAGTGCTTTGGTGGACCAATTTCACAAAAAGGCCTTCATTCTGAAAGTAGATATGGTTTTCTGGACCTTTAACACTCAAGAGAGGAAGAGTTATTTCTTTCTCTGGAGAGGATATATAATAACAAAAGCTCTAGATAGGGTTGGAAACAATGCTAAAGACAAATTCTTTGATCAGGTCTTTTAAAACCAATGTAACTCTCATGAAGAAAAGTGTCATGAAGAAGATGTCACCATTTTCCTTGATGATGCACCAAAGCTTATAAATATGCAATGAATCCATAAAAAATGAGTTGTTAACTGAAATGTTACCAGTTTTTTACTAAGACAAAACTAAAAGGACTTCTTAAATAAAGTATATCGTCCTCCTACCTATACAATTCTCTGTTCTGAATGGCACTTTAGAGGAGATCGCTTGTCTGGGATTGAATCCAGTGGCTCTTACACTTTTAAAAGACTGCTTGGATATCAGATGCCTGTGAGCTAAGCTGGGATTGCTTCTGTACCTGCTGTTCTGCTCTTGAGATCTGAGAACAGGAACAGACGGTGACTCAACAGCCTTTGCAAGATACCGTTCACAGTAACACTGCATGACATACGAAAACAGCAATGAAATAATCCATATTCTATACTCTGTAATCTTCCTACATGCAATTCAACACTGTCCAGTTAGGCAAACACAACTATCATCCTCAGAACTTCCTATTCTTCTGTATCAGGGGAAGCTGCAATACTTTTATGACTGAACTTTGTCCTGAGTTCAGCCATCAACATGCCTGCTGACACGCTAAATTTACATTCAGATTTGGCATGTCAACGAACACAAAGCCCAGACACTGGATTCACTCAGGGTTTCCGTCTCAGCTTGATATCAGAAAGAAAGCAACTGAAGTGTGTTGGGCCTCAGTGAGCACTTCTAGCCCATTTCAGTACAAGATCAAAGAGAGTTTTGACTACCCTTGAAGGTGACTTAAAATATAGCAGCACAGAGAGAGACATTTGTACCCATGTACATTTCAGCTCCATCAGCCTCTGTTCCCAGTGACAGGACAATAAAGTAAAATATGAGAAATGATAGCTAGTGTAATTTCTGCTTCCTTTAATTTATTCCTACATTCTGTGACTGTAGCTAGCCTGTTGATTTTGGCCTGGTTCACAAAGATTCAGCTACCGGGTCTCAGATGGGAGCTGTGACTAATGACTGAGACACAGGAAAGAATAGCTACAGCTCTCTGCACTGTGATACTGATCTGCTTCCTCACATCCAGGTGAGGAGGATGGAGGATCAGTGTCACAGCTTGTGTGCTGGCTCCCTTTCTCTGGTAAACCCACGCCTGTCCTAAACTGGGGCATTTCTCATGAGAATACTCTGACTGTGCATTGCGTTCCTGTGACAACTAGGATTTGCAGTCAATCTCCTCTTCAAGCAGCTACTGTCTGAGGAAATAACTTTGAATTTCCTCTCCCAAAATCTCCTCTCTTGGGGGGACTTCTGAACCTAAGGACCAAGATCTTGCCACCCTAGTTTTCATTTTCCTGGTGCAAGTTAATCAGGTATACATTTTCCTACTAATCTCCCTTATTTTAACTATGTCCAAATATATTTTTACAGAGACATTATATCTCTGAATGTCCTATTTCTTGCTTTTTATTTCTACCTGGCCATTTATACTTATCTCCTCATAATCTCATAGGAGCCTCTGGTAAGACAACTGAATACTCAGATGGCACATACAATTCTCACAACTTAATACAATATAGGTTATATTCACATTAAAATGTTCTATGAAAAAAGTTAGTCCACAGCAAAGACACTGTATATCTGAAATAAAATAACAGTTATTTATTCTGACATGTGGAAAAAGATGACCATGAACTAGCTGATCAGTGTAACAATGCATACTGCTAGAATTAATAGAAAATTCAGGATAGCATAATGCAAGTTCTCCCAGTACTCAGTATTGATTGTTATGTTGGTATGCATGTAAAATAGGAGCATATGGCTGTAGGAGACAGTTTAGGTCATGATCTGTAGACAGTCTGGTTCATTTAGGTCAGAAAGCCTAAGAACTGTGGGCATCTGTGGCAAAATCTCTAGTTCAAAAGGCTATGGAGACTCCACATGTAACTAGTACCCTAGACTGCAAAGCATCTCCATCACCCTATACTGAATTTATAGTCTTATGCAGGCTGACAGCTATGCCATGGGAAGCATGATTGAGAAACTGAGAACATCTCCTGCCTCTGTACTAGCATAGTATGATTTAAACAAAACTTGCTCAAAGACTGGCTGCTTTCCTCTCTGAACAGAAAGGCAAGAGAAA
Organism: Urocolius indicus; assembly: GCA_013401255.1. Taxonomy (NCBI): domain Eukaryota; kingdom Metazoa; phylum Chordata; class Aves; order Coliiformes; family Coliidae; genus Urocolius; species Urocolius indicus. The sequence continues at coordinate 41,786 of WBNH01005618.1, read as the reverse complement.
AAAACCCTTTTGATTCAAACTAGGGAGAAGAACCCTCTCTTGCCCACCATCTTCTTTAACCATTAGTACCAGCCTGAAGTAATATAATGCACTATGACCTCGTTACTTGTAAACTTCCTCACTGCAGCTATGGTCAACATTTTCAGTTTTAAAACTGAAAGCAAAACCTGCCTCCCCTAGAAACTAGTGCATTCACCTGAGGAAATCCTCCCTGGCCTCCAAATGTGACAAGTAAAAAGCATTGATAACACATTATAAATGCAATACCAGCTCATAAAGATCCAGATACTTAGGATGTGTCTCTGCCTACTTAATTCACGATGTATCTGAAGTCTGATTGCCTGTGTTCACAGCTTGATTCAGAAGCTTAAATATGATCACATAATGCCATTTGAGATGCTGTAATTTAGCTGAAAAATCTACACAGATTTGGCAAATGTTACCGAGATCTTGTAGAAGAGCCCTAGAATGACAGCTGGAGGCCAGGAGCAGTGTCCAAGGATGTAGCACTAATTGTTTCTGTCTAGAGGACTGAAGTGAGCCATAAACTTCCTAGCCCCAGACATTTTCTTACTGTTATATGTCTCTTTCCACACATGTACTGAAGCTCATCATAAAACAAATTTAGCCTGTGTGCCTGTGTGGATACTCTTAAAATGTTGCTTTGCAGATATTAGGAACGTTGTAAGGTTTCATTTTAAGTCTTTCTCTTTGCTTAATCAATGCTATAGATTGTTTCTGCTTCTCTTCCAGTCCAATTTTATCTTTCTTGAGCATAGATTCCAGTGCAGTACGTGATAATACAAACGAGACCTTTACCAATGCCTTACTGCAATGACACTTTTGCAATTCCCCACCTTGTATCAGTGTCAGGCTATGGGCATTTTAGCATAAATGACTACACAATTCTGGAAATATTTGATAAATTTTGATCACTTTAAAATGATAAATCTGAGGGATAAAACATTTAACTTGCAATTTCTGCAGAGGTAGGAAGGCTGATGTGGGAATTTTATACAGACAGGAAGTTTTACATGAATTGTTTCTATTGTCTTTTGTTCACTCCTCCATTTCCTCACATGCTGCCAAAGAGATTTTCCATCAGCACTTTGGCACTTCACTGTAAACAGCTTTGTAGTTCTTCTGGTTCTGCATATATCAGTAATTGAGGACATGTTTTTACCACTTCTGTTAATAAGAAAAGAAGATTTATCTTCATCATATAAGTTTTTTCTCTTGTTTACAGTCAACATTATTTGCTAAAAGATTCTAGTGTCAAGGTCTAAGACCATTGTCAAACTACCAGTGGACACTAGAGAGAAAGAGCTGTCATGGTATGCTGTAAACCTTCATGATGCTTTCATACATGATGTGATTTAAGTTACAACGTGACAGAAATCCCTCTTTGCAAAATTGTGGTGATTTAGCTCATATCCACCCAGTCATAATATTACGCCCCCTCCTAAACTGGACAGGAGAGAGAGAGAGGAATATAACAAACTGCTTGTGAGTTGACATAAGGACGGAGAGAACAAACTTGGCAATTAGCGTCACGGGCAAAACAGACTCGACTTAGGGAGAAAAAGGTTTGATTTATTAAAGAAACAATAAAAGCAGGGAGATGA
>WBNH01005618.1:0-39974 GCA_013401255.1 Urocolius indicus | reverse complement strand
TGAGCACCTCCCCCACGGGCTGCGAGTGGGTCTCTGCTTCCCGGTGGTCCTCCATGGACTGCAGGGGGACAACCTGCTTCACCATGGTCCTCACCACATATCGCAGGGGAGCCTTCTTTTCAGTGCCTAGGCACCCTCCTCCCCCTCCTTCTTCACCGACCATGGTGTCTGCGGAGATGTTTTCACATTCTCTCTCCCTGTTGCTGCTGCAGTTCTGCCACTGCGCAACAACTTCTGCTCAAATATGTTATTCACAGAGGTGTTACCTCCACTACTAATTGGCCAGCCCTGGGTCAGGTGCAGGGTCCAGCTTAAAATTGACTGGCCCTAACCCTGTCAGCTACAGGGGAAGCTTCTGGCAACTCTCTTTGTTTAAAGAAGTCACTTCTCTAGCCCCCCTGCTACAGAAAAACCTAGCCCAGGCCAAAACCACTACAAAAATGTAATCCAGATGTGTCACTTATGAAAACCCAATGCTCCATCAGGGACTTTCAGGACATAAAGTTTATCACTATGAAAAAGAGGTGGCTACACTTAAAGGATTTTATAACTGAAAATTTTAAATTCAATTGACTGGCTAGAACAGGAATATATACAAACTCTTTCCTATCACTAAATGCTTATGAAATAATAACCCATCATCTGATCTGCAAATGTCTCAATTCTTACACTGTCTGTATAGACATTTAGGTTCTGGAATGTAAAATGGTTTGTATTTCAGGTTATATAAGCTACTTGCAGAGTGGATATATCAGGAATAAATTCAAGCTAGTGTAAATTGGTGTCACCTAACTTTTGAAGCACACAAACATGAAGCAGAGGAAACTAGGGAGGAAAGCTAAATAGAAAATAAAAGCAAACTCCTTATTATCAGAGTTGTTTTCTTTCCCAGCAAGAGGATCACCAGTGTGTACAGAGTATGGGAGAAAACTTTTTTCTCCTGGCTCTTCTACAGATATCCAGATTCCCCGTTACCCCATTCAGTGCCTACAAACTCTATTATTTTCTCTTTTCTTTATTGATAATACTCTTGTTCTGGACTTAGTTTTCTTCTTTTCTTGACAAACTCTACAGAATCTTCCATTATAATCTGTCCCACATTAACCTCTGTGAGACTTTACTGGGATAAGAGCAGCTGAAGGGACTTTGGCTTCTGTGTTGTCTCATCTCTCACTACCACAACATAGGAATACACATGAAAACTTTTTTCAGCACAGATAAAGGTGAATATTTATGTTACTTGCATTAGAATGATGAACTTCTCTTTTAAACAGAAAGTATGAATGTTTCTGTGAAAGTGAAAATGCTGCTATTCAGCCCAAGAAATGTGAAGCCAGTACGAGCAAAACATGTTTTGCAATGGTGGTGGTTTTGGCCCTGGCTGGGTGCAAGATGCTCACCAAGTTGTTCTATTGTTCCCCCTCCTAAACTGTTCAGGGGAGAGAAATGTAATGAGAGGTTTGTGAGTTAAGGACAAGGAGATTGCTCAGTGTTTAGCGTCAAGAGCAGACTCAACTTAGAGAGAAAATGTTTGATTTATTAATGAGCAATTGAATCAGAGCAAAGAAATGTGAAATGAAACTTAATCTTAAAACAATTCTCCCTACCTATCCCTTCTTCCCAGGACTCTCATTACTTCATTCCCAGTGGAGCAGAGGATAGGGGTTACGGTCAGCTCAATACAGGTGGACTTTGCCGTTGTGTGAGGCCTCCTCACACTTCCCAGTGCTACGTGTGGGGTCCCTCCCATGGGAGACAATCCTCCACAAACTTCTTTAATGTGGGTCCTTCCCATGGGCTACAGTTCATTACAAACTGCTCTGGCATGAGGCCTCCCATGGGGGCAGCTCCTCACACCCTGCCCCAACGTGGGTCATCCATGGGGTCAACAGTCCTTCAGGAACAGACTGCTATAGTGAGTCTGCCTCACAGGATCACAAGTCCTGACATCAAATCTGCTCTGAAATGGATTCCTCTCTCCCCACAGGCTAAGTAACTTGCTCCGGGGTGGGCTTCCGACCCAGTCATGGCCTCTTTCATGCATCCACATGTGTGGGGTCTTCCATATCTCTGCTCCCCTGTGGTCCTCCATGGACAGCAGGGACACAGCTGCCTCACCATGGTCTTCACCACAAGTCACAGGGGAGTCTTTCTTCCAGTGCCTGGGCACTTCTTCCCCCCTCCTTCTCTACTGACCTTAGTGTCTGCAGAGATGTTTTCACATTCTCACTCCCTGTTGCTGCTGCCATTTAGCAGTTGCACAGTAGCTTCTTTCCTTTCTCAAATATGTTATTCACAGAGGCATTACCTTGGTCACTAATTGGCCAGGCTGGGGTCATCTGCGGGTCCATCTTAGAATTGACTGGCATTGACCCTATTGGCTACAGTGGAAGCTTCTGACCGATCTTTGTTTAAAGAAATCACCCCTGTAGACCCCTTGCTACCAAAACTTGGCCTAGACAGGACCACAACACAGCACATGAACAACCCATGAATAATATATTTTTGTGGACTTGATAGTCAAAGTATTGACAAAATATCTCCAACATTTCTGTCAACAGTATCCTTAGACTGCTTTCAGTTATAGACTTCATCACTTACCTTGAAAGCACAAGGAGTTGAAGCATATCTTCCCCATTCCCTAATACCTGATTCTGACATCCCTATGGAGGTTGCTTCTTGAAAATCCTCTCTTCTGTATTTGGCTATTGTAAGACTTGTCTGTAAATGCATAACGTTCACTTCCACCCTTGACCCCTGTGAATTTGGCTTCCGGCTGGAATCCTGGCAGATGGCTACTTGTCAGCAATTTAATGGAAGGATCCTGCCATCGTCTGTTTTAAGCTCTCTGAGCAAGAAAGTGAGATGGGGGTTTCATATTTCAAAGAACAATAGAGCTCAGAGATGTTTTTTTAAATTGAAATTCTGTCTGCATGAGTCATTCAATACAGTTCTGCTTCTCTTCTAGGCTGTGAGATCAAACGGCACAGGCAATAGGAGGAATATTTGCTCACTTATGGTACATGTGAAATTTTCGCAGATTGGTTGGCTTCACTCTGCAACTTACTATAAAAAGGATGTAAAAATGTCATTGACATGTCTGGTTTTGTGCTGAAAAAATCCCATGCTAACACTTTTTTTTTTCCCCTCAAACTGTTTCAGAACTTTTTCTTCACTGATATACAGGCTCTAAAACTTGTTTTTTTGGAGTCAGTTGATAGGTGATTGGAAAAACTACATAGTTTGAAAATCATCTCTGTTTTGACCAAGTGAAAAGTATTTGGTTTGAAGGATTTCATAGGAAAATCATTCCTTTTCACCACAGTCCAGACTTGTAATGCTGAAAAACCCATAAAAAGTTATGGATAATTTAGTAGCCTCCAAGATACCATAATCCAGATATTGTGACTTCACACTCACTACAGAAGCAAAATTGTAACTAAATTCATCAGACTAAACCTGAGAGAATTGTCTTTCTTGACAATCGAAATCATATTACAAAAAGACCTGCCTTACCCATGATCTATAAAAAGGAAACAGTTTGTTTCCAGTTTATCACACCTCAGCTTCGTAAAACCCAACCCCGAAAATACAGCATCAGCCATCTTAATGCATTAGGGTACACTTAAAGTGCAATTCAAGTTATTTTGTTTTGTTTTTTTCCAATCTACTGGAATAGGCCGTTGCCACAGACCCTTGCGGTGGAGGCTCTTGCCACCATTTAGTCTAGGAATGGCTGTCCTGGATTCCCCAGGTGAGTTTGATTCTCCTATGCAAAGACCCAGTGAATTCTTTTTCTAAGCAACACTGTGTGTTTATATGACACATCACATAGGATATAAAATCTAAGTACTGCTAGCAGTTACTTTGCTTTTCAGGTGAAGCTGGTACTTTGGTATTGCTAGCCCTTTGTGCCTTTTCACAAAGACCACAAAACCATGGAATTATAGAATGGGTTGGATTGGAAGGGACCTGCCATAAGAAGAGTCATCTTCAACTTGATTACGTTGCTCAAAGCTCCATCCAACCTGACCTTGGGCAGGGCATCCAAAACTTCTATGAGAAACCTGTTCCAGTGTCTCAACACCCTCTTTGTAAAGAATTTACTTCTTATACCTAATCTAAATCTACCCTCTTTCATTTTAAAACTTGTCCCTGTCATTACAAGACCTGATAAAAAGTCTTCCTCCATCTTTAAGTCCCTTTTAAATATTGAAAGGCTACATTAAGGTCTCTCCGGAGCTTTTTTTTTTCTCCAGGAAAAACCTAGAGGCTAAAATACCTTCTTGAAACTTCAGAAAAGTTCTACATATTTCAGCAAAGAAATGATAGAACAACTTGACTTGCCGAAGTGCACAGAAGTGAGGGATGAACTTCCTAGAAATCATAGAGACATACATGACGAAGGACAGCAGATCCTGCTCTCTTGAAGCTCAGATGCCTCCTCACAGTGTGACTCATTCAAGGTTAGGCTAGCTTAGAGGAGCAAGTCAGATGAGGAGTAAGGCCTCTGCAATGGAAATGTAGAAAAATGTAGATAAAACATAGAAATGTAGCAGTATCACATACATAAACATAGAAATTGCAGTATCACAACCACAGAAGTCCAATGATTTCAAGAACTACTCATAGCAAAATCAGTATTTCTACAGTATCACAATCTTCAATTAAAAATTTAGATCTTAATAAATCCTAAGCCTGATTTCTGGTGTTAAGCCCTCAAATTCTTTTGAGCTAAAAGTTCACTTTGCCCTGAACTGCTTTTGTGGGCAAAGTTGAGTTTTGCCTCCTTTATCGCTTTAAGAAAATGGAGTTTTAAAGGTGCTGAATGACCTGCTAAGGATTGTTGTTCTTTGTAGATCTTTGTAAATGATGTATAATAAAAGCTCTCTTTCTGAGACTGTGTGTAGCAGCTGGATAGAAGATGAGAGCTGCTACTGGAGCAACGCCATCTATACAGTGTGAGAAAGTAAACTTGGCAAACGGCTCTGGCTGTACCAAGTGGGTCCCACTGGCACATGAAACTTTAGCAAACTGTCTGAGTTGTCTTCTTATGCATCTGTTCTCCACATAGTTTATCAAAGCACTCAGGTCCTTGGTTGGTCTGATAGAGCTGTGGGATTCAAGCTAAATTACACCCCATGCCAGCACTGTATATGCTGAAATAATACTTCTTCTGTTATGAGATTGTTATGAGACTCAAATGTATGTGTTATTAGAATTTGCTTTTCAAATAATGCTGCTGTTTTAATGGGTTCACAGAGTAGCTTCCATTTACTTTCCTAGGCTTAAACATAATGATACAGCATAAACAATAAGAATGGCATTGATAATTTAAGCTTTGCAGTAAGTACTGGCCAAAATTTTTTACATTTTGAGAAGGTACTGCTTCCAATGAAATTTTTACGTTTTTTTCTTTTTAATGTCCTTACTGCATTTTAAAGCTTGATAGGTTTATTTTCTGAGTCAACAATCAACTTTTGCACTTCCTATGAGGTCATTAAGTAAAGCTATTTGCATTAAAGATGGCAACATTTTAACTAAGATTGGCTGCAAGATTTGTTTAGCAGCAGTATGCACAGCTAGAAGACTTCTTAAAAATACTTTGTAAAATTTTTCTTTGGGTGACAGCTATTCCTTCTACTGTTCTCTTGCAGAGTAAAACAACTTTATTGGTTTTTAGCCTAGTCTCACTTATTTGGAGAAGTCAAGATGTCCCTGCAGATATAGAATGATTGTAGAGGTGAAGTTTGCATGTCTGGCCACTGCTACTTCTACCAGCATAATTTTTCATCATAGAATCATAGAATGATTTGGGTTGGAAGGAACCTTCCAGTACATCAGGTTACTCAAAGCCCTGTCCAAACTAGTGTTGAAAACTTCCAGGGATGGGGCATCTACAGCCTCTCTGGGCAACCTATTTCATTATCTCACCACCTTCACAGTAAATACCTTCTCTTTAATATCTAATCTAAATTTACCCTTTTTCATTTTAAAGCCATTACATACAATCTTATCACTGCATACTCTTCTAAAACACCCTCTCTGGCTTTCTTGTAGGCACCCTACATAGCAGTTATAACTCTCCCTTCCAGGGCGCTGAAACCCCTCAGTCTGTCTAAAAACATACTTTTGCTGTGGCTCCTCTGACCATGAGGCCTTCGGCACTAATTCCTCCTAAAGGAGCAGTTCCAGTCATTTTATTGCCCCTCACTGTATGGCCCCATGTGCAATCTGTTTTCAAAGCATCTGCTTGTGTGCTGCACAGTGTTTGAACTGAACAAAGTTGAATTTACTCATGGCACCTCTGTATATTGTTTTGGCTATAGCCAGTATCATTTCTGGCCTCACTATTTCCTGGGAGGGAGGGATTCACCAATATGCATATTAGGGTGAGCTGCCAAAAGAATGTTAACTGGTGTTGAAGTGGTGCCAGGGAGCATGGAAATGAGCTAGGGGTTCAGCTGGCAAGTACTGGACCCTCCACGTACAAAGTAGAAAGGCTTCTGTGTGCGAGCCTGAAAAAGAGTGTGAAGAGATGAAGGAGCCATTCATCAAACCGAGAACAGATGACAGCACTCAGGGGAAAGTGGCATCAACAGAAGAGACCAGTGCTCATTAGACTTCAGGTTTTTTGTCAGAAAAGTCAGGAAGTAGATGCTGGCTGAAAAGGAATGAATCACCTCCAACACAACTCTGATGCATGACAGAGTGCACGTGCAAAATGAGCATAGTGTGATGGATATCCAACTTCTTTCTCTAACACGAACAAAATTAATATGAGCTATTACCTATTTCCTAGGGATTGTCAGTAAAAACAGTCAGCAGTTTATGGACATGATGAAATGGCCTCTTTGCTTGCAGGTAGGATGTATCTGGGTAGAAGGAGATCTTTAGAGGGGAGATCTGATTAACATTTACAAATATCTAAAGGGTGAGTGTCAGGATTTTGGGGCATTCCTTTTTTCTATTGTAGCTAGCAATAGGACAAGGGGTAATGGGATAAAGCTGGAACACAAAAAGTTCCATTTAAATATAAGAAGAAGCTATTTTACTGTAAGGCTGCCCAGACGGGTTGTGGAGTCTCCTTCCGTGAAGGTCTTGAAGACTCGCCGGGACATGTTCCTGTGTGACCTAGGTGAACCTGCTTCTGCAGATGGGTTGGACTTGATGATCTCTGGAGGTCCCTTCCAACCCTACCATTGTATGATTCTATTTGGTGGCATGAAAGAGGTTTTTTTTTGACAGATCATTGAAACCATAAATACCACAAATGTGATACTTTAAATATCAAGTGTGTAGAAATTAAAGGTTCCAAATTTTGTTAAAAACGAGGGGAAATATTATATGTGAACTCTTAGGTAAATATCCAACAAACTTCAGTTGTGGATCTGTGGATCTTTGAAAAGTGACAGTCTGTCATTCATGAGATCACTAGCAAAGGGGTCACATTAGATGGGGCAAGTATTATTAGTCAAGTAATTGAAGACTAGGGCAAATGGACAAAGTAAAGAACCTGAAGGTGAAAGATGAGCTCTTTGGTTGGTGGGCTGGTGCATGTATTTTGTTAAAAGGTACTATGTCTCTCAATGTCTTATGTGACCAAAAATTGTTTCCTGACTGCTGAGGAAATATCATGATGGCTGACATCTGGGGTGTGAATGAGCATGTTAAGATTTGTGAAGTCAGTTGCATTGAAAAGATCAAGTAGTAGCAACTGGAGATTTCAGATCTTATTGTGTAAAAAGGAGAAAAAACCATGTGGCATTTATATTCTGAACTCTGAGGGAAATTTTAGGATAGGGCTCCAGATCTCACTGGATGGATAAAAACCACAAAGCAAATCACAGGAGTAAGTAGATGTCCTATGAGGATCATGAAAAAGTCCTGCTCAGCAATGCAATTATGTTTAGGAGATCGAGAGTGTGGGGATAATGTGAGACATGCCAAAAGTCACTTCAAGCCAGACTTTGTAAAGGAAATTAAACAAAGAATAAAAGGTTATTCAGCTGTATAAATAAAAAGAACACAGGAAAGCTTAAGTGAGTCCACTACACAATGACAGAGCAGAGATTAAAGATAATCTAGCCACGTCCCCTGAAGTAAATGAATACAAAGTACAAACTGATTCCTTTGGAGCCTAGTAAGAGGAATTTCTTTTGTAGGCTGGAGTTCATTAGCTGACATTGATAGAAGAATAAAAAAAACTTTTTTTTTTTTTTTTGTCCACAATAGTCAATGCAGGTCTTGCATGGACTCCAATGAGATGTGTATCAAACATTAGTAACTGTAATTTCTTACCAACACATAGATAGAGCTGAGTAAGACTGATATGAAAAGACATCATCAATTGTATAGATAAATGGCTCAATTGCAATTGTGTGTAAAGAAGAGAAACATTGTCCTTGAGGAGTATTGCCTACATGTATATTATAGCTTTTATAAAACCATGCAAAGTACAGCTATTTATGAAGTGGATGAATAAATAACCACTAGCAACATATACAAAATGTGCATTCTGGATCTCTCACCTCTGGTTGTTACTATCTGACAATGTTGTTGTTCCATGGCAGATAGAGACGCAAGGATAGACAAAGTGCTCTTGTTTGCTGAGTTTGTAATATTTTGCAGGGGATAACAGCAGTGGCTTTTCCAACATTCAGAGTCAAATAGCTTTACCGTATTATCTATTTCACTCAGGCAGTGCTTGCTAATTCTCTCCTGCAGTTTTTCATTTGCGTAGATTGTGAACCAACACAATCAAGTTTGCTCTCTTGTAGTATCACTTTACATAGCAGCAGGGCTCTCACTTTACATATCAGCAGTGCTCAATGCTGAATCAAGTCACAGAATCATAGAATCATAGAATGGTAGGTCCCTTTCACGTAGATAGTTTGAGCGGAGCATTGCTAAAACTCATATGGTGGCTCCTCTTAGACATAAGGAAACAGCCATAGTTTTCTAGGGAAGAAAGGTACTGAGCCCTTGGGGACAGCACTCGTGACCAGCTGCTAACTGGATTTAACTCCATTCACCATGACTGTTTGGACTCAACCATGTAACCAGTTTTTCACCCAGGAAAGTGTATGCCCATCCAAGCCAAGAACAGCCAATTTCTCTAAGACAACGCTGTGGGAAACAGTGTCAAACTGTGTCACTTACTAAAGTGAAGGTAGACAGCATCTACAGCCTGTCCTTGATCCAACAAGTGGGTCACCCTGTCACAAAAGGAGATCAGGTTTGTTAAACAGGACCTGCCCTTCATAAACCCATGCTGACAGGACCTGGTCACCTGCTTGTCCTGCACATGCTGCATAAATGAATGTAGGATGATCTGTCCCAAGTCAGCCAGGACTGCTGATAAATGCTGTTTATGTGAATGTATTTAGTTGCCTTTTTTTTTTTTTTTGTAGTCAGACACTTTGTTGCTCTGAATCTTAAAAGTTTCTGACAATAAAGACAAAATTGAAAGCTTTGGTAAAATTATATTTGTTCAGTAACGGCCATTATGTTATAGGCTATTTGTCCTAAAGTGTGATCTAATATTGCTTACAGCTATGAATAACAGCTATCGTCAACTTGAGTTAAAAATTTGTTGTTTGAAGATGTTTAGACATACATTTACTTGATTAGTCCTGTGTCAGTGCTTTTGAAGACAGATCTCCTTCCAGTGCTTTACAAATTAATTTATAAACTTCAGTTCTAGAGCTAAATTGTTGGCTAGATTATGTGAAACTAATGCTTAAGGGTCAATTTATATTACTTCTTCATGCTTTTTTTTCCTACTTAGCTGACTGATCTCTTCCTTTTTTTCACTCCTGACTTCTTGAATCCACTACCGTTTGTAAAACTTTTTCTGTATTCATTATTTAGCAACCATTATTTAGTAACCATTTTTATTCCTTTTATATAACATTGCATATCACTTGAAGAAATGTTTGATGAAATAAAATTCATTCCTATCTCAAGCCAGTGTAAAGAGAGAGAACTTTCACAACAATGTGCTTCACTTTGATAAAAATAAGGCTTAATAGCCTTAATCTAAAACCAGAAAAACCCCTCAAATAACCACCACACTAAAATGCTCTTCTATTTATTATAGCTCTTCTTGGTTCTTTGATCTGTTAACTCTTGTACTGTTTTTATTTTAAAATCAAGACTAATGCAGAGACAAATATTTGTAAGTCAAAAGTAATGCTAGGATTCATTAAAAAGTGTTGCTTCTGTTTCATTTGTAGAGGAATGGAACTGCTGAAACTAGCAGCAGTGTATGGTAATTTCTGCATTTCATCTTGTGTTTCTAATGCAGAGCCAGAGATAAAAATAGGTTTATCTCTGTGCTTTCTCACAGAAACCCTATTAGAGTGCATATTTTCAGACAGTCAGTCACTTCTGGCATGACTGACATGAAACCACAACCTTAATTCTTTCTGTTGAATGTTGACCTGTCCATCTTGTGGCAGATGAACCACACCAACCTCATAGCTTGTATAACTTTCTGTTAATTTTTGTCATGCGCCAGCAAACACCACACTAGAACCACAACAAGGAATTACAATGTGAAAAGTTTGCTTGGAGAGATAACGTAAAATTTTCAATTCCACAGCAATGAATAGGAAGAAACTGAACACAAATAATGGCTTATAGTGTAAAGCACCTGTTAGCAGCCGCTGCTCTGCTTTGAGTCTCCAGCATGGCAATGCTGACAAATTACTGTTTTGTGTTGCTGGGTGCACATCAACTTGCTATAACTAGCTGTACTTCAGGCACTGTGCTTATTATCTCTGAGACAGAAATATTTCAGCACCTGTGTGTTAGAAATACAAAGACATATTAGTCTTCATTTTTGCAACGTGATTACTTTTTGTGTTAGAATTCAAACACCTATAGCTATGTTTCAAGGACAGAAATTAGAAGTGCCTTTCAAAAATAGAATCAGCTCTCATATTTCTCTTGCTTTCCTTATTTGCTGTCACTGTAGAAACAAGCATTGTTTCAATCAAGTGATCCACCTGCCACACTACACTATGTATAGTTAAAATTTCTCTTTTAAGTGATTGTCTGTAGGTGCATTCTCATGATGAAGGCATACATGATTATACATGTGGTGGAAAGGTCCACATTGTATTTCAGCCATGGTATAGTGGCATCCCTCTCCCCCTCTGTCCATTCTCTTTTTGTATCGTCTTAGCTCCCTCAGCCACTAGCTTGGATTTTACTTGTTACTTAGGGCATTGCTCAAAACTTTCTGTAGTGTAGTTTAGTTCTTCTTGTAGTTGTTTTTTCCCCTATTTTTATTCTTTAGCATTTAAATTTAATTTGTTTTCTAGGTCTCCCTCTTTTTACTTATACATCTTCTACAGCTATACCATCTGTCATTTTTCACCTGAGGCATCAAGCTTAGTTCAAGAAAACTACTTGGAGAAATTTCAAACTTCATCTTTGGCAAGGCTCTGTGCTAGAAATTTGAATTTGACTATATATTATGTAAAGATTCATATATGAGTTTTAAGTGACGTTTTGATATTTTTAATTGGCAGATTATCCTAGTTCTGAAGAGTATCTAGATCTTCTAGTGTTGCAGCATACAGTCAGTGAATCAGACTTGTCTCACTTTGCCAAAAGACATTTTAATCAATTTTTGTGTTTACATTGTCTTCACATACCTTGAGGATGGCAAGAACAACAATACCTGACTGTAAAAAATCAAGGAAGACTTATGAACTATGTAATGTGTATTACATATAGGGAGAAAAAAGTAAAGAGATTGTGAGAAAGAGAGAGGAAGTGGAGGATGATGACAACAATCTTGGAAGTCTTTGAACAAAAAGAGGTCCCTGTATCCAACCTAGCTGGCAAAAACATGGGAAGCACTAGAGGTGAGTCATCCAGTTTTCTCTACAGGCTTCACTGCTTCATGTATGTCACAGGCATGACTGTGTGTTCAAGACATGTAAAATGATCTACCTCACACTATGGCCCCATCTATGACAGTAATCACTGAATATGCTCCAAGAAAGCATCAGTGAAGAAAAGTTATTATAACTGTTCTACATGTCAGCATCATAACAATGTCCTGAAACACAGAATCATAGAACCATGGAATGGTATGGTTAGAATTAATGTGAAAGCCATAAATGTAGAGTCTGTCAAAATCAGAATGAGTTATAATTTTTTCAGTCAAATAGAAGTATTCCTTTTTTTTTTATTTTTATACCTGTGAAGTCTGAGAAAAGAGTCTGCTGGTTTGGGGAAGGGCTTCAGTGGGACAAATGGAGTTATTAAAAATATTACACTTTGCTTTTGAATAAAATCTTTACAAACAGACATATTTAACTTTATTAATAATCCCATATTAGAGAATAGATAAAATTCTTAAAGACTGTCTTAAGATAGATTCTTTTTTTCACTGTATTTTAGCTAAAACCTTAAGCCTTCTGTCTCTTTATAGGTTTTATAGCTCCTAGTTAAAAATATGTATGCCATTCCCTCTAACTCTGAAAAAAAGAAATAGTCTAGAAAGTGCTTTACAGCTACAAATCCTCAAATAACTGACATTTAACACCATCAAAATGAAAGAAGAGGGCCAATTTCAACTCATGAGACTATAAACCAAAACCAGAACGTCTTGTCAAAGACCACTGTGCACAAGAGAGCCAAGGGGAGGAACACTCAGCTGTGCAGGGTGCTGCACTTAGTTCACCTTGCAGATAAGATCAGATAGTCTGAATTGAGTTCCTTGTACAATCTTCTTCCCTGAGGGAGAGAGATCCATTTCTTAGACTTGTGCTTTCAGGTGAATGAACTTCAGGAATTAATAGGTCGTTACAGTCTCTAGGTAGCAGGAATCCAACATTGGTGCAAGGTTAGTGATTCAGCTTGGCAAGTTTGAGTGCTGAGCCATCCCGAGTAAAGAGCCAGTCTCAAGCTTTTAGGCATGTAGCTCTGATCATTTCAGAAAGTTTTCCTTAGAGGCACGAAAGCTTTATTTTTATTCCATGCAGTTCCTAAATTCTCATTCACCGTACTGGAAAAGTCCATACAAATTATGCAGACATAAACCCAAACATATGTGGCTGAAAATAATTATTCCCAGCAAATTTAGTGACCATTAGAGTTATTTAGTCCAAGAAACACTTTTAGGATTCAATAACTTTTACATCTTCTGTGTTTACTGTCCTGAAATGTTAAATAACTAATCTACATTATAATGCTAACTATAAAATGAGAACATTTGGTTCCTCCTGGGAAATTATTAAATTGCAATAAAATGATACATATGTTAAGACTGGCTTTTTATTTCTGATGATGTGTTCGAATCATTCCAGCTTCATCTCATGCTGCTTGATTAAAAAACGTGATCTACTACTGCACTAATGGATATTGTTTATTTAATCATTAGAAGCAAAGAGATTAGACATCCTTCAAATTTTCTTATCTGCAATAAAGCCTTGCTTTCATTCCCACAGTCCTATGTTACATCATGTTAGGAAACTGAAGAAATACACTGAAAAGGAACAATCATCACCATCAACTCCACCTTGCAAACAGAAAAAAAGAACCATAATTTGGTAGGCAGTGAGGAATTTAGTTGTAAGATATTCATTGTTTTATTCTTACCTGTTCCCAGAAGTTTATCTAAAAGCGTTTTTCCACCCCTAGAAGCAGCTGGTTTCCATTCTTCATTCCACATATTCATACAGTAACTAATTAAACTCTGGAAGAGATGTTGTCCTCCTTTTACAGGTGAAAAACTAGAGTTCAGAGAGAGCAAGTGATTAACTGAAGTAACAGATTCTGTTACAAAACAAGGGCTTGAACTCTCCTCCACAGGGTCTAAAGTCTACATACTGAATTAACCATGAAATAACTCATTTGTCTCTAACTAGGGTAAATAAATTATCACGCTATTGCCAGCTGGTACCACAATCTAAAAAAAAAACCTAACAGTTCTGGGATAAGATGCATTGCTGAATGATTACAAATAATTTTATACTTGTGCTGTTTTAACACTAACATTTAGACATATATTTATTGTGTAGCATTTTTTAACACATCACAAAGTCCTTCACCTGAAAGGGTTTTAGAAAGTTACAAAGAAAGAAGGACCTAAAGCAGAGGTAACTGTACTTGTTCTGTCTCTATTTAAACACATGAGATTTACAGTGATGCAACTTTTACAGCATTTCCAGTGACCTATTCTGGTGCTTTACTATCTCTATATTACAAAGATTTTTCTGGTATTTAACCTTCAGCCTTCCTTCCTGTCTTTTAAGGTTCTTGTGTTGCAAATTTCTGTAGTGATTTGTATACTGGTAGCTGTCACACTCTTCCTGCAGACTCCTTGTCTTTATGCTGAGCAATCCAAATTCATTCGCTCTTGAACAACCAAACACCTAAACCTTCCTGCTGATCTGCTGTAGACTTCCTGCTTTTTTCCGACATCCTTCTTGAATATACTCCAGGTGAGATCTCATTGGAGATAGGTAAAGAAGAAAGACCTCACATGCTGATCAAAAGAAACTGCTCACTACAGGAAGCTGTCTATCTTGTC
This sequence comes from Urocolius indicus, assembly GCA_013401255.1. NCBI lineage: Eukaryota > Metazoa > Chordata > Aves > Coliiformes > Coliidae > Urocolius > Urocolius indicus. The sequence continues at coordinate 25,420 of WBNH01005618.1, read as the reverse complement.
TCTATATTTTCTTGCCTAATATTTTTGCAGTTTTGAAAAATAACCTGTAACTGCTGGTGCATGCCAGAAAGATCTGGGGGAGATGAGGTTTTGTGAGGAGAAAAACTCCCATGTATTATTCATTTACAAGGCTGGGTGTGTCCTCCTCATATTGGCATTTAAGTCAGTGTTTGCACAAATACATCTCTGTTTCCAAGGCCACGAGCAATCTGAAATTAGTGTCTGGGACTGTTAGCTCTGGAAAGAAACCAAGAAAATGGTTGCTTTAAAAAAATCTAATAATGTAATGGAACCTAGAGTGCCAGGAATATTTTATACATGATGCTATGCCCTACTGTGTTATTTATCTTCATGGCCACTATACATTGTTCTGAAGTTATCTCTGTCAATGTTGCAAAGATTAATGCCTTAGCACACTAGTTCATTAAGTATTCTCTCTCAATGTATATCTTATATAAAATAGAGATGCATTACCCAAACGTTGCTGATGCAAGATAATTTAGGAATAGTTGCTCATTTTGTTAGAAAATGGCAGGCAGCAATGACAGAAGATGTTTGGGAACAAAATCCACAAATCCAAAGCTCAAGGCTAGAAACAACTTGGCTCCTGCAATTTAATAATGGTCAAATGAGACTAGGTAGGACCTTGAGCTTCACTAGTTCCTTGAGATTCTCTTTGCTTCTTGTGTGCTGTTTTAGTTTTAAGGCCATGTGTTTTCCACAGTCTAATTAGAACTGTCTTTTTTAATGGAGTACAATGTCAAAAACCCTGCCAAGTATGTAGCAGCAGTTTTTTGATGCTCCATCATTAAAGTGTTGGGAGTAGAGAATGAGTAATAGCTCAGATAGCTGCAGAGATCAGATGCCACCTGGCAGAAACAGTGTGGCTAACTCCTTCAGTGATGTGTGGGCCAAGTCAAGAAGCAAATGGAAACAAGATATGGAGAACCGTGATCAGTAAGCACAGCAATCTACTAATTTTTGGGCCAGTAGGTCTTGAAGTTTTTAATGGTGTAAGTATACATATGCATATTGCATGTTATTAACAACTAACTAGTAATTAACTTCATATAAGTGTTCCTACAGATCTCCATTTTTGATTTAGAACGTCGATGTTGTCATGATGGACCAATAACTTTTCCAGCATTTTATTCATTTTGTAGAACCTCCAATGAATCGGTATGTGTATGGGAGTTTAAGTGCTTGTAATCAAGAGATTACCATCTAATGGGTTAATTTTCAGAGCAACTAATTTTATATTTTCTAAATACTGAAAGGAATGCTTCGGCTTCAAAAATTTCAGCACGTTATAATTCTTTAAAAAAAAAATAAGCTAAGATAGGAAACAGACTTAGTTTGGAGAGTGAAACCATGTGAGTTTAGACAATCTAATGATGTAGAATAATTATTCACTTTTTAAAAAGGAATAAGTACACCTTGGTAGATTCAGTATAGCTCTGAGGTTTTTTATTTTCTGTTAGCTAAAATAGTAAGTTAGGATGTCTGTTCACACAGATTTAATGCAGGAAAGTTTCTCTAGAAAAAAAAGTTTCAGATCTAATATTGTTAGTGATGGTTCTGGTGTGTGTATCCAGTGTACTCCTTTATATACCCAAAAGACATTTGCATATAACCAGAAGCAATGTATCATGCAGAAATCCTTATCAGCATGACTTCTTTTAACACCAACACTCATCTTTCTCATTGTCCCTATTTAGAATCTGTAGCAAATTTGGCTGCTGCATTAGTACATTCAATTTAACATAATTTTCAGCAAATAAGGAAGACATCTATTACTTATATATACATATAATACCCATTCATCAAGTTTGGGTTTTTTTTCAGATTAAAGGCTGTAACAACAACAAAAAACTGAACAGAAAAAGTTTTTTCTGTTTTTTCGTGTCAAGTATAATAAGAAAAATATTTAAAATTGAGATGAATGTTTGAAACTTACAAAATTTTATCATAAAAGCCTCTATACACTATTTGAAACTGTGTATGGGAGCAGCACAGAGGAGTGAGCATTTATGTTAAAAAAAATGTCATCATGACAAGAGATTATGAATATTTTTTTTTAAATATATTTTCTTTTTTTTTTTTTTATTGTGATAGTGTTTTTTTTTTCCCCAGGAATCTCAAAATACCTTACAGAAACTACTAAAGTGCTTATATAGTACAATGATAATTTTCTTTTTTCAGATATGATTAAATGCATTTATTTACTTCCAAGATAACTAATAGGTTACACCAAAGGGAGGTGAAAGAAAAATTCTGAACCATATTAAACCTGCAAGCTAATTCCAGTCTTTCAGTTGAAATTGTTGTCAGGATATTAGTGCTTGATCCTCTGTCTCCCTCTCTAGTTAGTAGACAAAAATCACTATGGCTTTTAAGAAAATCTTTTCAAATACAGTAAGCGTTCCAGTAAATTGAAGGGTGATAGGTTAATTCCATTTCTTCCATTGCAGAAATTTATTTGCTTTTCCTGATATCTTGTTTGGAACTTTTGCCAGCATGTTCAAGATTAAGCAGAGAGGATGTTTTTCTGGGTCAAAGTCTTGGAGATTATTGTGCCAGGAAAGGTCTCACTACTTTGTTATCTCTTTAATTTCCTATTTCTTGCCATTTTTGATAGGACTTTTAAAATTACTAAATATCTTCCTATAGGGAGCAAGCTACATGACCTGAAATGAATTAGGCTTTTCCAAACTGGAAATGCTGAAGTGCAGAAGGAGAAACAATTTATTTCAAATGTACTATCTCAGTTTTTATCAAAGTGTAAAACCGGCATGAAAGGTTGATATTTACAATTTACTTCCCATTTTACCACTGATAACTTCAATGTCATACTACAGGTCTCTAGCAAGAGGACTGGACATCCTAAAGAGTCAGACAACTGTGACTGTGTGATTGCAGAACCATATCAGGCCATAGGATCCAAATCTTAGCTCATATGGAGTGGGAAAAAAAGCACTAATATATCTTAATTCTCTCCAGCTTTACAGTAGTGGGATTACTTTCAACTTTCTGGCTTGAGCATCTTCTTGAGCTCCTGAGCTTAGAAGATTTAGTATCTAAGAGTCCAAGTAAAGAAGCTAGACATTTTTAGGGTATGAGGATACCTCAGGCACATATGTCCATAGCAGGCAATGCTTGATTAAATATTTGGATAATTGGAAGGATTTCTTAGGGATCTGAACAACATATGTGTTTTCTGAGAAGGTTTCTCCAAGTAGATAATTTTCCATTTCAATTCTCTGCATTAGGGTAAACAAGAGTACGGTCCTCTTTCAAAGCAAAGAAAAGTTTTACTATGGGAATCAAGTTGGTAAAGATGCTACTTCCTTTTAAAAGTGGAGTTCAGGGCTTTTCTGAGCTTTCTAGATGAATTCTACTGCAACAAAAAGGCTGGAAGAACTGGGCAATGAAGAGAATGGAAGAAATCTTCCTAATCACAGATCCTTAGCAAGCTAGAACAATTCCTGAGAAGGACTTTATAATTTCTGGCACATTTCAAATACTGTGATTGTGATATGTCTGACATTATAACACCATGATGGTGTGCTGCTATAACTGTAAAGAAATGGGGAAGAGATATTGGTTTTGTCCAAATTAGATCTGCTTAAAAATGTTCACTATTTTACCCCATGTGGAGTGTCTACCCCATATCTTCCAACTTCTGAGTAGCTACAATTAACTGTCATATTAAATTCAACTAAATGTTTTCCTCTGACACCAATAAAAACCCTCACAATAAAAGAAATAGCAATAAAAATATTTTTTTTTAAAAATAAAACGTCTTATTTTAAATGAGGTTTTCTCACATTCCTCAAGTACAGTTAACCAAAACCTAATTGACCTGAAGATCAACATAGGTAATATTCTGCCAAAAGTTCTGCATCTTGCTAACCACTGGAATTTAAAAGTTTTTATTCCAATACAGTAGGTTTATAACTGGATTATGTCTGGAAAATCTATTTCTGGTTTCCTGTCTTAGCACAGGTGGTAATATAGAGAAATTGGGAGGATAGATGACCTTCCATGGTGGGGAAATGGTTGAGGGCACTGGCTGAGTTGGCAAATATGAAAATATGTCACCTCAGATAATTTTATCGTTACTATTATTTAAATTGCTATTATTTTACTTACGTTTCCATATAACAGTAACCTAGATCAATACAATTGAAATAAGTGTAAACAATACATTTATGTTCAACTACTTTCTATTTTTCTGTGTTTTATTCATCTTGGTCACAGAAAATAAACTGGTCAGTTTCTTTTTTTGGATAGCAACAATGGAAGTATAATATATAGAATTTATTAGAAATCTTGGGTGATCACCTCAAACTTGTATCATACATATAATAAATATCAGCATTTTGAGCAGAGAGGAAGCTCCACAGTGGCCTGGGAACATAGGAAGCTGTAGCAGCCCCTTCTGTGGTTACTCATGCGTGTGAGTAGAGGTAGAACTACTGGATAGAAGCTGGTCAAACAGTGGAAAGAAAATAAGCTGAGTGTATGACAGTATCCCAAGAACAGATGAGCTTCAGAGGTTAGCAGTCCTGCTGGATCTGCATGAAAGGAGAAACTCAGGACACCAAGGGCCAGACAAATGTGTAAGCTAGCAATGTGCCCTTGTGGCTGAGAAGGCCAATGGCATTCTGGGGTGCATAAAGAGGAGTGTGGCCAGCACATCGAAGGAGGCTCTACTTCCCCTTTGCTCTGCCCTGGTGAGGCCTCATCTGGAGTCCTGTGTCCAGTTCTGGGCTCCCCAACTCAAGAGGGACAGGGAGCTTCTGGTGAGAGTCCGGGTGCAGGGCCACCAAGATGATCAGGGGACTGGAGCATCTTCTTTATGAGGAAAGGCTGCAGTACCTGGGCCTGTTTAGTCTAGAGAAGAGGAGACTGAGGGGGCATCTCATTAATACTTACAAGTATTTAAAGGTGTATGTCAGGAGGAGGAGGAAACATTTAAACATAAAGAAAAACTATTTCACTGTGAGGGTGAGGGAGCCCTGGCACAGGCTGCCCAAGGAGGCTGTGGAGTCTCCTTTTCTGGAGGTTTTCGAGTCTCCTTCTCTGGAGGTTTTCGTAACTCACATGGATGTGTTCCTGTGTGATCTGATCTAGGCAGCTATGCTTTAGCAATGTGTTGGACTAGATGATCTCTAAGGGTCCCTATCAACCTCTACCCTTCTGTGATTCTGTGATTTTGTGAAAAGTGTAGAAGGGCACCAGCACATATGAGTACCGACATAATTTAGGCCTTATATGGGGAGATTGTGGCTGCTGTTTGCAAAGAGAGACTACAGGATTATATGTGTGGCGTATCATAAAAGTCTCTTGGGGCCTTTCTGAAGACCTGCCCAGAAGCCACTGGCACATCAGGATGGGATGCTGCTTCTGCAACTGCGGTACACATACTGCAATTGGAAAACTGAGGGACCTCAGTGACGCGTAAGAGTGAACTGCATGGGGAGGAAGTGAATGCACTGAGTAGATAGATATTTGCCATTGATCATACCAGCTTAATTCTATTAGTGGTTACAGCTTAATTAATAAAAGGTGTTTACATAGATGATTCTTACTACCTGTGTTTCTCCCCAATTCAGTCTACTATCAAGGAAAAGGAAAACTAGACCTAGTGTATAGAGTTGAAGGCAATACAAAAGAAAAGCTGGATCTCATTAGCACAAGGATACTAAAATATATAGTTTTTCCTCAAGAGTTACAAAGAATTCTTTCTCATAAAAGCTAAAACTGATATTGTTGTCATTTCTGTGTGACCGAGATTTCACTCTCTTCATCCTTCTACTGTATAAAATTCTTTATTCTAAAACATAAAAAATTAGAAAGAATGAAAAGTAGACACTGTTTACTGGCTATGTGAAACAATCAACTGTTTTGTGTTGTACAGAGGTGATATAAAAATGTATTCTAGGTGGACAGGAATTGATGAAATACCATATCAAAGTCAAGAACAAATATTTGAGATTATTGATGTTTTTAAAAAATCATCATATGACAAAGATAGCAATTTTACCTTGACAGCCTGTATCTGAGGTTAGGGCCTGCATCAAAAGCAGCGTGTCTAGCAGGTTGAGGGAGGTGATTCTTCCCCTCTGCTCTTTTGAGACCTCACCTGCAGTACTGTTTTCAGCTCTGGGACTCTCAACATATGAAAGACACAGAGGTGCTGGAATAAGTCCAGAGGAGGGCCATGAAGATGATCAGAATGAAGATGATCTAGTCCAACTCTCAACATATGAAAGACACAGAGGTGCTGGAATAAGTCCAGAGGAGGGCCATGAAGATGATCATCTCTCCTGTGAAGACAGGCTGAGAGAGTTGGGGCTGTTCAGCCTGGAGAAGGCTCCAGGGTGACCTTATTGTGGACTTCTCGTACTTGGAGGAGGCCAACAAGAAAACTGGAGAGGTCTTTGTAGAAGGATAGGTAGCAATAGAAAAAAGAGTAATGGCTTTAAAATGAAGGAGGGTAGATTTAGATTAGGTATTAGGAAGACGTTCTTCAGTGTGAGGGTGATGAGGCACAGAAACAGCTTGTCCCGTCAGTGGAAGCGTTCAAGGCCAGGTTACATGAAACTTGCCAAAACTTGCTGTAACAAAAACTGTCCCTGCCCATGGCAGTGAAGTTAGAACTAGATGATCTTTAAGGTCCAACTACAAACCATTCTATGTTTCTGTGAAAAATCTCAACTTTATTCAAATTTTTTAACCTGGCCTTTGCAAGGTCATTAGAACTTTTGCCTTTTTGTCCCCTTGTCCTGGTTGGATAAGAATATCCATTCATCCTGCAGATTAACCTGATTTATGAGACATTTTAATAACAACAATCTGATCCAATACAAACCAATAGAGTGAAAATTCTTGTAAATATTTTGAGAAGATTTATTAACTCCCATGTGGCTGCAGATAAGAACATGAATGCAAAAGCAGTTTTGGAAAGTTTCTGAGGTGCCAACACAATCAGAAGCCTGTTCTGTCTGATTTTCTAGGGTTTATTTTCTAGATTATTAATAAGTACCTAAGCAACATAATCCTTCTAGAGTTACTTATCCCAGAATCACCAAAAATTTAGTGAAAGACAGTTGTTTAAACTTATGAAATAGTATTTATTAAGACACCCACTGATGGTGGGGAATTTGTGTTGTCAATTAAGTTCATTGTATACCCATAGGAACATGCCTTAATATCTCCCTTTAAAAATATTTACCTCTTTCCACATTTTCATTCTCTTTCTTATGTACATGTGGGACAATCCCTGCATGATTTAGAGGAAATTTTGACTTCTGCATATGAAAATGAAGTGTGTATATATATATATATATATATATGTATATATACACACATATATATATACTTGATAATGTCAACATGGGAAATAGTGCATCCGTTTCTGATGCAGTGTTTAATTATATTTCAACAAACACACATACATGTCAATTTAGAAATACCATTATGAAACACAACATTTATTTTCAGGTCTGATATGCTACTCTGTCAAAAATATTTATGAAGTATGGATTACCTACTGAGAAAACCTCATATTGCAAAATGATAATAAAATATTAATAAATGCCAGAATGTTCATTGCATTTGTTTTACAGATAGAAAACATAGTAAATGAGTTAAATGCAAAATTAGGCCACCACATATAAGCATAAGCAGAGAATAGTTATTCAGCTATGTAGATCTGCAATATCCATTCAAAGATTTTGTAATTTACTTTTGTTCTGTCTCAGAAGAAAAACAAAATATTTCATATTTTCTGTTAAATGTATCTCAAAATGTGGCAGATGAAGTGGAGGCTGCATTGCAATTTGAAAAATTTCATTTAGAACGATAAAATAAAACCACTTTTTAAAAAACTATAATTTCAATGAAAAAAATATGTTCTATATAAAAATATTTGTAGAATTATTGAAATTCTTTATGCCACTTCCTCGAAGTGTTTTGTTTAAAATATATAGATTTTTGGGGAAAGATTTATTTTGATGCCATATATCTTTAGAAATGTTTCCAGCTCTCATGAGCATATCTCTGGTGTACCTCTGAGTGTAGATAGCAGCCTTTAACTGCAAGGTCTCTACAGTAACTTTTCTCAGAGAAACTATGCCTCTCCACCTGTCATTTTTTATAATTTCAGTTTTCTGACTTTTTGATCTTCATTTGCTTCTTGATAGATTGGTTACACAGTGGCCAGGAAAAAACAAGCCTATTTGAACTTGTTGGGAGCCAGGTAGAGTGAATGCAACAGCAAGAATTCTGGTTTTGGGTTAATAGGTTCCAGGAGACAACAGCCTGAAGCTGACAGGTCACTTTAGATAGTAGATTCCAAATTTTTGTTGTTATTTGTTCACTGTGAGCCATCAAAACTTCTTACCATCCACTGAATTTGCATTCTTACCTTTGAATTAGAAGTGTAAGTGCTGCAGTTGCAACACTGTTCCAGGGGTCAGGTTTTCCAGGTCTTATGGACTTTAGCATCTTGGGGTACTAGAATTTTGCAGACTACCATTTGCTTTCACAACTTCCACATATGGGGATAGGCACCCTAGAGGCATCTGTACCTGAGGACTGTTGGCAGAATATGTCAACTAACCTCTGAGGACGAACTTACCTTCTCTTGCCCAGATATTGTCACACACTGGTAGAAAAGGGCAGGGAACAATATCTTTGATCAATAAACTGTTAAATGGGCAACTGGGCAAACTCTAACCTCTGCATCCTAAAAATAAAAACATATCTGTAAGTATTCTGCTAGGGATGGTGTGTTTTAAAATCTCTGGTTTGGGCTTTTCTTCTCACCCTGAGGCCTGAAAGAGCTGTACTTCATTACTCTCCACACCGAGAACATGAAGTCCTGCCCTAGCTTTCCCCAGCTTCAGTGGGACAGGCTGAGCAGTTTACTGCAGAAAGGGACATTGTAGATGTTGTCAGTGGAAAAGTGACAGTGTCAGGAATGGAGTGCATGGGCTTACTCTTCTTATACCTTTTGTGTCTATTTGTGGCTGTAGCTTGACCAGCTCTTACTTTTGAAAAAAAAAGATGGACTATTTTAGCAATTAGCCAAAGACACAGTGGGAAGGTATTTGAATTTACTTGCAAAGGGCCAGGTGAAGAAATTCAGTCGGAATCTGACGAGGAAGACAAAACTGGAGAGAGAAAATTGCGTTTCTGTGGGGCACCTTTATGAACCTGATAGGACTAAAGACCAGATAATGATGCAGTAATGATTATTTTTCATTATTTTTTTTCCTTTTAACTTTCTTTGAAAGAAAAAAAATTAACATGTTTTTTCTTATCAATCTGTCTAATTTCTGGTAGCAAAGAAGACTCAGAGGAGAGAATAGAAGCATGATCAATTCTATCATTTGTGTAATCTTCCTTGCAGATATTTCTGTATTTTTGTATTTAGTAGTTAAGGCTCTCTTACTGGAAGTTTTAAGCACAGTCTCACATTTAATTTGTAAGTAAGATATTACTTACAAATAGATATTACTTACTTAAGATATTACTTACAAATAACAAATAGTTAGAGAAGAAGAAAGAAAACATTACATGCATTGAAGATCACTTTTGGTGAATAAATACTGTCCCATCACTTGAGTCTGCTTTTTGAAATCCATCTTCAAAAGTTTGTAATGATTTGTTCTGAGTGGAACAGGACAGCCTCTCCCTTCCTCCCTGCCTGCTGAAAGGAGGTCATGTTTTATCTTTCTCTTTTTTAATGTCTTTCTACGTAACTGCAGAGTATTTGCTCTCTACTGCTTCTCTGTTAAAGGTAACAACTATAGATATTAATACTGGAACAATATTTTTCTTGTCATTTTTCACCTGCAATTATTTTTCTCTCAGCTTGTTTGTTCCTGTTATTTTATGCGTTGGGACCCACTGGGTGTCTGACATGTTTACCTTGTTCATTTGTTGTGTTTTCTAAAGCAGGCACAGGCTGAGAGTGGAATTCTCTTCTACTTACAAACCAAAGATGAAAGCAACCTACTCTCATGATTTTCCAGATGAATGAGAGTCAGAAGTTTGAAATACTGCTTACTAAGCACATGAATCATTATTTTGCCAACAAGTTTGTCTAAATTAACTGGAGGAAAAGAGTATAAAATGAAGCTTAAAATGTTTGCTTTGTCTTTGGAGAGGAGGTGAAAGCTGCATAATTTTTCATTATTACCCTTTGTTCCCATAGAGGTAAGTTTAGGTCAGGATATGCAGTTTAAGCTCTTGTTTCCAGAGGTTAGCAACTCAGCTGTAAGGCTTCAGTCTCAGTTTAACATTTGGCACAGCTGTTGCCTTGAAATAATACCTCTGGTGCATATATCTAATATCTTCTCCCAAAGGGTCTTGGAACACTTTAACACACTGAACTATGTAATGGCTTGTTTCATCCATCATCAAAAAGCAGCCATTTTTGAGGTGGAATACAGTCTCAAAATTTAGAGATCTAGACAAGAGTCTAGGTAAGAAAGGAATGATCATGCTGAAATGAAACTACAAGAGGAATTGGTACATTCACATACCTGCTACAATTAGAACATTTCCAGTATTTTGAGTAACATTTTCCTCTTCTCTTGTGGTGCTCTTTTAGTCAGAGCTATAATAGAGCAACAATAAGATTTGAGATCATATTAAAAGGACAAAGATTTTTTTATTACTTTAAATTCTCCCAATCATTCCTTATTGCAAAACCTAGTACATCTCTATTCTATGAGCTTATGGTCTTAGTTATCTAACTGTTCAGAACAGTGGAACAATTTTAAAGATATAATAAAATTTAAATCTGAGATTAAGATAATGAACATTAAACATAGCTATAATTAATTCACTATTTCCTAATAAAGAACCAACATTTTGACACTGACATGTGAAAGAAAGAGGATTGTCAGTTTGCTACTTAAGCAGGATGGAGTAAAAACATTATTGTCAAGAACTTGTCAAGGTAGATAGCAGTGATGAAAATGTTCAAATCCATATGCCTGAAGTCAGGTTTTGGTTTGCTACTTAGTCTCTGAAATAAAAATCCTGTGATTTCAAATGTGCTGACCACAGTGGGAATGAGTAAAGGAGCTTGAACTATCCAAAACCAGAATGAACTAGAATGAACATAGGTACCTAAATGAAAAAATTCCTTCAGAGCGAGCTGTGGAGATAATACATCAGAAAATCAGGACATCAGATGATCACAAGTCAATTTAGGTGACTCATATATCCAGCCAGTTTTGAAAGTGCACTCATTGCTTTATTCCTCAGGAACAAGGTGTTAAATAGTTACCTTGAATAAAGAAGTGTGCATTGATCAACTAAACACATAAACACCTATCTTTCCCACTGCAAACACCTATCTTTCCCACTGCAGTAGTGTAGTGTCTAAGGCTGTATCTATACCACTTAGTAAGAGGAATTCACTTGCAGTCAAGTGGGCTGTTAATTATTAACATAAACCTTGATACAGTTTTTGCCTTTTCCAGAGGAATAGCATTTTTATCAGGAACTGTAACCAAGAGATTCACTGTCAATATCCCAGTCTGGGAAGGGAAGGGAAAGGAAGGGAAGCACTTAGGTTTGTAGATGTACCTTGTCCAAAAACTCTGACTTGTCCCGTAGCCATGGTATGGATGTAGCCCTGGTAATCTCGGGTGTCAAGTTTCCAGACCTCAGTGAAGCCTAAGTAAGACTGAAGAATCAAGTTGCTGCATCTTAGGATAGTTCTGAGGAAAAAATAGCAAAAGTGGAATCTCAGGAGAGAAGCTGTAGAGACTCTCAGAGTCCTTCAGTGCCTTAGTGGGTGCACAAAATTGCTGTAATACGTGCTTAAACTTTACCTATAAGTCAAAAGAGCTTTTAGGTCTGTAAGTCAAAAGACATTTACTATGAGGACATAGCATGTGTAAACATATGTTAAGAATGGTGTCATATGAGTTCTGAATTAAAGCAATGTCTCAGCACAAACCATGTGTTAATCTGCCTGTGTGAGCAGAATGATTTTGGTTCTGGCCATGACATATTAGTTACAGGTACCCAGAGTCTGTGTTTCTAATCTTGTTTTTAGTGGAATAAATCCAAAATAATATCAAGTGAATTTCTTCATATAAAAATTAAGCCAGTAACAACATTAAAATGCCTGGGATGTTTCTCTTCTGGTTAGGCTAGTTCATAGACAACTTAAATAAAAAAATAAAGCTTATACCTTGATGGTATTCATTGAGAAAACATTAAGGTAACAAACACAGATCTATCCACCTAAAAATGCCTTTATGACAGTCAATTCAAATGAGCTTTGCCCACTTTGTATCCCTGAAGCTGCTGATTCTGAATGACAGATAAATCAGATCTGGCTCTTCTTTTACAGCTTAATCTCTTTCAGCTGAAGAAAGACGTTAGAGGGACATAGATCAAAGAGAGCTCTAGCTACCAAAATGCAGGGACAAAATGACCTAAATTTTCAAAGTGACTGATGATTTTGGATATTTCAATTTTGGGTCTCCTGATTTGAGACAGCTTAATGGATCTTGATAATCAGGATGCAGTTGCTCAGCGTATTATATTTAAGTCCCCATAGGGAGTCTTATAAACACCTCTAAATCCAGACTTAATAAGTCAAGATCCAAACAGAGAATTTCACTGGAAGGTGAAATATTGCAATGCTCCCAGGATCTTAGAAAGAAGTCAGTAGGAGGTGAAGATTTCAGAGCTATTGCAACAAAAATACTTTCCCTTCTATTTTTCTTTTTTCTTCAACAGACATCCAGTTCAAAGCCCTTGAATCCTCTTTGCTTGAAGTTCCTTGGTTCTCTGGGAGCATTTAGTGTGGTTTGGTTATCCACACTCTCCAAGCATGGTGTGAGTGTTACCTCCGCCAGACACAACACTGAACTATTTCTTTCTGATTGCCTTTCGTTTCATACAGAAACACTTTCAAGCATTCTAGTATGTACATATATATTACACTTTGCCAGTTCCATCTGCTGCTATGTGGATGGGACAGAGGGTTTCTCTTCCCATTGAGCTGTCCTCCTGAAGCCATTCAGTTAGTTCTTTCTTGCCAATAGCATACCCTGTTTTTCCCTGCTGCTAACTCTCTCCTGGGATTTCCTCCAGACCAGTGAATGACTCCAACCAACACTGTCTCTTCCCCCTAGCAGCTAAGATGGTGTCTCAAAAGCCTTGTCCTCAAGGGATGAACTGCCAGAAGAGACTCTGGCTCCTGCTCAGCATATGGAAGCTCATTTTTGCACTATCTGCTCAGGCTCAGATCAGTAAGTCCCTGCATTTCCACAAAGAAGAATGATTATTCTTGGCTTTCATGTTGCAAGTGTCACCCTGGCCCCTGACTCCACAGTCGCTTCTGGCAGGCTGGCATCAGCCGGCACTCAGTGGTCCATTCGTCAGCAAGCATCACCTGCCTGCTTACCACTGAGATCACTGCAGACTACTGTACACTTGGCAAGCTTTAGGCTTACCAGATACTGCACATTGTAAAGTAAGTAAGGTTTTGAAAACCAACACATTTTAGCTTACCTCTACTGTGCTAAACTGATGTAGTGGACTACACTCTCAAGGACAGCAGAGAAGCTAAGCAGCATTTACACATGTTTCGTAAAGAGAAACAAACACACTAAATTTTTCCCCGCGACTTAATTTCTGCAAGGAAAAAAATAAAAAGAAATTAAAGGCTCAAATTATACATATTTGAGACACCACGTATGGCTAGGAAATTGTAGAATATTCATGTTTCAAATAATCCTAAATTCTTTCTCACAAAAAAAAAAAGATAATCTGATTTTCTATATAAATCCAAACAAGCATAAGGCTTGCCCTGGGGATTACAGAAATTCTCTGTTCAAAGGGCTCTCAATAATCTAGTACAATAGCTTGGAAGTGTCGTGAGTGCATATAGTGGGTTTACTTTTAAGTTATAAACTGTGAAAGCATTGAGACTCTTGTCAACCTTATTACAGAATCACAGAATGTTAGGGGTTGGAAGCAACCTCTGCAGATCATCTTGTCAAACCCTTCTGCTCAAGCAGATCCATGTAGATCAGGTCACACACAAATGTGTTCAGGAGGATTTTGAAAAACTCCAGATAAGGAAGGAGACTTCACAACCTCTCTGGGACACCTGTGCCAGTGCTCCCTCACTTTTGCAGTAAACAAATCTTATCACAGAATCACAGAATCTTAAGGGTTGGAAGGGACCTTCAAACATCATCTAGTCCAACCCCCAGAGTAGGACACCTAGAGTAGGTCACACAGGAACTCATCCAGGTGGGTTTTGAATGTCCCTAGAGAAGGAGACTCCACAACCCATCTGGGCAGCCTGTTCTAGTGCTTCATCACCCTCACAGCAAAGTTTTTTCTTTATGTTTCTTTGGAACCTCTTATGTTCCCGTTGCCCCTTGTCCTATCATTGGACATTATTGAGAGCAGCCTGGCTCCATCCTACTGACATTTGCCCTTCATGTGTTTGTAAACATTAATGAGATCACCCCTCAGTCTCCTCTTCTAGAAGCTAAAGAGCATCATCTCCCTCAGCCTTTCATCAGAAGGCAGATGCTCCACTCCATCATCATGGTGGCTCTGTGCTGTACTTTCTCTGGCCACTCCCTGTCCTTGAATTGAGGGGCCCAGAACTGGACACAATATTGCAGATGCAGTCATGTTTAAGTGGAACCATTTGTCTTCCAGCTTTTATCCATTACCTCTTGTCCTGTTACTTGAGAAAACAGAAAAAAAGTGTTGCCCCATGCTCTTGACATATACCTTTAATATAAATGTGTTAATGAGATTCTCTCTCAGTATTCTCTTCTCCAGACTGAACATTCCCACATACCGCAGCCTTTCCTGATAAGGAAGATGCTCCAGTCTCCTGATCTTGGTGGCCCTGCACTGGACTCTCTCCAGAAGTTCCCTGTCCCTCTTGAGCTGAGTAGCCCAGAACTGGACACAGGACTCCAGATGAGGCCTCACCAAGGTGGAATAGAGGGAGAGCAGAACCTCCCTCATCCTGCTGGCCACACTCTTCTTGATGCATCCCAGAATGCCATTGGCCTTCTTAACTACGAGGGCACATTGCTGGCTCATGTTTAGTTTATTGTCTGCCAGGACTTCCAGGTTGTTTTCTGTGGAGCTGGTCACTAGCAGGTTAATCCCCAGCCTCAAGTTATGGTGATAATGCAGGCAAACATAGAGGGCTCCAACCCTTACTTGCTTGTGCATCATTAAAATGCTTCATGACTGAGATCTTGCTTAATATAGTGAGTAGAATTATAAGAGTTAATTTTTGGGTAAGCTTTATTTTTTTCATTAAGAAACTCTTTCAGTAGAAAGTATGCAAAACAATTCTGATGCTAAATCAACAAGGCATTTGCTAAAACTGTGACTATTATCAAGGCACAACAGATGGAGTCTGCAGAACTAGTCCAGCAGTACACCTTGCACTGAAACCTAACTCATTGTTTTGTTTTTGTTTTGTTTTGCTTTGTTTTTTTCCCAGATTACACCAAACAGAGTGCTTCATTGCTTAAGTCCAGATGTAACAATCTTTCATGGATATGAACACAAATATTACTTTTTTTTTTCTGGATCAAGAACATCCACTGATTCTGTCCTTGATATGCCCTTTTATTTTGAACAACTACACAGATCTCTGGAAACTGCATGATTCCATATGGGATACAATGACTGAGCTTAATGAAGTGCTTTATGGACACAATTCAACATTAACTTTGAATTTCCTGGCTTTTGTGGATTTTTGTCACAACCCTAACATTTTTCAAACATAAAATCATTACATTAAAAAAAAATCTGTACTTTATCCAAGATAAAGTGAGATAAACCTTGTTTTCACTTTTCAGTAATAACATGATTTATTTCCACACTATTGAACAGTAAAGAAAACAAAGGAGAGATAGATATGAATGAAAAATAATACTTCCTAACAAAAAATGTAGATCTTGACAAGAACTTAGAAGAAATCCCAATTAGCCCCAAGAACAAGCTTACCAAGTCTCTCATTCTAACAGGTTTGTGATATAGTTCGCTCATTATTAAAGACAATTTAATATGAAAGCATTGATCTGAGAGTCTATTTTTAAATTTTTATGGAAGATGGAGGATCTGACAACCACTCACTTATTTGGCTGCTGGGCTGACTCAGAATCACTGACACTGACACTAAGTGATCAGCTACTATGAACCTCTCATAAGAGATACTACTATATTACTTACTAATTTTCTATCTCTGTTCTTTGTGCAAAGATACCCAGAGGGCAAGAGTTTGATGAGGCAATACCGTGGGACACTTCATTCACTTGAAAAGGAGGGAATAATGGCTAAACACTGGCAAAAGAGACTAGAAAGGCAACAACTCAGACAAGGATATTGGTATGTATTTGTCCCCCTATACATCTAGTTGAAGCAGATACAAGTACATAAACACACTCACATCCATTCAGTATTAGAGGTGGCATAGTCCGAGTCTGCAGATGGTAACCCCTCTGAGCTTATTGGATAGCAAATGTTTTCATCTTGCTTATTCTTCTGATTTCCACATTTTGTTGTCAAGAGTAAATCTCACAGAGCAGTCATCTTTGTCTACCTGGAAAGAAACTATAATTTATCCCTTTATTGATTAGCTGCTACAAGATGTGTCTCAGTCCTCAGCCCATTGGTGATGCTCTATACCTTCCATGAAAACTACCTATTCAGCTTTCCCGCTTGGAAATAGTTACTCTGTGTTCATTGGTTGCCATATCATACTTCTGTATATTTTCTTGCCCTGCTTGCTGATTTGCTTGTTTGTCCTTAAGCACACATGATTCAAATAAAAATCTTTACCCTTGCTTTCTTCAATCTGAAGCCCGGTGTCCAAGACTTGTGTAACAACAGCAGGGAACTCTTTCTCCCCCTTAGTCTCTTTCCTTTTTGAGACAGTTTTATTCTCTTAGTGGCTTGTTTTGTACTAGCGTCATGGTTTGACATGACAGCCTTTTCTGGTATGGGGGAAGGGGCTGTAAAGATGGCTTCTGTAAGAAGTTGTTTGCAACTCTCCCCAGCTCTGAGCCAGATCCACTTCTGAGGCTGAGCCAATTAGATGCCTCCATGATCACTTTTTAAGAAGAAGCTGGAAGAGGAGGTTTCTTCCTCCATCTTTTTCCTGCTTCTTCCTTCTTCTGTCCTTCTTCTTCTTCTTCTGGCTGGTGGTGGTGCAAGGAGTAGGAACAGTGAGAGAAACAACCATGCAGACGCCAAGGTCAGTGATGAAAGAGAGGAAGAGGTGTANGTCCCGAGAGAGGGATCCTGTAACTGCAGAAACTGCAACCCTGGTGAAGAATCCACACCAGAGATATTCACCAAGGACTGCGTCCCATGTGAGGGGCCCTGTATCGGCAGAAGCTGCAGCTGCTGGAAGCAACCCACGTCAGAGAAGTTCATTAAGGATTGTGTTCCAGATGAGGACGCCTGTGTTGGAGCAGGGGAAGAATGCCAAGAGTCACCCTCATCCGAGAAGACAAAAGTGGCAGAGCCCATCTGTGAGAGACTGACCACATCCCCCATTCCTTGCCCCCCTGAGCCGTTGTAGGGGGAGGAGGTAGAGATATTGGGAGCAGTAAGCTGGGCCTGAGAAGAAAGGAGCGATGGAGGAGGGAGATCTTAAAGTGCTGGTTGTAATTTTCTCATCATCCTACCTCTTTTTGCTTTTATTCCATTCTGTTTCTTGTAGAATAAACTTTCCTACTTTCCTCTCTAATCAAAGGACAACTGAGGTTGCAAGAGACCTCTGGAGGTCACCTGATCCAACATTTGTGCTCAAGCAAGACCACCTAACACCACTTACCCAGAATTGTTTCCAGAGGATTGTTGAATATCTGCAAGGATGAAGGACTCACAATCTCCCTGGGAAAATTGTGCCAGTGCTCAATAATCCTTACAGTTAAAATTTGTTTCTTAACATTCAGAGGGAACCTCCCATGCTTCACTTTATGTGTATTCTCACAGAAAAACTCCAAGAAGGTCTGCACAATCTCCTGTAAATAAATAATACAGAATATTGGAACAGCTAGTGGGTTAAAACACCAACAACTGATTGGTCTAGATGACATATGGAAGTTCCAACCCAAATTATTCTATGATTCTATAATTTAAGCAAATATATGTGATTTTGATAATGTGATAAGGAAGTTCTGGGGTCAAGTCATTCTTAAGCAGTCATAAAGCAGGAACTGTGACTCATAGCTGCATGAAATGTAATTGAAGGTGTCAGAAGCATGAAATGATTATTTTCACTGACTTTTCAGAAGCTGTTGGCTGTATTAATTGAACAATTTGGTTTGATAGCTTTCAGAATAAAAGTAAAATTTGCTTAATTATTGGAACTGTTAATGGCCACAAAATATGTTATCTTGTCTGGAAGCTCCAACGTGATCGTGTAAAAGTAAGATTTGACTATGAAATGAGGTGCTTTTGCCTCTCTGGATGGGCCCATGAGATAGATACAAAAGGTGAGGCTGAGGGAAAGGGAAGAGAAGGAAGTACGAGGAGAGGATAGAGCGGCACCTCACCTCTATCTTTTATTTTTTCACCATAGCCTGTGGGAAAAAAAAGAGTTTAGCTGTTCAATTAATAATTTCCTCCTCAGGATATTTTATATTTTCAGATTACACTCAAAACCCCTTTGTTTTGAAAGATTTGAGGTGTGTAATTAATTTTATCTCTGAGTATGATTTCCATAGGGCAATATCACTTTCCTGAAGACTACTTTCAGTTTTGGTATAACGTATCTTTGTTAAGAATTGTAGTAAGAAAAGGAGGCAAAGTGTTCCAGTGCATTTCTCTCATTAATTTCAATCTAATATTCAAATTAAAAAGCTCATCGTCTGTTCCTCAAATTTTTATTTTTATGGAAAAGTTTCCACTCGACTTTATGCAACGAGCTCTATAGACCACCATGAAGGGGATGGTGCGGCCAACTCTTACAATTCATAAATAAAATAGAAATTATTTAATTACTTAACCAAGTAAAACTCATCTACTGTCAATTTTGAAAAGGTGTTTTTCCCCTTGCAGTAATGTAGATACTTCTGATCAAAACTGCCCGATGTCTCCCAGAGAGTGAAACCATTTGTTCATATTATCAGTTGGCACAATATGGATGAGAACAATGATAAAGCAAAATCTTTTAATAGCAGCTATTAATAATGAAATTGTTTAATTAAGATTAGAATCTGACTGTAAATGCCTCCTAACTTGTAAAGAAACTTCAATCCAAATCATAAAACTCATGCTCATCACTAATTTTACTGCACTGAACCAAAATTATCAGTGATATTTCACTTATTTTTAGGTAGTCCATTGGTTCAATTTACTCTGGTGATTGCATAAGTGATGCTATTAGTAGTAAGTTACCAATAATTATGTTTTATTCTGCAGCTTTGTCAATGTCAGCTATTTATCTTAGAGACTGGATGGAAAGTGGGCCTTATATAATTCAGCCAAAGCTAGAACTGTCATGATCTGTGAAGATTTTATTTAACCTGGATTAAATAGGTAAAGCCCCCCAGCAAAACAATGAATTTTGTTTCCATTACATTTTGTTGAAATGAGGTCATTTAAGGAGATGGGTGCTATTCCAGTAAAATAATGGTCCACAGGGTTCTTGTCACTAAAGTATGGTAAAAAAACAACCTCAGGTTTCGTTTTAGAAATGCATAGTATCATATCAGTTGTTCAGATTAACTTCTAGCTCTTTCACTCAAAGAAGCTGTCAGTAAAAGTTTGGTAATAATGTGTCAGATGTTTTAACCAACTGCATGAGGTCAACATCACTGGGTCGTATCTCCTACCAAGCTACAAGTGCCATGGAGGTAGGGACCCTGTGCTGTGCCTTGGGGCCCAGCTGGAATCTCTCCAAGGAACTCCTTCTGATGGAGCCATGAAACTTTAGGTTTGCCAGCAAAACTCTTCCCATGATACATTACCTGCTGTCTTCCATGTCATGTTGAGTGAGTCTGGTGAAGCACATTTGTAAATAAGAGACTAATGTCCTGGAGCGCATTTTTGTGAACATAATGTCACAGGTCTTTAAAATCTTGGCCTTTTTTCTCTTTTCCCTGAATCAGTATCTTTAAAGTTTGTACTTTAAAATTTGTACAGCTCTAATGCATTGCAATTATAACATCTTCCATTTGACACTTTAAAAGCTTTTCAGTATGATGGCCATATCATTTTTTTTTTCCCATAGAAAGGGAAACAGAGACTTAAACAGCACAAAGCCTGGGATGCTGTGTTATATGGAGGTAACTTGGATTTCAACAGGCAAGTGAGAAAGTGACTACTGCACAGTCCCTGGAGATACAAAGCAGCTGCAGTCTTTAATTGTAACCCATCCTCTTGTTACATCTATGGAGCATGAAGGAGAGGGGTGGCAGGATAAAACACAGTTATGGAGAAAAAAGGTGTAGAGGAGGGAAATTAGCAGGAATTATGAGTGCTTGGAAACAAAAGGATAGATGATTCAACCATTTATGATTCAAAATATGTAGGCCCTGTTTTGTCTCATGTAGTGTAGACAACCAATATTTTCAGACAAAATTCCCTGGAATTGTCTTTGTTGCTGAGGAGTTGCTGGAAAGCTCTTCAAGACTTGAACGAGAATACACAGCCTCTAGAGTGGCATTCAGTCTAACTAATTTATGGGTGATATTTCAGCTGCATAAATTTACCCACGTTCAGTTATAAACACGTAAGCTCTGCTAACTCTCAAGGAGCCACTCAGTATGTCTACTTTCCAGGACAGTCCCAGTTAATTATTAAGCTGGAGTGAAGTTTCTCCTTTCATCTCTCCATAGAGCCTCCATGTCTTTGACATTGCTGGCATGGTGGCTCAGCTTCAGCTGGAGGACTGTGCAAATTACAGTGCTTGCATGGGATGCTTGAGATGCAGTTCATACAGGGCTCCTATTTTCTGGTAAGACAGTGACATGAAAGCAGGATCTTTGATTTTCCTTCAGACGAATTTAGTAGTAAGTATTGCCATGTGAAATGGGCTGAATACTGATGGCTCTTGTTTTGACTTAGATAATTGTAGATAAAAGAGAAACGTGAGTTTTTTCCACTGTACTTTGGATATAAGAACTTTGGGAACATTTAGACTAAATAGGAAGGTACTTTAAGTAATGTAAGAAGACCTACAACTAGCTTATTGACTGGACTGTGTGAAGCTTATGAGACTTGTCTCCATCTATACCCAGCTTCAATCAAGAACACAAGTTTTCATCTATTTTAACATTTCTCATGTATCTCAGAGACTGATCAAAACTGGGAACCAAATATATATCCTCCCTTCTCTATCTCATAATCATGAGCCCAGTCTTTCTCACTGAGGTTCTCTTTTGCCATTTGTTAATCCTCTTCTCTGCACATATATTAAAAGACTCTATCATTTAACAAACCATTTACCAAGGAAAAAATATTTTTATTCTTCAGTTCTGACCTGCACAAGCTAATAGGTACTATTATTATTATGACTGACTGTGCATTGACATAAGTTGATCTGTTTTCTCTGGAAAGAAACTGCTAAAGATAAGTATTTGTTTCTTTTTTGTTCTATTTCTGAAGTAACAGCTTATTTAAAGAAAAATAACATCTCCCTCTGGTTGGTTGACCCTGGATAGATACCAGTTGCCCATGAAAGCCTATCTTTTACTTCTATCTGGGCAGAGAAGAGAAAATATAACAAAAGACTCATATGTCAAGATAAGAACAGAGAGATCATTCAGCAGTTGTGTTGTAGGCAAAACAGACTCAACTTGAGGAAAAAAATAGTTTAATTTGTTACTAACCAAATCAGAGTACAATGATAAGAAACAAAAGGATTGCAGTCTTTTAATCAAAGACACTCTGCTGCTCCTTCCTCCTCAGGTGGAAGGATTCCACATACTCCTCCCCTATTTCACTGTAGAATCCCCTCTATGTGAGACAGTTCTCCACAAATTTCTTCACCATGAGTCTTCCCATGGGCAGCAGCTCTTCACAAACTGCCACACTGTGGAGTCCTTCCATAGGGTGCAGTCCTTCAGGAACAGACTGCTCTAGTGTGGGTCTGTCAGAGTCACGAGTACTGCCAGAAAACCTGCTCCAGCCTGAGCTTCTCAGTCTCCATGGGTTCATAGGTCTTGCCAGGAACTTTCTCCATTGCAGGCTCTCCATGGAAGAGCTCATACTCCTTTGGACATCCACCCACTCTGGCATGAGGTCCTTCCGAGGCTGCAGTTGGATCTGCTCCAACATAGCCTCCATGGCTTCAGGGACAGAGCCTCACCATGGGCTGCACCTCAAGCTGCAGGGGATGCTCTGCTCCAGTGTCTGGAGTACCTCCTCCCTGTCCTTCTCTGACCTTGGTGTCTGCAGAGCTATTTCTCTCACATATTTTCACTTATCTCTCTTCTAAGTGCTGCTGGTGTCGCACAGCATTTTTTTCCCCTTTTCTTAAATGTGTTGTCACAGGGTTACTACACATTTACTGACTGGCTCAGCCTTGTTCAATCATGGAGCTGACTGACACTATCTCTGTTGGATACAGGAGAAGCTTATTGCAGCTTCTCACAGAAACCACCCCTGTAGTACCACCACCACCTCCCACCTCCCTAGCCCTCAGCTACCAAAACCTTGCCACATAAGCCATATATACTCTCTTTCTCTGAGCATTTAATGAGGCAGCCATGAAGCCTGAAGCTTAAATCCCTGAACTTTGCACATAAGTGCTTCATTGAATTTTACTTCAATTTGATGGTAATGTCACTGCAGATGAAGACACTGTAGCAGGTATGAAAAGTACAAGGGGCAGATACATTTAAATTACTTCTGTATTCTGCATGGTCAAAGATTCATACAAGGGTTTTGAAGTAGAAAATATTATTGACAGAGAAAATAAACACAAATCCATCCTTCCCTGTCTTATTTGAGAGCACTGTTACAATGCTTTTATTGATTTGAGACTTCTATTCTGCTGCCAGCTATTATAGATGAAACCTCACTAGAATCATCATTAAAGACTTGGGAAGTTTTTGTCTTCCTCTACTGCAGTAGGTACTGGCCTTGTTGGAGAGAGGATTTGCGACTGGATGAATCAATAGTCAGACTATGGTTTTAAGAGGTTCCTACATTGCAGGGTTGGACTAGAAGATCTCTAGAGATCCCTTTGAACTCCTGTCATTCTGTGATTCTGTGATGCTGTAAGAGTCACAATCAAGAATGTGACATAAGACTTCACAAGACACCCTTTCTACATTACAATCACCTTAATGTTAATCTCTTTAGGGTGTATGGGAAATGCTCACACTCGTATTTGTAAAACTGTTGTGGTTTGGCCCACCTAGCACAGCAGCACCACGACAGTCCCTCACTCGGTGCCCCCATTCACCCCTACCCTCGTTAGGATAGTGGAGGCCCCAGCGAAATGGGAGTAAAAAGATAAGCGAGGTTGTTGTGGATTAAGACAAGGACAGGCAGAGCTCACTGCCAATTACGGTTCCGGGCAAAACAAACTTCAGTACTCGACTTAGAGAGGAAAGTAGGAAAGTTTATTCTACAAGAAACAGAACAGAATAAAAGCAAAAGGGAGTAGGATGATGAGAAAATTACAACCAGCACTTTAAGATCTCCCTCCCCCATTCCTCCTTTCTTCCCAGGCCCAGCTCACTGCTCCCAATATCTCTACCTACTCCCCCCACAATGGCTCATGGGGGCAGGGAATGGNTCCTCCTCTCCTTCATCACTGACCTTGGAGCCCGCATGGCCGCCTCTCCCACTGTTCCTACTCCTTGCACCACCACCAGCGAGAAGAAGAAGAAGGGACAGAAGAAGGAAGAAGCAGGAAAAAAGATGGAGGAAAGCCACCTCCTCTTCCGGCTTCTTCTCAAAAAGTGATTGTGGAGGCGTCTAATTGGCTCAGCCCCAGACGTGGGTCTGGCCCAGAGCTGGGGAGAGTTGCAGACAACTTCTTACAGGTGCCATCTTTACAGCCCCATCCCCCTTACCAGAAAAGGCTGTCATGTCAAACCATGACAAAAACATATTGTGTCTAAGAAGCCTATGTAGTCTATTTATTTCAGCATTTTGATGACATTTGCCTTATAAAATAATCTCCCTCCTGAGTTTTAATCTTTTGGAGGTTAATTCCATAGTAAACTTTGATTATTAGTGGACAGATTCAGCTTTGAGAACTTATGCACACTACTCTGGGTCAATTCCTTTTTGAAGTTGAAATTCACTTCTGTGAAGAAAATCAGGATGAAGATATCATAGTTTATCATTTCAAAATGGACCTCACATGGTACATGGCTTTGTGCTAGCTTTTTGGCTGAAATGTACTTTAAGCCCTCAAGTTAAAAATGCAAATTTAAAGATACCTTGAGAGACAAGTTTGGTGAGTGTTCTGCTTGACTGAGGATAAATTAAAAGTTAAAGAATATCTTTTGATTCAGTTAAAAATGAGCTTGTTAAGCAGCACTGACTGCTTTATCAGAAGAAATGACAGACTATTTGACTTAAGTGGTGCTCAAAATAGACATGAAACTACTCGTTCTAATTGGAATCATTTGATAGTGCATTCATTTTTAACACAGGCAGGAGATTCCAGTCTGGCTGGAGAATTTTACCAAGAAAGCTTTGTGATGGTTAGCCATTTACTACTTCAGTTGTGTCAAAGACAGTAGTAAACCTTTATATTTTATTCCTTCCAGTAGAATAGACACAATATGTCAAAACATTTGCAGTTATCTAGAAGAGTCTTGTTGTAGTTGTTTTAGTCATTTAGGCTGCAATGTACTAGGTTAGTGCTCTGCCTCTAATGGATATGTTTGGAAAGCTTAAGCTCAGAATTTTGCAAGAATGGAAACAGAAAAACTGTTCCCAGGTTAGATATATTCACAGCTGGGCTCCCACAAAATCAGTGCTTGGAATTCAGCAGTGAGTTTCTCTAATGCTTAGAATGGGGATCTCACCTTTTCTATCAGTACTAATTCAGATTTGATTATATCACAGTTGCTGAAGATATCCTTGGAATGAACCATTTGGGTCAGATGACTATTGAGAATAACCTAAAACTTTATCTCACGATAAATTTTAAAACACAAACGGAGGATTATGGCACAGCAAAACCACTAGTTTTTTAACATGGATTCTGGTGTCATCTCATCTTCTCTCCAAATTTCTCTCTCCCACCTGTCTATTTATTTTATATTTGCTTTTACCTGGTTTGAGTTATGTTGCCCTACAAATATCAGTGAGATTTACTGATGTGCTTAAAAAGCCTGGGTCCTGACTTGATATCTCTCTTGTTCTTCAGTGATCAGTACACACTTGTTTGAAAAGATGTTTTTAT
>WBNH01005617.1:487953-590766 GCA_013401255.1 Urocolius indicus | reverse complement strand
GCTATGTGAGATAATGGTATTTCCACTCCTGCTAAAATGAGAAAGCTGCAAAGGAACCCATATTGTGCAGACGCTGTGCAAGGAAGTACCCAGAAAGAGCCAACATTGGCTGCTTCATGAAGAAAGAAAAACTTCCTATAATTCACTTTCCTATGACTATGACCTACCTATATTTTGTCCAGTATATTTGGTGTTTTGGCTTCTGATCCTCTCTTTTAATCTTAGATTTTTTTTTCAAAGCAACCATAGATGTTTCCCTAGCATTCTTCTTCAAAGAAAAACTGAATCTTTTTGGCACAGAGGCAGATGTCTTTCTTGAAAGATCTTGCCACATTATGTGGGCAAGATCCCTACTTTTTCACATTGAGAATATCTCTTCCTGCATATTTGTTCACCAGTCTTGTTTTTTTACAGTTAGTTTAATTTATTTTTCTTCTCCCAGTGCTATTTAAAGCATCAGAATGTTGCCTTGTCTATACTGGTAGTTTCACTGAAGTCCATCCAGCTCTGCTAACTTTCACCTTCTCAGAATCAAGAACATTATGACTCTTTAAATTCGAGACAAACAGCTAGAGCTCTGGGTTGCACAACAAAGGAAACTCACCAGGGTGTATTTAAAAGCTTTTTTTTTTTTTTTCTCAAGGATGAGTGTGGATATCATGAGCATGAATTTCAGTACTGAAGCGTTGATCACTCTGATTGTATATCAGAGATGTTTAAAACACCTTTGGACCTTTAAGGCTATTCAAACCCCTAAACTACTTTACACATTTCATATTCTTGCTAATTACTTTTGACAGATAACAATGAAGAAGTTTTCAGCAGAAATCCTCTATGTCATTTGTTCTAGAAAAGGACAGGGACGATTCTGCTTCCTCAGCTATTAAAAAATGAAAAGGCCTCAGAGACTATAATTATTTCTCTTGACTCACCAAAGCACTATCTCTGCACTACAGGGTCAAGGTATGCTTTGGAAAATAATCCAAGCAAAATCTAGATTACTGATCACATATTGATTTAGCTATAGGTATATGATACAGGGACAGGCACCTACTTAGAGACCTCTTTTTGGCTCGAAACCCTACTATCTATAGCATCACTTGATGCTCCTAGATGGATGATGTCTTGGCTGACTCTGAGCCTGGATGGAGATGTGCCATCTGAACACATGTGCCATCTAAATTACTTGGCCAGTATCTCTCGGAGTTCAGTGCCAAGTGACCATAGGTTTAGACAAGCAGCATACATAATATTGCAAATGCTGTCTCCTTTGTAAAAAATTCTATCTTCTCTGACAATGCTGAAAAATTGGCTTTACTTTCCATCCAACAAGTGATTGCACCTGTTGGTGCTTACTAAAATCCTTGTTCCCCTGCCAGATCTTCACAGCAATAAATGACCATTCAAATGGCATTAGGCAAGGCAGGTCGTCATCTACCTAGGAAATTAAAAACCTCTTTATTTAGACATTGGGAAAATAAGTAGATATCTTCAAAACTGAAAGGTCTCCAAGGACTCCTCAATATAATCATGAAGTCTCTTTCATTATGTCTAACCTCATCGTGACAAATCCAATTAAATGGAACAGTTTTTTCAAAACACTTCAGTGCGCTATCAGCACATCATTTAGGAAGCCACACCTAACATGCTGTCTACCTGTGTTTGTATTCATACTTACTGATGAAAACTGGACAAATATCCCGTTATGTTTCATCTGTAGATAAGCTGTCCAGAAGAGATGTAAAATTGCCAACAATTCAGAAAATGTTTGACTGCACAGAAGGCTGATGGGAAGAAATCCTGGCCAAATTGCTCATGTGAGCACAGTTCTGGGAATTTTTTGCACTAGGAAATAATTAGCTAATCAAGTCACTTAGTGGAAGGCAATCAAATAACAAACCCTAGCTTTCAGTGAGAACATAAATCTAACTAGTGTGGTTACTATAACTTTGTCAAATAGGTTGTATCTATCATGGCTGTGTGTAGCTGCAGGTCTGCAGGAAGAAACTTCATGTATGCACATGTGTCCAGAGAAGTACCTAATCTTACAATATAGAAAAGAACAGCACTGCTAGAAATCCTTCTCCTTTACCTCTCCATCAAAATCATAGATGCGTCCAGTTGTGAGAGATTTACAAACTAAATTGTAGAGAGCATGGAGTCTTTGAGTTAGTTCTTGAATATGGAATGAAAGCCACTAGTGAATGATCAATAAGATGAATATCTGAGGGACTTGTTCAGGAAAACTCTGTATTGACAAATATGGAATAAAACCAGGCTCTTCAGATAATTTTTTTCTTTTTCCTAGGAAACTTACTGGAGAATTAGAGAATAGAAAAGATCTATGACTTTAAATTTATGGGAGTATTAATAAAAGTGAAATTGGTAGACAGAAACTCCTCCCACTTTTTACTATTGAAGGATGTGTTTAAAATGGCTGGGAAAAAATACAATAAAATGAAAGCATCGCTGTGTATATAGTGCCTTGCAGGACTGTGCTGCCATCGACATCTCATAGTCATCAATTGTGAGAGCTCTACAGACAAACCAAAATTACTATGACTTCACCACACTTTGTCTTGACTCATGGGATATGCCACAATAACAGCAGAATGAACTTCATAATTCTGAATCTGCATCCGTCACACACAAAGTAGACAAAAAACCAAAAACCAGATGTCAACTTACACATTATTAACTGAAAAACTACTGGGTGAGCTAAGGTGAACTTCAATTTAATACAAACTGACATACATTACCTTAATTAAACAGTGAGACACTCGAGAAAGCAAGGAGGTTCCTTAATTAACTTAGATGATGCCAAATAGCTTTTTCCTGAGGAAAAGCCAAATGCACTTAATATTCCAACACAGTTAATTTTCAAAAAGAAGTATTCCTTATCTTCTCAAAAATATCAAGTACTTTTATTTAACTAAGCACAGAAAAAAAAAAAACCAGTTGTAGTTTTGCTCAGGAGAATTTTAAGTCATACTTGTTGACTTAAACAACGTTGTTTACATCCAGACACACAAAGGCAGTTAAAGGATTAATCTTCAGATATTCCATTACCCACTTAAAATTCACTGGGTGTTTATTTTCAGCTTATTGGCAGAATTTAAATATTACTTCAATTAAATACATCTTTTGAATGCATAACAATACAGTTTGAAGCAATTATTTTGCATTTTGCTGGTTTCTATTGTCTGCTCAACACCACAGTCTTTTAGTACCTTTCAGCAATTCAAGGAACAATGCAGATAATGTTTTGACCTTATTTGTTTTCCTGAGGTAGTCCCACAGGGAACTGGGGAACATGGTCTTGTTCCAGTAGGAATTTTTGTTTTGCTGTTTACATTAACAGAAATTTATATATGTGCCAGGGGAATCAAGGTCAGAGAACTGTCCCCCTGAACGAATAATAAGCAGTATAGTAGCTGCTTATTCCTACTAAAATGAGCAGCAGCAAAGGAAGATTTTCAGTCATGAACGGAAAAATATTTTTATCTGTTTACACATGCAAACACAGACACATAGGCACATGGAAACACAGATACACACACATTTTATGTATGAATGAAAAAATGGCTTTCATTGAAACAGCCACAGTAAGATCATTTCCCAATATGAGGATACTTCAAACATCTTCAGCTCATCATCCCAATACTGTAAATTTCTGTTGTATACTACAAAATGGAATCTTAATAGGCAAGTAAAAGACCTGCTTTGTTTCTATCTGAGCTCTGCCTGTTTTGCTCTAAAACAAATAATCACCCTAAAGCCAAACTGACCACCTAGAAAGAGATAATGCAACATGGGTCAGCAGAAAAATCATTTAACACCACAATCATTTAGGAACATAAGGCACATTCAGACTCAGAAGGATTTGTGCTCTTAAATCACTTTGATGCTTTAAGAAATCACCTGAAATTTTGGTTTTATCCTCTCAAGAATTACTTAGGCAATACCTGGCACTGCAATGGAAGAATTCATGATTCACAGTGGAGTACATGAGAGGAATATCATATGCTCCCTCTCTACATGACAAAAGAACTTTCTTTTTTCCAAGGGAGAGTTTGTAATTTAAATGTTCAGACTCGGAAATGGGAATATGGAACCCCTGACGCTTTGGACAAGTTTCTTAATCTTGCAATTCCAGGCTCTCCATCTGTAAAAACAGGAGTAGTTCTTTCTCACACTGTAACAAATAGACAATAATAAGAGTGCCTGCTGCCTCTTGCAATGGGACAGGTATCTTACTGCCCAGGCCAAGAAAAGAGATTGCTTACCAATGCTTTTGGTCACAATGCCTACAACAAATGCCATTCTGTAATTCAAATATGCAATGCATTCAGAATGTAGGTTGAATACAATTACTACTTTGATGGTGTAAGAGTGTTAGTGTTATTTTCCAGTTCCATCAGTGAGATGTAATTATTTTTTAAATTCTGGGGGAAGCACAGCTTCTCATATTTGTCTCCTAAGAGTTACTTATATTCATACTGAGTCATATCTGGACTGCACCAGTGGGAAATGTATTTACTAGCTCCTGACTCAAAGTAGATTCTCAAGTTATTTGAGACATTGAAGTAATGTAATTGGTCTCACAGTTCATCTCTGATAACACCTTCAGCAAAACTTACTTTCTGTATTATTCCTTGATGAGCACATTGTGTTGGCTTTTGACCTGCTTGCATTGCAACCATCCCTCTCCCTAGCACTATTTCATTGACACATTCCTGAGACAGATTTCCACTTATGTACAATAAACAATGTGTAACCTAAGATGTAAAACATCACAGAAGTGAAAGGGGCTGGGTGATTGGATCAACTCTCTACATAGCCCTCTTTCTTTTTCTTCCAGAGTGCTAAACACAGTCCCTTGCCTCAGCAAGGAAAAGACTTTCCTGCACATCTTTTCTGGCAACATCACAGGAGAAGAAGCCCTAAATACTCTCTACCATGTGTCTCCCTGCCAGAGCCAGGAGAAACTGTAGGGTAAATATAGTAACCTTTTACCATAAAGGAAGTATATCATTGTGTAGCAATATTTTATTAAATTCAATGGCAAAACAGACTGAAAACTGCTTGGAATTCTGGAAAATCTTCCCTATCATGAAGCACATGAATTAACTTTTGTATTAAATATCAAAATGAACATCACATGCTAGTGTGTTATTTGTTTTACCATTTAGATTGGCATTTATATTTTTTTCCCTGGTATTTAAATTGCCAACAAACTCC
Organism: Urocolius indicus; assembly: GCA_013401255.1. NCBI lineage: Eukaryota > Metazoa > Chordata > Aves > Coliiformes > Coliidae > Urocolius > Urocolius indicus. Next base: position 585,525 of record WBNH01005617.1, on the reverse strand, counting down.
CTATAAGGATCAGAGACCTTCCCAATGTGACTGATGTAAGTTTAATTTGTTCTCAGACTATGAGGGACAAACTCATGATATAAAATTAGCGCTATCATGAAGTGCATCATTATTCTTCAGTGACTGAAACTCTAGATAAATCACACCTTCTTCCTAATGCATATATGAAGGCTGCCTAAATCCCCATCTCTATCTATTATCTCACAGAACTTGAAAGTTGAAACTTCATATCTCAAATATTCATAAACATTTACAGACCAAGGCTCAATATGACAGAATGAAAGTTATTTTGAAGCTCAGATGTTTTAAAAATTTCATACTCCTGAATGAAAAATTTAAAAAAAAACAGGAAAAAAAGCTTCATGTTTGAGGGCAAACAAAACCATGAAATAACATCAGGAAATCTGACTATTAGCAGAAGTTGCTGCCTTTCGTTGAGAACTCTTCTAGTGCATCTTATAATTCAATAATTTTCACCACATCAGTGAATCATCATTCCACGACTTATTAAATTCTTCTGTAGTTACAAATTCCTATCAAGGGTTTTCTTTCATTTAAAATTGATTTCTCAGGCTTCATTCCTAGTCCCCACAGACCACTTTTATAATAATAAAGTCTACATTAAGCCAGATATTAAAAAAATGGAGAAATCCTTGAAATTAAGCAGAGTTCATCTTTGTTAGACGCCGTAAACTATGGTATACTTTGGATGAATACTGTTTGTCATATCTTCCCTTGAATACTGAAGTAGTGTTGGATACTACTACTTTAGCAAACTGAACAGAAAATAATGTAACATTTCTTTTGGATCCACCATCTACTGATAAAAGACAGTCATATTTGTCTTTTTCATTTAGCTTTTTAAAAAGAAACATCACATGAGCAATTTTTGATGCACTGATAAATCCCCTACATAGCTACAATATATGACACAGAAATCGCACCTGATTGTTTTTGCACTAACGTAAAAAAGCAATTCCTGCTCTCCTCAATATAACAGAGGTGGTCTACCCTAGAGAGCTAGGGCAAAGAATGAGGAATCTTCTGAAATCTATTTTGTTGGGAAAGCTTGAAGACATGTCAAAACACAGTCTATGTCCTCTTAAGAAAAAAAAAAAACAAACATCTGGCTTTCTTAGCTAAAGGATGTTGAAAAGTACTGTCTTACTGTCCAGCTTCAGTCCCCAAGTTCTACAGATTTTATCTGGCCACTTTTCTCCTTTCCTGGCTTTCCCCTTCCTTTCCAACAATTTGTCCCCAGGGCCAGAGCTCTGCTCTACTACTCTTGGGAAAAGGGAAGCCAAGTCATGGTCATGCCTGTCACCAATTTTCCAGTTGATCTTGATACCTATAGCAAGTCTTTCATGTCTAGCCTTGTGCATGTTACTATGATTAATAATAATACTAATCCATAAATAAAGGGAATATTGACAAAGCAGTTGAAAGATAAATATGTACAAGGACAGTGGCTGTTTGGTTTTCTCAGTAATACATATTTCAACATATTTTTTTTAAAATAAAAAGTTTAAACCCTGTTTAACAAAGAAACTATACAATTAAATCGAGTTATTTCATGACCAAAGCAAATTTTCCAAGAATATCCAAAGACAACGATGGATTGTCTCTTTATGGTTCAACTAATAAGACTAGACTCTTCCAAGCAATCTTTGTGGTTCTTGAAAGATTCTGTAGAAGAAACTAAGGCCTGTTGTCATTCTTGCACTGCTATGTGGTAAATAATGGTCAAAACCACTTTTCCTGCAGGCTGATATATAGACAAGGGAGAAAATGTCATCCTATATTAATCATCTAGGGAGCTGCAGTAGGTTCTTCTGGGAATGAGATGAAGAGATGAAACAAATGAGATAAAGAGATGAACCTTGAATAAATATGTGTGACTGCTAAATAACAAAACCAGAATGGGATGACTTGAATGACTGAAGGAATTATGTTTAGTTGATAGACCAAAGAAATTTTTCAAGATCATTTAATCCTTGTGAAATTTTTCACTGTGTATGCTAAAACCTACTGTTTTGACTAGAACAGCCAGTTTTTCATGGAAGAAGTTAAATACTTTGCATTCATGGTTCTGAAGCTTTCACTTATTTATAGGATCAAAAAATCATACTATAATAACAGTAGAGCTAGGAAGGGAACTTGAAAGATCATTTAGTCCAAGCCTCCTGCAAAAGCAGGCCTGCCTAGATCAAGCCACTCAGAAACACATCCAGGCAGGTTTGGAAACCTCCAGAGAAGGAGACTCTGCAGCCGCCCTGGGCAGCCTGTGCCAGGGCTCCCTCACCTTCACAGTGAAATAGTTTTTCCTTATGTTTAAGGAGGACTTTTGTGTTCCAGCTTTTGTTCATTACCCCTTGTCCTATCATTGGACACTATTGAAATAAAGTGATGCCACATCCTCTTGACATAAACCTTTTAAATAATTTGAAGTATGAATGACATTCCTCCTCAAGTCTCTTCTCCAGGCTGAAGAGTCCCAATTCCCACATCCTTTCCTCATAAGAAAGATGCTTCAGCCTCTGATATCATGGTGGCCCTGTGCTGGATGCTCTCCAGAAGTTGTCTGTCCTTTTTGAGCTGGGAAGCCTAAAAATGGACACAGGACTCCAGGTGAGGCCTCACCAGGGCAGAGTAGATGGGCAGCAGAACATTTTGGTTTCGACACCAGTCAACGTAATGAGAGTTTTGTCAGTGACATCAGTGGGGTTGGGGTTTTGTAAGTAAAATGCATTTCAATACACTCATTTTACACTATTTTATAAAGCTCCTATTAGACTTGAGTTGAACTAAGTGAAACACAACACAGCCATCTAAGAACACACTAAACATTATTTTTAGGAAGTTTTGCTAAATAATAAACCAGCTACTCAATTAAATATTCTGATCTAAGGTTCTAAGTGTTCTCTGATTCATGAACATTTGAATGTCCAGTACAGTGAAATGTCCAAACAGACACACTCCCCTTACAGAGTTCATTCACATCAAGTAAGAATATCAGGTATATTCAGGTAAGAATATCAGACAAAATCATATGAGTTCCACATCTGAAAGGAAAAGTTGCAAACTTCTGGTCAGCTACCGATGGTAAAATACATTCAGAGTTCACACTACCTCCCACCAATATACAACTTCATTCTGAAAGAATTGCTTGAACTGTGAACTTTCATTACTTGCATTCATACACATCGCTAGTCCCACAAGCAAGAAAGTTGAAATAATGTTTTGAAAGACTCTTCTCTTATGCACTGAGATAACATGGTATAACGCCAGGCTACTAATTCCAATATAATTGATGGATTAACCCTCGAACATTAATAAGTAATAATGGAACAAAAATATATTCCCTTATAAGGAGTTATTAATAATCCAGAACAAAGTAAAGATTATTTTCTATATGCCACATAAATATGCAAAAAAATTACACCCTCAGGCTGAAAACAAATATTTCTAGTAAAAAAATAAAAAGGCTTTTCTTTTGTCCTATACTTTGCAATAAAATACATTTTAACTTACAGAAATCTGTGGCCTAGAGGTGTTGCATGTAGACAGTTCAAGGAACAATCCTATAACCATTAGATCATTGTTCAGGTCTAGCCAAACCCTTACCATTTGATTTTTGCTCAGTAGTTTGTGTGAAATGAACTGCTACCCTGATTTAGTTTCTAGAGGACAAGGGTTCACATTGCAAGTAACAATTTTAGCACACAGCAGAGAGACCAAAGAAGAAAAAGAAGAGCTCTTGGCTCAGCTGATTTTCTCATCCTAGAGATAGATTTCAGGTCAAAGAACTATCTTGTTGACAAAGGGCAGCCTATCACTTTATACATGACTCATGCTTCCCATAGCTATCATTCAACAGTGTTTACAACAGTTAGTGAGCTTCTTAGGGAGAAACAAATTTTAAGAGACAATCACTCATTAACTTTAAACAAGATATTTAAAAGGAGACTAGGAGTCACTTGTAATTGATATAGAAAAAATACAAGCTCCAGTGATGAGTCAGCATTTCTTGATGATGAAAAACAATTTAAAGAGTCACTACTAAAAAAATTACATTGTGTTCAAATTCTACTGCTTATTGACTCTGTTATTTATCACAAGACTGCTTTTGAGGAGCACAAAATAGACCAGATGGAATTATAGAGCTAGTATTCACTTTTGTTCATCAACATTAACATTTAAATCATCATGCAAAGCAAAGCATACCCTTTACTAATTAAAAACTTTTGCCTGTACAATTTATCATGATTTGTTAGAAACAGTTAACTCAGATTACCTCATGATTTATATTCTTCCCTTCATCTTTTCTCTTCATGAAAAGAAGAGAATTCATCCAAAGATCACTATCAGTAGATCATTTCATAGTAAGGAAGACTGAGTATTGTTTTCCAGTACGTAGAAGACAAATATAAATGCCATAAATAATCTATATCTCAATAGCATATTTTTATATTGGGATTAAAAGACAGTTATTAATTCAAGTGGGTATGCCCTGAATTCTTCTCTAGAACATTTAATTTAGTATTTCTCTTTAGTGATAGGCTAGTGAAAAAGACTAGGTACTCTTATCTACTTCCAATCTTTTTTTTCCAATGAGAAAACTACCTTATAAAAAGGGTACTTGTTTCATGACTTAAATACCTTTTGTTTTCCATCATGACAACTGTAATTTCCATCTTATATGTATAGTTTATTTTCTCCATTTTACATGTTTTACTGACTCTGTATATTTAGATGCCACTTAAAAAACATTCTTATTGTTCTACTATGATTTTGTTTCTTTGATGTATTGTTATTCTTAAGAATTACAAATTTATTTTTTACTTTGTCAGTTTAACAGAAGAATATTTTGATTTTTTTTATTCTTTAACCATGAAAAGAAGCAGTCCTTGTTTTGAAGGATCAAAGACCAAAGATCAGATTCTATGTTTCTGTATAAAAATATGCATTTGATAAAATTCCATTCCCCTGGTGTTCACTTAGCTTTCCTTTCATATGCTTAGGGTGATAGCAGTATTAATCTCTAAATAATCAATAACGTTGAAATTCTGCCTTAGTATATCTGAATAACCTTTTCCTATAGGATTTCTGGGAGGAAAAGTTTTCAGCAAATTAATATATGGGCATATTTCATTATGTCTTTTTCCCTAGCAAGGTAGGGGTGGCTTTATTTTTAGCCTGGGCTTCTGCTTCTCCTCCATCTCTATTTTCCTGAAAAAAAAAATGTATAATTATACCATCATCCATATAAACACAAAAACTGTGAACAACTCACAGACATGGATTCACCAAGGGGAAATCCTGTGTGACCAATCTGATAGCCTTCTAAGAGAGCATAACCGGCTGGCTAGATGAGGGGAGAGCAGCAGATGTCGTCTACCTTGATTTCAGCAAGGCTTTTGACACTGTCTCCATAACATCCAAAGAGTTTTGAATAACTATTGAGGGTTACCAAATGTGTGACCGATTTGTTATCTAGTAATAGTAAAGTTTATCTATAATGCTTTAGCAATATGAACCACCTGATTAGTTTTGACTCAAATAAACATATTTCTTTGAGAAGCCTGGAAACATGATTAAAGTGTATAAACACTCTGGGATATATCTTGTCAGATCCCATAGACTTATGTAACATGATTAAAGTGTAGCCTAATGGTTCAAAAAACAGGTTGTTAATAAAAGTACTTGATCTCTCATTAATAAAAAGTCATCATCAAAGTGGACAATATTCTTTTAGGCTATATAGCAGCATAATGATCACTTCCTAATTAAAAAGAAATTAACTGCTGAAGACTGTAGTAAGTTATACCCAGAACAACAAAGCCTTTTTTCAACAGGCAATAACTTTTTCCAGTTGTCTTCAGAAGCTCCGTAAAGAAATGGTGCATGATGAGTAGACAATTATCACTAAATCTTTAGAAACTTGTTTGCATAATTTCTCCCAGACTCCTGACACTTCTTCTTGATGGAAATTAATGACCTTCATGAATTCATGCAAGACCAAATACAATTTCAGTCCTATAAACGGCATTCAATAAACCTGTTCTTTTCCTGACCACAAAACAATGGGACCCAGTAAAGTTCATAAAACACAAAGAAACAGATCCCAGAAATCTCTGTAAAAAGGTTCGTCACATTTAAATAATTAAAGCATTAAGGAGTGCAAGTGCTCATCCTGAAGTTTCCCTTAATTTAGTCTTTTAGGAGGGAATACTTCCTTTACAGAAAAAGTACAACTGGCTTGTGGAAACTTTCCAAAGACCTAGAATGGATGTTAGTTGCCTGTCTCTGCTCTAAGGAAACTGTACTACTTGAGCCAATGCGGAAAACTAGAGTCCTTTCCTCTGTCTTATAGAGTGTGACAACTGCAAGAATCAAATATTCAGGGAAATCAAATCAAGTTTACAGTGACTTAGTGATTTAATTATCTTGATTTTATGGCGACTATGTTATAATGCAGTGTGTCTCAGTTGGAAGGAAAGATGCAATTTTAGAAGATGATACACAAATCTCACACAGTTAGTTCAGTGGGCACCTAACATTGAAATACAGGGGTTCTGTAAATTATTCTGTGATCTATATCACCGTCCTGAATATCTATGGCACAGCAGTTTGTGACGGTATGTTTAACAAGCTCCTTCTTTCTTATAATTTGATTTACAAAGGGCTTCTTTACGACAATCTTACAGCTGTTTTCTGTATACATGTACCATGCTGCCAGCCCAAAATTGTAATACTGTATTAGTACACAAAGACAGGTCTTCTCACAATGGAAAAATAGCCTAAGGATACTCTCTGCAAGCTTCTTGATTGACTCAGATAGCACTGAGACCAAATACCTACTCTTAGCCATTAGCAGATGGAGTTTCATTAATCTTCTTACCTTAGAAACCACAAGAAACTCCCTTGTAATACAGCAACCTTAGCAATTTACTATTTTATCATGGTTTAAAGTACTCTGGATATGACGGCCATTCCTTGTAGCTGATTTATTTCTGAATGATATTACACAAAAGGCTGAAATTTATTACTCCAAATATTTGCCTCTTCAGAAGAGGAAACCAATATGGAAATTTTTGCTGGACTCTTCAATTAGTATTATTACTACTACATTCTTTCTGTATATCCTTTTATATTCAGAGGCCTTTGGTATTGCTGTAAACTTTTATTTCTTTATCTGATAAACTGATAGTTGTGCCTTTCCAATTCACAAAGTTCTATATGTAGAACTTCTGCAGAATATGTGAATAGGCAGCAGAAAATACAGCAGAGTCAAATTTACCTAGTTAAAAAAAAAAAACTCTGAAATTCCCAAGGAAGGATCCAATAGCACTGTTAGCTCAATTAGCTTATCAAGTCTGTATATTTTACAATGTATACTGTAGATTCAGTTATGAATCAGTTATGAAAGGAAGTTGGTTATAGATAATACTTTCTATAGATAGAATCATAACATTAGTTATTATCTTGTGGACAGATATTATCTATCCTTATAGATAAAGAGATATACTTCCCTCCTCTTTGAGTTCTTCCCTGCTTTCCCACTCCAATTATGCATTAAGCCACTTCTGTGAATCATTTATTGGTCTTTTAATTACATTTCCTACATTAAAACAAAGAAAACATTTGAAAAAACTCTCCTGCATTTTCTGAGTATCTTTAGCAGCTAACCAGGGTTGACCTAACTCAAAACGAATCATAATAAACTACCAGGGACCATTAGATAAGCAAGAATCAGCCAAAATGCAGAAGCATGTCAAAGGTCCTCCTTAGGGCATTTCCCAGATGTTTTACATTGCCCAAGTACTGCAAAGCAGTGAAAAATTGAGGATTTGGTTCTTAGCTATAAAAAAAATGGTCTCCTAAAACATTTCTCTATCTGGCATGGGAGTAAAAATGTTTGTGAGAACAAATCCCCATGGAAACCTATCCTGCACAGTGTAAGTTTGCAAGAAAAGTAAAGGAAATAACAAAGCAGAAACCAAACTAACCTAGATAATCAGAATAACATGCTACTGCAATCCTCTTGCTTCCTTCCCCTCACTCTCTCTCTTCTGGTCATCACAGTTTCATTGCTGAGGCATGGATTATGACTTCTCCATGGGATCATTGATGCAGAGGCAGCAGGTAACATGGTGACAATCCCAATGCAAAAAGTACATATTTGCATGCTGGAATTCTATGATTGCTGTACTCCAACACCTGCCCAGTGACAGAGCCCTGATGCTGCTCAGTCATCCTCTAAACCACTCTGTCACTCTGTAAACTCAGTTTGGTTCCAATTGTGTGCAATTAAACTGACATATCAGGCGTATATTTGTACCTATATATATGTTGGCCAGATTAGATAATACACTCTTTAATGATAATTTATCATTCCATCCCTTGCACTTTTTATCAGGCTGGGGTTTGGTTGTTTCTTTTTTGACTGATAAGTGCTTTATAACCTTTTTTAATGAAAGCAGACAGTCTGATGCTACTTGTGATATGAGATCTCTATTTAGATTAGGTACATTCATTGAACAACAAATTAGGTCAATAGAATGTAATGTTTCCTTTATCACATTGTCTTATCTAAACTAGGAAAAGAATTATCACCACATAATGTGAATGAGCATGTGTTCAAATACATCTTGTAAGTAAGGCTGACTAGAAGCTGTTGTGATCAAATGCAAAACAAGTGTTTCAAATGGTTAAAAAGCTTCTTATGAGACCCTGAGGAAATGTAACCTTGCAAAAAGTCGATGTAGGTAATGGCTACTGTATAATCCTGACAGCTATACTCCCATCTAATCCTTGTTTCTTGTTTTGATGTAGATGTTTTGTCAAGTGAAATAGTGTGACTGGGGTAGGCAGAAAATTGGAAAAGAGAGAACAGGGGAGCACAAACAGTTAACATTGTATGGCACAAACTGTGCAAAACCAGACAGCATTCTCCAAATAATGAATAAAAATTGCTGGCTGTGTTAGACAGACACTGCTCTACTATTTGTAAGACTTAACAATTTTCAGTATTATAACTTTTCTCTTTGTGCTGTAAGACAGACTTCAGGAAAAAAAAAATGTATTTAACTATTTAGCTCTCACAATAGGTTATATTTCCTACTATTATTGACTACTAGATATATAATGTAGTGTTCCAGTATATTAAACTCACCGACAGAGATACTTTTATTACAACACTAGTAGTGCTTTAGGATATTACTAAATTTATTCTTCAATAATGGTGATTCTTGTTCAAATGCACAGGGTTCAATTTGTTGCCCTGCATGAGACTTAGAAAATAGCAACTTAATAACTCTGTTGCTGTTTTCTGTCTCTAGATTGCTGAACAGTGATTATACACTGCAGCCGGGTTAATCATCTTTGCTCATAAGATATGGTAATACTCAGTTACTTTCACCATTTTGAAATATCAGTGAAGAAAAATGTTTTAGTACCAAAACCTTCAAGTACTCATCCATTTTTAAACAAAAGCAAATTCCTGATGAAATAATAGGAATAACAACCAATTTAAAATTGAACAATGTTTTGTTTGTTTTTTTTATCTTTGAAGCTTTGCCATGTTTTGGGACAGAGGTTTCTAATCTGGGCCAGGTATGACAGTATAACACTACCAAAGATAATTTCAAATTTGAAAGATTTGAGCATTCTAGAAAACAGAAAATTTTGGCCACCTTCATGCATTAAATAACATCCTGTAGCAAAAATAGCTCTTCTGGAGTCAATATAGTTTCTGTTATTGTATGTTACTGATGACATTAAAAAAAATTGTAGTAACGTCAAGAAACCCTATTCACAATCAGGTGCATACTGCACCAACCACTGAACAAACACAAAATCTGCCAAAAATTTAATAATCATAAGTAAAAAGATGGCTCAAGGTGTCATCACTGTAAATAATGCTACCATAGTCTCTTAGAAGTATAATTACCCCTTTGAAAACACTCAGCTATACCTATTTGTCACTTTAATTCCATTTAAAATATGTCTTGAAGGCCTAAAAGTAAATTAGTGTTACATAAAAACATATGAAAACCATGGTGTCTCAAACCTTTGAAGTCATAGGCTACCATCGGCTCTCAAAATGTCCTGAATGTCCTCAATTTCTAGGGGCAAGCACCAGAATGGCATTTCTTGTGACTCTGCAGACATGCTACAGTAACTGCCAATGTCATTGTGTACCCGTCCACTCACTGAACATTGGTGAACTAATCTATTCTAGTTGTTGGTAACACTGATTTATAGCTTAAGCTAGGCTTTTCTTTATTAAATCATAGCAACTTTTAAAAATTCCTACTTACTAAAAGAGTGACGTGGAAGTCTACTGCATGGCTTTGGGGGATTCTAGAAACGAAATAGTTTTCTACACATGGCATCCTCCCCAGTCTTCAAGACACATTAAAAACAACTAGATTTTTTTTTCTTAATATCTTGATGCCACTTAATTTGTCTTTTTCAAGGGTAAGCAATATAAAATGGTCTTTTACTATATTATTTACCCTGATAATATTCTTCCTTTTCTCTCTAGTAGGTTTCCAGTGAATTGAGAAGAGAGAAAAAGGCTGATGTTATCATCTCTTTGACCCAACAATCTGTTAAAAATCAGTTAGACAACCCATTACACCACACCATATGCTTCACAGAAGTGGGTGTTTAACAGTTGTCTCAGATTTCTCCAAAAATATTTAGAATAGTCTCCAGCCAGTTGACTAACGTGAACCAAACAGGTTTTATTTCCTGATAGATTTTATCCAACAATGTGATGAATACTTCTTCCAAACAAAAAAGCAGGGGGTGTGGTTCACAGAGTGTGGAAAGTCTTCAAATAATACCAAGATAATTTTCGTTTATAACTCTGTGCCAGACTGGCTATGTTGATACGTTCCTAGTTATCTTAAGATCCCGTTATCTTTTCTCATGCTTATCCTTTCAACAGAGACACTTGCTGAGAACATTATAGTTGAGGGAGATAATAAGTTATTTTTTTTGTTCAAGCCATCTGTCTGTTTTAAGAAATCCAGCATGGTCTCTCTCATTTGTGTCTTTTTTAAGTTTCTTAGACACCTTTGGGATCTGTACTGGACAGACAGAACAGTCTGAAATGGGGTTTTTTGATGTTTTTTTAGGACTGGAATGGAGCCTGCTGGAACTACAAAAAAAATATGTGTGCCATTCAATTTGACTTTATGACATGGCAGCAGCCAAAACTCTTTTCTATATGCTAAATAAGGAAAACAAATTTATCAGGTATGACTTTTATTTACTAAAAAAAATTGGTTTGCTATTTGTGGATTTGGTATGGGATAGACAGATTAGTTTAGTGGAGTCTCCTTTTTTTTAGGCTGTACTCACAAAACCAAGAAAGTGCTAGAGAAGATGAAAAGGTAACAGCAGTTCCTCCTTCTTCCTCAGGAACCATGAACCCTTGTCTCTCAGAGGAAATGCCCTGAACACCACTTCATGTTTGGACAAGTCTACTTTAAAGTACTTCAAAACCCATCAGATGAATACTATTAGACAAGTGTTTCCTACCTCTTGGACAGAAGGGAAGTTGCAGATCCTCTTCCCTCCTTTGTTGATTTGGCTCAAATCTAGCCTAGCATTTCTTTTGCTTTGTTTATAACAGAAATATTTCTCTCCATAGAAGTGAAACATAATGTTTTAGACTTGTTGGAGTGACTCCAGAGGGGGAGCACAAAGATGAGTAGAGGGCTCAAGCATGTCTCCTGTGAAGACAGGCTGAAAGAGCTGGGGTTGTTCAGCCTGGAGAAGAGAAGGCTCTGAGCAGACCTTACAGAAGCCTTACAGTACCTAATGGAGGTCTGCAAGAAAGCAAGAGAGAGGCTATTTACAAGGGAATGTAATGATAAGAGGAAATGGCTTTAAATGGAAAGATTAAACTGACAGTTCTTCCCTGTGAGGGTGGTGAGGCACTAGAATAGGTTGCCCAGAATGTTGTGGATGTCCCATCCCTGCAAGTGTTCAGGCAACCTGGTCTAGTGGAAGGTTTCACTGCCCACGACAGAGGAGTTGGAACTAGATGATCTTTAAGATCGCTTTGAAACCAAAGCATTCTATGATTCAATATCATTTTTATATGGTATTATGTTGTTTTTAATAACAATTCTGTAAAAAAATTCACAGGAGTGCTGTGAGAATTGCTGTTAGAAGAAACAAAGAACAAACTGTGTTAATTGGGCACAGTCTTTGGAGGAACATTAATTTCTAAAAATCCCCTTCTGATATTTACTAATGTCATCACTTGCACATACTCTGCTCTGACAAAAAATATATATGATTATTTCCTTGACTGCCTTTGTTTAAACTACTCTGATTTTATAGCTTTGCTGCAGTGTCACTGAATTACAAATACCTTTTGATCAGAGGTCAAGATGAGAAACAACAATGCAAGCAGAGAGTTGCAAAGTTATTATGTCATTCAAGCAGCAGATGGGTTGCTTTCTGAAAAAAAATAAAAAAAATCTGCCAACTGGCAGGAGAAATGTTAGACTGAGAAAACAATATCTCAGTTTTGTGGAGACAGCTCCTGCAGTGGCATTCATTTTTATCACGAGATGGACATCTCATTGTGAGCTTTCAGGTGCAGCACACGGGAGAATTTTTTTAATTCCTTCACTCTTTCTTTCTCTCTCTCTCTCTCACACATACACACACACACAACCTTAATGTCACCATAATAAATCTTTAATAGTAAATCTCATATTAATAATAATTTTCTCTCATATCAGATCTGAATTTGTGTAGTCCCCAGGTAGCAAAGCTTTAAATTACAGGTTCTCAAACAATGATTAACATGCAGGTACCCTTTAATTATCTGGACATGTAGTGCCACCAGTGTAGTCAGTGATGAGATTCACTGATCAAAAGTCAACATCTTCAGGACAGCATTTAGCTTTCAATAAGCGTTTACATACGACAATGAATGAAGACAAAATGCATATACACTGCTAAATTTATGGCGGTAAGGGTTGTTGACTTCCAACAATGATGGCTTATATAAGGAAGTGTCACACATCTCAGAGACTGAAATATCTTGTTCTGTACATCTACTTATGTCTGGTCTACAGTTTAAACGTAGCTAATACTACTCACTGTTATTAAGGAAACTGTAAAGAAACGAACAATAAGAAAGTTGTAACAAAGAAAGAAAGTGGGAAGAGGACATGAATCTGAGAATCCTGAAGATATTATTAATACCATATATTTACATTAATAACGAATGGGAACTTTAAATGGAGGCATCATTTAAACTCTGAAAAACAGCTGAATTACAATATCTTAACTAAGAACAACGAAAACATTCCATCTCTCATATAAAATGTATTAATCAGCAGAATTATCACCATCAGTAGGTCTACTCAGACTTAGGTACCCAGAAAAAAATGCCTTTACATCTTTCCAACGAGGGGTAACTATTTGCTTACAAGCATACATAGAGACCATGCATCACAACACAGACATTCTCCTAAATTATTTCTCAATTTTTTACTTTCAGACTCTAAAATTAGATTTGTATGACAAATGTCCGTATGCTCGTTCTCTTCATGAACATTCTCACGTAATTTTAGTTTGGCCACTCAGTTGTCCTCAGATAAACTGAGATTTCCTACTTTCACTATTCTCTATTTCATCATTTCACAAACAATATATCTTACATATGACTTAAAGCTTTTCCTGTGTACAATGAATAACGTGTCTAAGTTGAGATCTATATTTTCTTCATCTTAAGGATTTCCAAAGACAGCAAGAAGAGCAAATTCCATTGGAGAAGCAATTTAGCACAGAACAGGTGTTTTTTATTCTTACCCAGCTTCTGAGCTGGGTTGATGCAGCTGAGGATGAGGGAAAAAATGTGACTTCATGTTTTATCAAATCTTGACCTTGTCACTTTCAGGCCAGTCTCAGACACACAAAAGTTTCAGTGAAGCTGCTTTATCTTAAATTGACTTTCCCTAGCACTAATCTGATTAATCCAGCTTTACTGTTGCAAACGGATGGATTAGTATAAAGAGATCAGCAGGGGAGTTAAGAAGATGGCCTGCAATATTTCACATTCTCTTCTATCCCATTGATTTGTATATGCAAACATAATTCAAGTCAGGAGTAATTTCCATTGAAAGCTATGAAAGCATGCAAAGACAAAGTATTAATGTGCAGTTTCTGGGTTCAGATTCTTTCCAGCATGATTATTATTTAGGTATACACTGTATCCTGGGAAATATGTAACCACAAGCATGTAGGAAATATCTACAGCCTCATGCACACTCCAAGGACTTCCTTTTCAGGTTACTGTCACTTTGACACCTCTAAATCAATTGCACTGTGTTCCTCTGTAATAGAGTTTCAATGGCAAGACATCTACCAATATAAATGAAAAATGTGTAAAACAACTTCATTATCAAGGGAGAAAAGATACAGGAGAATGAATATTTCAAAGGATGGTACACCTTTTCATGTTCATATGGCACAAAACTGAATAGTTTGCCCAATATTTAAATAAGATGTTAAGAACTCCTATCTTTAGTACTTAAATAATCTTTATAGTAAGATACAAAAACAAAATGCAAATCTGCACTATACTGTTGGTGCAGAAACATCAATTAGGTAATGAAGTAAATGTTATTCAATTGCAAACTGGAAACCTACTGGGGACATCCAGTTCTTAGTTCTCAATTTTCTCTCCTTCACTTGGACTGTAATGTGCACATATGTCTACAATTCACTATACTTCTTCATTCATGAAAACAAACAAAAAAAAGCCTCATACTGCATTAAAGTGTTTTATTTATAAGTAAAAGTATCTATGCCCTGTTAGGTAAAGGCCCAGAATTTCCTGATATTTTTTTCACATAAAAAAAAATATATATTGTTTGATTTTTTTTTCTGTAAAGTTTGCTGTTTTATTACTGCATCTACTAGAAAATCATACATACAAGGGCGTATATACTTATATGTATTCAACTGTGTGTACAATTCTATGATTCTCTGATTGTCAATTTTTCTTAATTCATTAAGCAAAGAGCTACAGGTTAGGAACCATAATGTGCTAAGCATTACACAAACAACACAGTGAAAACTGATAGCCAAAGAATACAGGAAAAAATAGTAATGGTGGAATATAACATATATTCCATATATATAACATATATATATCTCACACCATCTATAGGCAAAGAAAAGGAAAAAGGTCTGTAAAGAAGGATTTTTAGATAGCTGTAATTCAGATAAATCTACAATAAAACCCTGCCAAAATACTAATCCTAGATCCAGACTATGAAGATACCAGAATGCCAGGATTCCCTCAAGAGACAGCAAGTAAAGTAGTAATGTTGGAAAAATCTACTTCTTATAATGGCCATATCAATAAATCTCTGAGATAAAGTGTTTTTAAAATACAGCAACCTGTAGTTTAAATGTTTCTTCATTTTTTAAAATGATCTTACTATGGAAAATAAGTAACAAATTTAAGATACTGCTACGAAGAACTGTTTATGAAAATCAACTAACAAATCTTATAATTACCTGATTAAACATTCAGTAATCAAAAATATCAAATTAAAAACCATTTTGCTGTGCAGAAATGTTTCTTTATTGTTTCAAAAATTAATCCACAGTCTTTCATATGCAACAAATGCATTTTAAAGAGTAAATACATGATGTGATGGCATTGGAGGACTATAGGGAGATCATGTGGTGCTTTTTAAGGAGTTTCTCAGTCTAATTGGAATAAATTGTAAAATTAACTTCTTATTCTTCCATGCCAAAATAAAAATCTTCCTATCTTGCACTGCACTATCCATTTTGCTAATCTGCAGGCTGAAGCTTTGTGACACTTTCATACTCTGAATCCAGCTATAATCAAATTAAAATCAAGTAAATATTTGTCATTGATATCAGGAAATAAGTGTGAACTAGGTCTATATGAGCATTTGAATTTTCAATGAAGGATGTCAACACTCAAAGAGAAAACTTTTTCTTTATTGAACTTTCAACTTAAAAAATCTGTTATAATGTGTAACTCCAGAAAGACACTGAAAATGAAAATTTCATTGGGAAGTATTTGTTAGCCTCACTGGTATATTTTATAACATAGATGGTGTAAGTGGCTGTTTAAAGTAATAAAAAAGTATAGTTGACATATCCTGGTCATAATCTAGTGAGATTAGTTCAGATTAAAATCTAGCAATTCATTTTAAATTAAAAAAAAATTTATCAGCAGTCACCTTCTCAAAAACAATGCAGTTTTTGCAGTCCTAAGAGACATTTGGAACAATTAAGAGACTGAGGAGCAATTAAGTACACTAAGATCAGGGCTCTTTTACTGAATTTCATTACACTGAGAGTTCAAACTATTTAGTTGGATTTTAGAAAGAAAATGAGCTTAGCTGTAACTGAACATTTACCTACTCCTTAATCCAAAATTTGTCAACAGGACTTCTGATTTATTCTGTGGTGTAAACATCATGGTAAAGAAGTTTGCTACAGTTTACCCTATATAGATAATATCATTATATATGTGGAGGCCTTGTGAATTTTTCAGCCAGACCTAATTCAGAAGTATGTTTTAATAAACAAGCTCCTGTTTATTAGCAATCTGTATCATACACCTTGTGTTGTACTTTACCTGTATAATGATGGAACATCATCTATAAGATACAGACTGTCATACCCTACATATACACTGCTTCCTCTTAAGAAAATGATTTCTGCCATAACCATAGTCTAGGTTTATAAACGTAGGCACCTCCATAATAATTCTCTCAAACAGCAGGTAACGTACATTAACATTAATAAGCTTTTGAATGAGACTCCAGAAACCTCCTGTTTTTCCTTCATTAGACCACTTACTTAAAATCTAATTTAGAATATAAATGGAAAATATAAGTTACTCAAGGGGTTAAAATTACTTATGGTATGTGTGCAAAAAGAGGAAACGAGGGACAAAAATAAATCTCAGTTTGTGAGAGCCTCTCTCTCCAAATGGAGGTTTAAAAACTGATACTTAGCAAAAATGTTCTGAAATTATATCTCCGTAGGGTGTTTTTTTTTCGTTTTTTTTAAAAATCCATTAATAACATGTTTGCTGTTGTTGAAGTGTCTATTATAAGGCTCAGGCTGTGTGAAAGCCTGTCGCTCCACAAGAGAGATATGACAGGCTTGTAAGGAGGGATAGGAGATGGCTGAAGATGGATATGTGCTGCCCAGTTGACAAGTGGTAAGGACAGGCAAGGAGATGGGTCAGTAAAAATTTCCATTAAATCAAGAAAAACACTACTTGCCCCTAACATCACCTCTGATAGTTTCTTAGACCAGCTGCTTCCCTGACACCCTACTGAGGAACAAATTGCTTTCCTAGCAGGACATTTGGACACTCCTGCATTAATAGATATGGATCCCAGCATGTCAAGCCAAGCAAGAAGGCAATTTAATATGAGCAACACTGTCATCTCAATTTAGGACAACAGTTAGGATGCCCTACAGGGCATTGCAACAGCTTCTAGAAGTACATAGCGTAAGACATTCTTTCTGTCTTAAGGCTACAGAAAGCTGGTATTTCTAGTAAATAGCCAAGCCAAGGAGAATGGAAAATGTAAATGCATAGATGACAACAGCATTGTACTGTCTAGGAGCATCAGTTTCAATTCAAAGGCTTTTCATTTTTGTAAGGAACTGCAGCAAAATTTGCAGGGAAAGAAAAGAGAAGAAACCTTGGGGAGACAGGAATAACAGTAGGTGTCAGGCATTTCACTTTCAGGTGGAGGTAAACTTCAGAATAAAAATTCTGTCAGATAGCTGTCTAAAATCACAGTATGACAGTGCCAAGAACAGGAAGGACACAGAGACTTCTCATATTTCCTTTCTGATAGTGAACAATTTTTTAGTTATTTCCAGTAATCATGGTTTTATTTTTGCACAAGTGGGCTCTTTGTTGCAATGTCCAGCTAAGTCTAAATAAGAAAATAAAGTGGACATGTCATATTTTGAAACTGTAAGCGGTGTTGCGGGGCAAAGTCTCCATGACTTTGAAAAAAGATTGGAGATTTCCTGTGTTATCATCATCTGAATTCCTGCAAGTCTTAAGTTGTTTAGTAAGGCAATGATTCTTTGTTTGTATGAGGTAAGAGAAGAGAAGAGAGGGATGAATAGTTGAAACATCTGATGACTGGAATAACAAGACTTTTTTCTAAATTTGATTGTCTCTTTGGGAAGAAATCCTCCAAGCCTGAGGAAGACGTTTCAGGATTAAGTAGTGTTGCAGACAGACTGCATGGGAAAGCAGCTTGAGAAGGAAGTTGAAAATTTAGGGCTATTGGAGGGAATTTACAAGTGTTGATGAGCAAAAGGGTGTTAGCAAACAGGTATCTTCACCAAAAGAGGTGTTTTCTCTATGTTGTGCATCAAGATCAGATCCATGTGGTAGCTAAAGCAAAGCTATGACCCTGTATCTGGATACCTTGATCAAGGATGTTTTAGATAAATTATTTCATGAACAACTATTTGTTCCAGGATTGCAGAGGCAAATTGCACCTGACTTGATCCAAATCCAAGCATGGTTTAAGTACACTGTTATTCAAAATGTCTCCATCAACAAAGCAGACCCATCTTCATGCTTTATATGCAGTTCCTGAAAATGTTCACCTGTGCATGACAGTGTAAGTCTCTTGGTACCAGTGTAGAGTTATAATGTATCCAGATGTCTGATCAGTATCAGGAAGACATTACAGTAGGGAGATTTGCTTCCCAAAGGCAGACATTACCAATACTATATATACTACTTCAAATCTTCTAAGTGAGCATGGGGTTTCACAAAAGTTCTAAGTCTTGTCCTCTCTCCTCAGGGGATCTGAAGACACACTGTGAGCAGAAACAGCACCATTGTCTGATTCACAGTTGGATGCTTCCAGAAGCAACCATATGATGTCTGAATTACTACTACTCTGATGAAATCAGCAGCAGTAATGGAGGGACAAACACTTTTTTTTTTGAGACAGGAGGCCCTTTTAACTGCAATTCTCTCGTCTTCACAATTTTTTTATTCAAAATCACAAAGAAATAGAACGTAGGCTGCTCTGGTGTCTTTATATATTGCAAGCCCTTTGCACTGTCAACTAAGGATGCAAGGGAGCTGTGGCACCATTTGAGAAGAAAGAGGATGTTGTCTGCAATACCAAAAACAGGATTCCTTTATGTTACTGGTAGCTTGGCTGCAAAAAACTGTTTCTGGTCTCCTATGTGTCATATGTATTAGTCAGATAGTGTCGTTCAGTACTCTATAAATTTAAGTTGACCTTGAGTAAAGAACACAGGTCTGTGGAAGTAGTCATTGTTTGGAAGTCTCCCCAAAACCCCAAAGCCTTATTAAGACTATGAGAGAAGTAAAAAAAAAGCCATAAAATTTAGAAATCACAGTTAATCAGCTGTGAAATTATGCTGTTAAACTTAAGAATTACCTTTCTTGGTGGGGAAATGTCTAGACACTCAGTGTTTGCATTATCTTCTCTGAGCTCTGCTCAGCTCAGCCTGGATTTTTTTGTAAGAAAATTAATCTGTTGCTTGTTAAAACGTTTTAGGAAGAGCAGCAACTACTGCTTTACTCTATCTTGTCTAATCTTCACATTCTAAATGACACTATATATGACAGAAATTAACACACAGTTTCCTCTGCTGCTGATACAGCCAAGTTTTTTTTCCCCATTGTTTCAAACTACATGGAATGAAAGAGCTCTCTGAGAAAATAAATCAAAGTGGTACTCAACCTAGACATGTGGTGAAGCAAGTAAAGACATCAGAAAACATCTTCGAGATTCCTCCACTGACAGAACCAGATTGAAAAATGTAAAACCAGAAACATTTGAAGCAATGTTTTCAGAGTATTTCTAATAGTGAAAATTGGTAACTATAAATTGAAGTTATAATATTTTACTGGAATGATCTTGTGCCGTTCTTATCTCTGTACCTGTTTACAAAGATCAATTTGATGCACAACAACAGAATACTAACATATCAGTTATTCCATCCCTGGTCTTTAATCTTATTGATAGTTCACTTAATTGGTCACTAGTTTTAATTCCTTGGTCCACAGTCAAGAGATAAACAATGCAGCATAGGTTCTAATGACATGATAACTATGGTTAAATTGTGCTACATGATGATATAACTGAAGTAGATAACATACCTTCTTGATCTGACTGTACCTACGACGGTCATAAAGATTATCGCTACTTTAAAAAAATATGTTACTTTTAAATAAAAAAGCAAGCTAAAAAGATGAATCTCCAGCTTTTAAGCTTTCCATTCCAGTTTGTCTTCACTATATGATGTTTTCAAGTTTAAAAGAGCACAAAGGAAACAAGTCTTTCAAGACTAGTACAGAGAGATTATATCTAAAAAAGGGCATATATGAACAACTAATAATTTTCTAGAAAAGATTCTTCCCACCTGAGTGAAAATAGCATAGCACGCAAGAATGTACTATCATTATTAATATCGTGGAGCCAATGTGAAGTGCTTAGAATATCAGTCGAACTATCAGAGGAATGAAAGTAGCTCATACCAAAAGTGACATTAAGGCAAAAGGAAACTCACAGTTAGGACTCTCATTAACTTCCTCCTTTTGTCTGACCATCAAAGTTTAAAATACCAGTCACAACTATTACATTGGAAAAAATCATGTGACATCATTTTTGTTAAATATTAGTATAATAATTATTTTAGGAAGCTAGGTTTATATTTCTTATGGATATTGCTTGCAAGGCAGATAATTTTTGGGGAATCAAGATACTTTCAGATAAGTCTTCTCAGATGCTTGTGAAAAATACATTGTGTTTTCAGAAAAAGTCAAATGTATGACTCCTTACAAAACCTAAGAATTTAACTAAATTACTTGATATACTTCTAGCTCATAATAAGAGCTCAGTTGTCTTGGTACCAGTGAGATAAAGGGCTCTTGCTGCTCTTCATATTTCTGTGCCATTTCCATCAAATGTTCATAGGTACTATACATGTAAACGTGCAAAATCTCCTTCTTAACTCACAGAATCACAGAATGTTAAGGGTTTGAAGGGACCTCAAAAGATCATCTAGTCCAGTCTCCCTGCCAGAACAAAGCCACCTAGAGCAGGTCACACAGGAACCTGTCCAGGTGGGTTTTGAATGTCTCCAGAGAAGGAGACCCAAGAACCCATATGGGCAGCCTGTTCCAGTGCTCCATCACTCTCATCGTGGATAAGTTTTTCCTTATGTTTCTTTGGAAACTGTAATGCTCTAGCTTGTACTCATTGTCACTTGTCCTGTCATTGGAAATCACTGAGAACAGCCTGGCTCCATCCTTCTGACAATTTTTCTTTATGTACTTGTGTGCATTAGTGAGATAACCCCTCAATCTCCTCTTCCTCAAGCTAAAGAGCCCCAGATCCCTCAGTCTTTCATCAGAAGGGAGATGTTTCACTCCATCATCTTTGTGGTCCTACACTGAACTCTCTCCAGCAGCTCCCTGTCCTTCTTGAACTGAAGGACTCAGAACTGGACACAGTATTCCAGGTGTGGTCTCACAAGGGCAGAGTAGAGTGGGAGGAGAACCTCTCTCGACCTACTGCCCACAGCCCTTATAATACACTCCAATGCCGTTGGCCTTCTTGGCCATGAGGGCACATTGCTGGCTCATGGTAATCCTGCTGTCCACCAAGACCTCCAAGTCCTAACCTTTCCCCGGTACTACTCTCTAAGAATTCATTTCACAACCTGTACTGGTACCTGGGGTTATTCTTTCCCAGATGCAAGACTCTACACTTGCTCATGTTGAATTTCATTAGATTTCTCCTTGCCCAACTCTCCAGTCTGTCCAGATCTTGTTGAATGGCAGCACAGCCTTCTGATGTGTCGGCCACTCCTCCCAGTTTAGTATTGTCAGCAAAGTTGCTGACAGTGCCCTCTGTTCCCTCAGCAAGATCATTAATGAATATATTGAACAGTACCAGACTCCACTAGATACAGGCCTCCAACTAGACTCTGTCCCATTGATCAGAGCTCTCTGTCATCTTTCCTTCAACTAGTTCACAATTCACCTCACTACCTGATCATCCAGCCCACACCTTCTCATTTTTGCTGTGAGGATGCAGTGGGACATGGTGAAATGCTTTACTGAAATATAGATAAACCACATCCACTGCACTACCACCATCTATCCACCTGGTTACATCTTCATAAAAGTCTATCAGGTTGGTCAAACTCATTGAAGGGGGCTTTGTGTCTCCTGATTGCCGTCACTTAAATATTTCTGTAAGTTCCATTTATGATTGCCTGCCATTGGCAATGGCAAAAGCTGCCATAGTTTTAGTATCAAAACAGATTAAATTAAAAGTGTGACTGAATTTGTTTTATCTGTTTTGGGTGACTGTTTTAAACAAGCTCCACATGACAAAGAACATGAACAATATTCCACTCCTAGAAATACAATTCTTTTCCTTACTCATCTTCTCAGCATATTCATATAGAAAGTTTTGGCTACAGAAATTTGAAAAGCAGGAATAGATGAAAAAATAAACAATAAAGTCCATTACAGTTGTATAATGAATACTAAAATGAAATTAACCCCTAGGAAAGGGACTATATTATTCAAAAAATAAAAATATCACAAGGTAAAATGCCACAGAAAATAGCTGTATTATGTGTAAATAAATATGACTTCTTTGCTGCCTGCAAATGTTCTAAAATCCATCTTTTGCTGTGCTGTGTATATGCATGTGTTGCTCTGTGTATAAAATCACAGGAAAGTCTTAATAAAGAGATAAAATGGAGAGACTGTGAAAAATTTCTCTTCAACAAATTAATGCATCAGGAACAGAGTTATTTTAAAACAATAACAATGACAGTCAAGGTAAGTGCTGCATTTGGGAGGGTTGTACAAGAGGAGAAAATAAAACATACACAAAGAAAGATGAAAGAACGCATTCACATGAGAGATAGAAATGCTATATGAATAGCTAAGTGCTGAAGAACCAATATACTATAAATAAAATATTGAGAGAATTAAGTAAATCTGGCTGTACTCAGAAGTTTTAAGATAAATATGAAATTTTGTCCCTCAAATTGAAGGTATTTTTCTGTTTTAAAGGAGTTGAAAATACCTGAGAAAGAAAGACTGAAAGATCTCTTCACTTAGCAAATTAATAACATTGATAACAAGTCTGAAGGCTTTATTTTAAATGTGTTTTTTAGAGAATTTGGTAAGAAAGGGGTGAGAGAGTGAAAAACCACAAGACAAATGAAGTAGTAAAAGTCATGGAAAACCCACATGCATCTACACACACAGACAGTACGTAGTTACACATGATTAACTCTGAGAATGTTTCCTGCAAGTAGGTCAGTCCAAAGGACAGAGGAGAAAGCAGCGCTGAAGAGTAGGCAGTATGTGTACATACAACACTATATGTGGTATGCATACAAAGGATTCTGAATCTCAGCAATGGTAACTTGCTTCCTCATTTTGATACAGATTCAAGGGAAAATAAAGTATGGGGCATAAAACGTGAATGATATTTGCCAAGAGAAGGAAGATAGCTGAAGGTCTTAGTGATTGAAACCTTTCTTGAATCTCTCTTAGTCTAATATCAGTGTTGTATATAGAATAATAGAATTTTTTCATCTGGAAAAGACCTTTAAGATCATCGAGTCCAGCCTTTCATGGAGGAAGCTGTAAAGTTTCCTTCCTCTTACACAATGCTATGCCACAAATTCCACAGTTTCCATGAAATTTTTCAACCAAATCAATTTCAGAATGGGCCCATTTAGTGTGGGCTTTCCTATGTAATTTCCAGTCTGTCCAAAGAGTTAGGAGAAGGCTCAACCATTTGGGAGCTCTGAAATCCAGGATTTTAAAAACTAGACGTATCTCTTTTTAAAAGGTTAAGTTGAATGTGCTTTTTTCCCTTATAAAAGTGCATAGTGATTTTATGACATGATGGCTAGTTTATTCTGTGTTATCATGAAGGATCAGTAGTGTCATTTCATAAGCAGCTGGCTATTTCAAGGAAAAAGATTATCTACTCAAATTCTGGCAGTGGGAACTCACAAGAGAGGACAAAGAGCTACTGTCACTCTGAGCTAGGACTGGCTTTATGTAGAGTAGTATTTAGAAAGCCACCAGGGATATGAATTCTCCTTCATTTTATGTATGCTAGTCACTGATAATATATAAACATTCTGCAATATTGCATTTATTAGATTTTACCCGTTTCAACTGACATTTTTTTGGGACTCTATTTCTGGAGCAAAGTCTGCTATAGACTGGAACGAGCAGAGAGTCAGGCAGTTATAACTAAAGTTGTTGATAGCACATCAATTTATTTTCTTCAAAATTAGGTAGACTGGGAAGAGGGCAGAAAAATGACTTCTTTCTTGAATAAGGAGCCTTTTTTAAACAAACACTTTCTTTCTTTAACCAAGTTATAACATCAGAAAGGAAAATAGGCCTATTGTTCAGGTTCAGGTCTTCTGCATTTAATCTGCTATTTTGGTTAAGAAATAATTACTGTGATTTATACACTTCAGTCCAGCATTAGCCTTTTTTTACACTCTCACACTGTTAATTCAAGATCAGATTGTGATCTACTGAAGTTTCGAGGTCATTTTTGCCATGTTGCAGTCTCTCTAAGCATTTATTCCCCTATAACATATGGCTGCTTGTACTTCTCTGAGTATAGAAACTTTACGTTTTTCCTCACTGAACTGCTATCAAGTTCCAAACTGCTTGCTGCCCCCCAGCTATGTAGTCTATGCAAATTTAACAACCTTACACTATAATCATTCATCAAGGTATCAGAGAAAATATTAAAATCTGTCAACCTGAGGACAGATTTGAAACATCCATCTGCTTTGATTGTGAAATGCTGATAAATAGTCTATATATATCCTTCCAACTAATTACGTATCCATCTAATGAAATTATCATCTAATCTTGTATTTTCTAGTTTGCCTATGGGAATTTCACGTGAAACAATGTGAGAAGCTTTGCTAGATTCAATACAGATGATATCATCCACTTATCTCCTACCCACAAGTCTGTCTGGCATAACAAAGTTAGATCAATGTGATAAACTCTTGCTGGTCCAGTAATTTCATTATTAGCTACAGTTTTCCTTCAGGAATCCAAGTTAAACCTACTGGTCTATAAGTTTCCAGTTCCCTTTTCCCCCCTCTTTTTAGACATAGACTTCATGATTTTGTCTTTTTATAAATCTTCTCTACCCATATTAGAAGTGACTATTAATGTTATGAATTTTCTGCAGATGCTTTCACAGGAAAGACTTCAGAACCAGCTGATTTGAAAGCACTTCTCTATCATGTCCTTTCCTCTCTATAGCTGGCATTTTAAATTCTGTTTCACTGGTTTTAACTCTGCTAACCATCTGAACAGGTTTGACCTTTTACAATTAAGATTGAAGTAAAACAGGTAAACACTCTTGCCTACTTGGAGTTGGGTAATGATACATTTTCCTCACAAGATACATTTTCCATACAAGAAGCCAATCAACAGCTTCCTTGATCTTACATGTCACTCCTTTATGGAATATTTTTGGTAGATTCTATATTTAGGAAAAAATATTTCATGTCTTGCACTTTCTGACTTTGTGTGTTTTCTAGTTTCCTAGCTGTTCCTGGTGACACAACTTGCTTAGTATTTGTATGTGCTTCTTTCTTACTTTTCAAGTCATAAAAAAGGTCA
Organism: Urocolius indicus; assembly: GCA_013401255.1. Classification (NCBI taxonomy): domain Eukaryota; kingdom Metazoa; phylum Chordata; class Aves; order Coliiformes; family Coliidae; genus Urocolius; species Urocolius indicus. Next base: position 559,760 of record WBNH01005617.1, on the reverse strand, counting down.
CTATTCAGGCAAGTTGGCCTTTTCTTATGCATTCTAGTCCTAATTTACATTAAGATAATTTACCATTGTGCCTTTAATGTGATTTCTTTATTGAATTACCAGCTCTCTTTTTTTTCTGCTTAGAAATGACTTCTGACCAGTTACCCCAGTTTGATTATTTCTGCTTTTCAGAAAACAGTTTTCCTCTGGCTTCGTTTGCAGAAGTATGAGGGTTTTTTTACTGATTTGTTGTTTGCTTTTGTCTAGAGGACTTACTCTAAAAAACTCCATCAATAAAAGAATCAACATTTTTATTTCAAGAGCTGACCACTGGCCATTCACATGGCAGAATTTAAATACTGGTTTTTTTTTTTTCTGAAACACAATGAAGTAGAACATGTTTGAATTACAGAGATAATACTTTTGCTATCACAAAACATTTGCAAATGTTATTAGGGCAATTTATTTCTGTCATGTGTCATATCTTCGGCAGGAATACTCTGCATGGGTTAAATGTTTTTTAATGCAGTTTTGAATAGTTATATGCTGCACTCTGAAAATAAAGATTGAACTATTCATTCTCTGTTGACTGAAATAATGTAAGAGATCTTTTGCTAATAATTAATGTCACATCCCACTGGGACAAACAGTATTTGCATGGCTTATAATAAAAACAATTCAAAAAACACTAATGTGTTTTCCCTGAATATGTGATGCATATTATGAAAACACCACTGGTGAGAACCACAGCAGCATATAAAAGCTATTATGGTATTGTACATTTATTGCTAAGTTTATTTCCTCTTTGATTTATTTAACTCAACAATTACCAGTTGTTTTCATTCCTCTGTTAGGAAGATATGGTGAGTTACTAGATTAGCGCAACACTACTGTTTTCCAGTCTCCAAATCTAAATCACTTTCCTGAATAACTTTAGGTAATTACTTCATGCTCAAGAAAATCTTCCTATTGGTGTAAAGGGTTTTAAATTATGGTAGACCCTTGAAATTACAAAATTTGGTAGGTTCTAATCAAAGCACATTCACATAAAAAACTGCACTGACTAGGAGTTCACACAAAGTACCACAGTCACGTGTCTGGGCTGTTCTTCGTACATTCAACACTTGTACATTTAAGGCTTTCATCCACTTAATAGCCTCTTCACTCTGTACACACTTGTAGTCCCCACTACTGCTCCTTTTACAACCATACATCAAAATTTCTAGCCACAGTCAATGATATATTTAAGCATCTTGATTCCATCTTTATTTATTAAAAAATTTGGCAGGCAGCTTCCTGTGGTTCTGAATATGCACAGCAAGGTACATACACTCTAATGTACACTTTTACTTCTTTAGTCCAGGCCCATTCATCAAAGGGTTTAATAAATTACAAGTTTTCCTATAGTCTATGCATTTTTAGACTGCTAGGGATCTCTGGAGAAACCTCCACCTTACTAGCCGCTATTCTCCATTTCCACCTGCTCACTAGGGACCAAGCAACCAACCAAAGCTGCAGTACTGCCACACACAATCATGGCCCTCAGCAAAGGACTCAAGTTAATGTTCCTATTATTTCCTTCTAGGCTGTTCTCACAAAACTCAGAAACAGTTCCTCAGTCTCCAAGTCAAGAGGGAGTGAAGATATTGTTGCTACTCTGAGAATTTTGAATACTCAATAAGATTCCATTAGGTCTTCTCAGACCTCACCGTAAGGTTGCTTCCTTACAGCCTTCATCTTCCTATTTACTAGTCCTCCATTTCCAGGGGGGACCTTGTGGATTTCAGTTTTGAACTTTCAGCGTTTTTTAAGATGCCAATTTATCGATTTAGGTCCAATGTCATTGAAAGACTGCAAACAACAAGCATGTTCAATTATTTTTTTTTTCAGAATGACTCTGCTCAATAAGATTTTGACATAAGCATCCTAAACATAAAGATTAAGAACTTTCAAAAAGCACGTGTAAGAGACATACAAGAAGTTCCCTAAACACAATAAGGAAATAAAATCTGCATGAATTTTAATTTGAAGGGACAAGTAAGTAGAAAATAAAGTCTCGGGAAGCTTTATTCATATCTGATAATGTTGTAGAACGTGCCCCATGTCTGGTTTTTATTTGCAGATGATATTTAATATTAAGCACTGGCTGTAGGTTAGTGGCCTAAAAGCCAATCTTTTCTAAAATAAGCATTTCAAGTGTGTCTAAGAGACTTATCATTGTCATTACTTGGTATTATATATGTGAGCATTTTCATTGCCATAAAAGTGAAAACGACAAAAATAAGTATAAACCATACTACTGCTATTTGATATTTCTTTAAAGAAACAACTCCCAGCTAAATCAGTCTATTTTACTGGTGGCTTCATCTGAGCAACTGAGCCACCTGTACCTTTAAACCTTGCTCTTTACTTCTTCATTTATGTTTTTTGAGTGTCAGTGGAATAGATTTTCTATCATGGTAGTGATTGTCACACAATTTAATGTGAGAGCTTTTGGAAAAAAAGAATAATTGAGTGGTGTGAATGATTTATTTTTTGAGAAATATAGGGACAAAATGGAGTTACCTGAGACCTGGTTATCCACTCATGATTTTCCATTTTTAGTCAAGGCCTCCATTCACAGATATACTATTCTTATCAGAATTTTCGTTTCTCCCTTATGATGGTTCTATGAACACATATTGCATTATGGTTTTCTATTATTCCTCACTGAATTACAGTTGATCATTGTTCTCCAAAGCTATGTCCTTGCTTTTGATTAAGAATATTATCAGTTTACTGTGTGAGGAATGTCCTTTATTTTATTTAGTCATTGTGTTTTCATTTTATTTTATTTTCACAGTTTGCCCTTGACTTTACAACATTTACTTTACTCTTTCTATTACAGTTTAGTGACCTTAATACCATTGTTAAGGGTGAGATGCAGCTTCTATTCTAAACTCACTTTCACAAGCTTATAACTTTTCCCAGATATCCTCTTTCAGTCTGAGGGGGTTTTATACATATGCTTTCTTAAAAGTGGATTTTTGTTTGAAGTTTCATAAGCATCATCTATTTGTTTTGAGTTATCCAACATGAAAAGGTAGCAGTTTTACAGCAATCAAGACCGTTTTCAGATGCTTTTTTTAGACTCTGATAATTGAAAATCATCTTTGTTTCAGCACTTCAAAATCAGCTTTGATTATGAAACAGTGGCTTTACTATCTCTTTGAAATAGTTTTGAAATAATAAAGTTTTTCATGTGACATCATGATTAAATAAGTTACTGAAGTAGCAGTGATGAGGAAAGATGATCTCAGAATGACTCTGTTCTACTTATTACTTTAAAAGGCTGCTTATTTTCTGAAAAAAAAATACATTTAGTAAAACTTTAGATATTTTTAACTCCATTTTTCTCCTACTCTTTAAAGAGCATAGCTCAACCAGATGTATCACAGAGTGCCTAGTCAATCTGGGTTCTATTGAGTATATGGAAGTAATGAAACATGTGGAATGAAAAAATAAACATTTCTCTTGTACTAGAGAAAAGACAAGCTGCTGCTTAGCTTCATTCCACAGACATACTATTGTAATTACAAATAGGTGTCTGAAAGAGCTTTTGATTAAAGGTCCTGTAAGAAATCCTATGTAGTTGTAAGCCCAAGAGGAGCATTGGGAAGCTGTAGACTATTTCCTGTTCATCTTCACGGAAAAGTTGTTCTTCATGGAAGCGTTAATGCACCCTACTCCTAGCTTTTCTATGGCCCTTCACTGTGGTACATTTGCAGTCTACATTTTGTGATATTCTGTTTTTCCTCCCAAAGAGTTTTACAACCTCAGTAAGTAATCATTTTATACCTTATAGACTGACAATGTAGTTGTAGCCTTGAAAGAATGAACCAAGAACCTGGTAAATCAAGGTAAAGCTGAGAAAACAAACTCTTTGGGCATTTCTTTGATTGGCTAATGGAGAAATATAAAAACTTGCAAACATTTGAAATCTGGATAACACTTTTAGTGGAAAGAAAAAGTATCATTACTTTTAACTTCCATACTGATACAAACTGCTGCTTCATGTTTGTACTTAGAATGCACTTAGCCACCAAGTCTCTGTTGCAGTTTTTCACTCATATCCAATGACGTGAAGACGTCAAATGCCACAAAAGCTGTAGAAAGTAATGCTTTTTGGGGACTGTGTGAGCTGCTAACTTTACTGGCCTTGTGATTTACTTCTGAGTTGGGCTACAGGACAGAATTACACCAGAACATAAAATTAATTCAGAACTTTGAATTCTTTCCCTGGCTAAGCTACAAATGCCAGTCAATAGATTCATTCTAACTTAAGTTCTTCACTTCCTATCTTTTTACTCCATCATTTCTCATTGATTAAGCAGTTCTTGCAATAAAGGGCCTCTGGAGGCCTTCATACAAAGCTTCACATGAAAGGCAATAAATAGGCTTACAATGATTCATATTTATTTTCCTTTTCATTCATAAGTCATTTTCTGCATTCAGCCCGTGTTTTTCTTTCCTGTTCAAATACAGAAAGTTTTCAGGAGATTGCTCAAATAAGCCTCTTACACAATTAGAATCCTGCCCTCGGTAGCTGCCATTCTCAAGCTGCACATCCTCTGCTGATTGCATTATTGTTCCCCCTCCAGTGGCTCAGTGACACATCTATTTATTAATACCAAATCTTCTATTAACTCCTAGTTTCACTAATTTACAAATTTATTCTTCTTTTCAATTATAAAACTGCAGTCAGCATATGAGCTATATAAGCAGGAATACTCAGGCAACCCTTGTGGTTCTGGTCAGACATACAACTCTGATTTTTTAATATATTAGCTGAAGGAAATACAGGTTGGCTTAAAACGGCTACACTTTTCCACCATGTGCAAAGTTTTTCTCTAAAAGGGAGCAGAATCTCGCCCTGTATGTAAGTGGAACATGAAGTCAGTAAACAGAGTTCAGTTTCCCATATGTGCAGAATTATCTGGAAATGCCTATAAAAAGATTATTTTTCTTTCTCTCCTGTTGTTGTACTCCAAACCTTTCCTGATGGGTGACATGATAAACCTTTGTACATTGACTGTTTCTAGGCACTTTGTTTAAGAGGAGAGGAGTAGTAAGAAAATAATAGTTCCAAGTTCTCTCTAGCTATAAAATTCCATTCTATTTAAGGCCTGACAGAATTATTAGTGCAACTAATATATAATCTCCTGAGCATCATAATCCATTAAATGTCATACAGGTACTGCTATATGGAGCCCAATGATTTTGACAAGAGCACTTTGGTGAATAAGAGAATAAATTATAATGTGCCTCAGCCAGAGACCAAACAAAAGATATCAAGGCCTAAGCCTCTTGCAATAACAAGGAATTTCTAGGTGAGAAATGCCACTAAAATTCCTGGAGATGACATGTAGCTCATCCACCAACTCTGGCACAGAATGTGAGATCCCTGCCAATGAGATCTGAGAGAAAATTTTGACTTCTCCTCCAAATTCCATGATCAATTTAATCCTGAGACGAATATAGGAGTACCATACACTCAATGGATACCTAAGAAAATAAATCACAGTCAATCAGAGAAAGTACTTTTTCTGGAGTTGTTTTTACAGATCTATTTGCTAAAATCAATTTATCGTAAGATGTGGGTATTTTAAGTTATGCAGATATTTTAAATTGTGCATTTCAACTACTATAAAATGTTGTTCTCTTTCTATAGGTGAAGAAATTTGAAGCCCAAGTAGCTTCAGGTCTGGAATCTGAATATTCAACAAGTGATAAAGTTGAGTGTTTGGTATCTCTAATATGAACCTAGCAGCATTCCAGGGCACTGTTTGATCTAGCAGTTTACAAGGACTAAGATTTAGTTGATAAAACTTAAACTTAATGACTAATGTTATTTCAAACCCAACTTCAATTTTTTTCTCAGCCCTCCATTTAAAATTGGCCTCACATGCTTGCAATTTTAGCCTATTCCTGTTACAGACAAATTGGTAAAATTGTGGCCATTTAAATTCTGCAAAACATTGGTTTACAAATTCCAATCTGAGCTGGCTTATGTTCACGGAGACTAGTTTTATCATTTCTAGTTCCTAGGTCTGTGTGTGGAGTTTTGACTTATCTTTACATGCAAGAACTTGATTCTACCCTAGTTTTCTCTGATACAATTTCCCTGACTCAAATACATTATTCTCTTGTCTGTGTTCTCATGCTAGGTTGCAGAGACAAGTAGGCTCCATCCCTTTATCAGGTAACTATGTCTTTACCTCCTCATTCTGTCTTTCTCAGAAGACATATAACAGATTATAAATGGTGAACTGCTAAGTAAGCCACGGAGCAGTAAATCAAACCAAACCACTGAAGACACTGCACACACATATATTTTCAATGTGCATGTTCAACTACTATTTTCTACATGCCTGCATGATGCAGAAATCAGGAGGAAGCCATACCCTGCATAAATTATGGGATATAGAATTTGATCACATAATATGGGGCATTCCATAATGTTCTGGACATCTAGCAGACAAAACTAGTAAGCTTCAATTCTAGGTCAGTGAGAGTTGAAGAGATTAATATTGTTTTCAAATGTTATTTTTACTAGCTAGCTCAGTGTGATTTGGGATGTAAAGTAGAAAACAGTTATTACTCTACCTACTGAATGAAGCATAAGTAATTGATTTGTTCTCTAAATTTTTGGAGTGTGTTTTGATTTGTTTTACTTTTGTTATTCCTATGAACTAATGCTATTCATGTTATTAATAATGGAAACATTATCTACTCACTGCTGACAGTTGAGTTTCGTATCAGTCGCCAGATCAATGAATTGCACTACTGCAAGATAGGGGCAATGGAAATAGTGCACCTGGACAGCAATACTTTGTTAATTGTACAGTGTTTTTCTGGGGTAAACACTTTGTTAAAACATCAACATTAAACTACGTCTTAAAAAGCCCCATGTTTTTACACTTAATTTTAAACTGTGTAAAACATTACCAGAAAAAACCCTTACAAATCCAAAAACAATTCCGGTCAGTCTGAGAAAGCATGTCATACTTTAACAATGAAACAACTTGCTTAGCTACTGAAGCATAATGTGTCAACAAGATGGAATTCTGCTTTCTAAAGGCTAGAGTGCCCACTCAATAGAAGAAAGCAATACATGATTACTGCTTAGAGCTTGCGGTACAATTCTAGCAACTCAGCATTTAACAATAATAGAAAATGTCTGTCTCATTTTCATTCCCGTTGAAAAAAACGCCCTATACAATATTATGAAACTCTCCTGCTGTGAGTTGGATTCTTAATCTGAGCAATATCTTCAGCTATTACCTTATCCATAGTAATACCTTTCTGGTGACTTTTCTTAAAAGCAAAAATTTAATGACATATGGAACAAGGACGGATAGCTGAAATGTAATAACAAAGAATAACCCTTCAATTTTACTACAAGTAGTACGTAGCAGCTATCTCCTATTTCCATTTTAGAGTTTTGCAAATGACATAAAGGTCTCAAGGTCTTCTATTTTCTGAATTATTCCTCTGTTTTTCAAGACCTTGGAGCTTCTTATTTCTGCTTCTGCTTCAACTTTCCCATCTTTATTCTCATCTTAAAATTGAGGTAAAAATTCAGATCATTGGGCAAATGGCAGTTTTTCCTCACATGATGTTTTATTCATCTAATATAAAATTAGAAAGATTTATTTTCAGTGCAAGTATCTTCAAAGATTGTCTTACAACTACTCATCCTGATGTATATCTTTATACCCTGACATATTTTAAAAGGTATTTGTTTTCTTTTTACATACATTCAAGATTTTCCTAGTACTGCTAATGAAGAAGCAAAGCACAGGTCTTGACACAAATATTTACACCTTTTTTTTCTGTTTGAAAATCAAGTCTTTTAGGTTAGTCAGACTTTCAAACATTTTCATCAGGTAGTCCCTATGGCATAACAGGACAAAAATAGACATAGTAGAAATTGCACATGAAAGTACATGCCAATCATGACAATAAATTGCATTAGAGATGAAATTTACAGCAAAAGACTTAAACCTGCCAGAAGCGCAAACTGCTTTTCACTTCTAGACTCTTACAAACTACTATGTACTATGGGGTACTCTTACAAACTGTTATGCATTTTCATATTAATGAAATAGTTAGGAAACGTTATTTGTGAGCTAGTTCAGTTTCCAGACAGAGTACAGGTGCATTCACATGGTACTCCAACCAAGATATAAAACACTAAAATAAACAACTCAATCCAAGAAGTTTAGAAGGACACACTCGACCAAAAAAATTATCATTTGAATCGTCAAAATTCAGAGAATAGGAATGTGTTGCTTGGAATTTTTGCAATTAAAATTTGTCTCCTCAAAACAAAGTATTTCCCCAATTATTCAGGACTTACCTAGATGCATATTATTGTGCTTAACAAAGTCATCATTGGAGATGTAAAATGCAAGCTATGAAATGCATGAACAGGAAAGACATGAAAAGAAGCTTTGCAAACAACAAGAATGTGTATTGCACTTCACATGTAACTATTTTAGAGTGACTTCTATTCTATTAAGCTTTCTGAAAAGTCAGACAATTATTAATTCTACAAATATTCTACAATTGCTTTTGACATGTGCTTTCTTAGCCATTTAAGAAGAACGTTAGAAGAGATCAATGGGAAAAAAATTGCTGGGAAAAGTGAAATTGCCTTAGGGATTTTGTTCTATGTAATACAACCAGCCAAGGAATTCTATTTATATGGAAGACATGGTATTTATATCTATCGATTTTTCGAGGACTTCTTGCAGTCTGCAGCCTTAAAATTTTACTTGTCCTAGAAGGGAATGCATCTGGAAATCTGGCTGTTCTTCAATAGCATTATGCTTACAGAACAGTAAATATAGTGTAAAAGATATGAAATATCTCTGAATGTTGTGCTCCATTTGTGATGTTATAAAACTTTCTTTACCAATGCACATTTAATATCTTAAAGTTGAGTACTACTTGAGTACTACTGAGGACTAAGTTTCATATTAGCTGGTCTGAATAAAGAGTCACAAAAACATCAGTTATGACATCTTGTTCCTAAGACCATTTAAACTGTTGCCCAGACCTTCAGATAATTTAGAGTGGTCTCAGGACTTCCATGAACCTTCAAGAGTCAGTTCTCCGAGCAAAGGATTATCTGACAATAGATGATCTCTGGAAATACATATTTCTTCTTGCTTATCTAGATTATGCAATGAACAAAAAGACCAACAGAAGCTCTACTCCCACTGTCTCTGATCCTCTAATGCATCCCATTCCAAGGGACAGGTCAACTGAAATTGCATGCTGCAAAATATTTACACTGTTGGGGAGCAAGGGCTGGGATGCAATCACGCATTAGTCAGTTACTGAATATCAACACTGGACGTTTTGCAAGACAGATGAGCTATATGTGTAGAAACTGAGGCATACTAGTATAGTCCATTTTGAGGCTCCATTCTAACCTGCTTTCACCTCCAAACTTTTCTTTAATATATAGGAAAGAATATGCCAATATAATATAAACCAAGACAAAAATGTTTTATAGATAGGGCTTTTGTATGTCTCGATTACTACAGCTTTCCTGTAATCAGGCCAGCTGGTACAATATGTACTGTCTTCTATGTTTTGTTGCTGTTTTTTCACATTAAATATGTCAAAATTTTATATCTGAGCAATAAAAATTAGTAACACAGGTCTGATGCATAGTAATGAAGGTAGAACAACAGTGCATAATGGTAGTATCTTGGTAAATCAATGAATATGTTTATGGCCAATGATGAAATACAGGAAAGATTATGCAAGAGTGAGGTTCAGTCAGTAGTACCACAGCATGGCTTTGGCTGAGAACTATTCATAATCATTAAAAAGATATCCGCATGCTACATTTCAAGGCAAAATAAATCTCTCTTCTTTGCCTGAAAGATCTAATAGATGGTAACGCCTGACTGCAGACAGTACATATAGTACACATGCTTAAATTTAAACCTCTCTCCTCACCTTTTTAGTTCAGTTCTGTCTAGATATTTACCAGGCTGTTTCTAGGCCCCATATACTGCTGTTTCCAAATTTCCTGTGACAGAGCAAAACCCACCATCTTTAATTTTACCAAAGGCCCTTTTAGTAAATTAGTCTCCTGGAGTCACATTTAGCTTTGACCCATTTACCATACCACTCACACTTACCAATGACTTTGCAAAAGGAGATTCTAGTTCCTCACTTTACATATCAGAGAAAGAAACTGAGGAAGGCAAAATGTCTGCATCCTTTCCTAGCTCAGTTAGCTGTTAATTTTTCAATATTCTTTCAGATTTGTTTGGTGCCCTTATATGTTTGAGACTGCCTCAGACAGTTTTCGCTCTGAATAATGGAATATTTCTTTTGCTTCAGTCCATGGCAGCCACATTATTCTTTTTTTGGTTTCTTCTGCCTCTCCTTTTCTATAATAGTTGCTGAAAGCCCTTCTCATTTACTGTCTTGACTTTCTCTTGAAAACTTATCCCTCTCCTTCCTCCCTCCCTTGACCCATCTTATCAGTTAATCAAAAATCTCAGCTACTTGACAGTTGTTAGCTATCCTTATACTGCAATTCAGATCTGAACAATCAGTTCACCTATAGTGAATTATCAGCCACTGATGTTAGATGTAACTTTTGCTTTTAGCAATATTTTATCAACTCTGAATTTTTCTTAGAGGTTCAAATACCCTAAAAGAGATTCTACATACCTAAAGTATGACACTGACATTCATAGAGAATCTACATACTCACATTGCCTTCCTTACTTCTTTGCTTATCAGCTTCAACAAGGAATTTGTCTCTAACTTAAAGCTGTAGGGTTAAGTATTGCAAGGCATGTTTTGCTGCCTTTATTTGCATGGACAAAAGAAGTATTCTTTATCTTGGGCCTTTCTTTGAGCTTGTAAATCACTGTATACTCATGATGGAACCCAGACCTCTGAAGTGGATGTTCCTGTATTCCATAAAGAACAGTGGAAGTCTAGGAAAAAAAACACCATAGTTTAACTTTTTGAATAGAAAAAAAGAGTGACTGTAGAAAACAGAGTAGAAATAAATAGCTTTCCTCTCTGTCTTGGTGTCCTTGCAGATGGATCCTTCAGTCAACTTTCTCATCAACAGCAGACTTCAATGCTAGGATTCTCACTACAGTAAATCTTCTATGCCAAATCTTTCTTGGGGTTATTGTTTGCCAAGGTGAAAAGAAAGATTAAAAGATGTGTTTTCATCCTATTCCATTATAGATTCTGAGAAAAGGTGTTAATGTTACCAAAATTTGGCTTACAAAATTTTGGCTTCTTGCTTCTCATTTCAGCCTCAGTGAATTGAACCCTCTAATGTTCAAGATATCACATAATTCAAAACAAAGGGTGAGGTTAAATTCAAGTCTATAGATCTAGTCCCTAGCAAGCACATCACAGAGTGCATAAAAGAAAACAGACCAGTTTGCTAAACCAGGCAATACATCAATCCTTTGTGCTATATACACTTTATTTACAGAGCATTCACAGATTCAGAATGATGATGGATGAAGCTGCAAAACACGGTCTTATTTTCATCACTTCAAGGCAGAGTGCTGAGTAAAAATTACTTGTGATTTTATCTTTTTAAATGGATCTTTAATAGTTAATGCAGATGTATTTCTTTCTGTTTGCTCAGTGTTGTTCCTTACTACTTTCTCACCTTTTGCTTTACCTTATAGCCCTAAGTCAGCTCAGCAAGTCTGCGGAGTGCTCTGTTTTGCATGCACCACTGCATGAATAGATAGGAAGTTTTACCAAGGTTGACAGATGCTAACCTACTCATAGAAGACAAGTTACTGCAACTTCCTAGTTCGGCAAACTATTATTCTTCTATGGTAATCAGTTTGGACAACATCAAAACTGCAATAAAAAGTGCATTTTCCACAAGAAACACAACAGCAAAGGCATGATAATATTTTATAAATATAGATATTTTCTCTTTTCTCACATTCTGCAAGGAATTCAGTAGTAATACCAACCTCGAAACCATCAGTCCAAGTATCAATTAGGCACTCCAACCTAATGCTTAGTATGTTCTTTCATATATAAATTTCTCTCTACATGTTTCTATTTCCCCCATAGGCTGATTCTTGTAAAGTACCTGTTTTTTTCTACCACTCAAAAAATCACGGATCCAAATAATCTGATTGCTTTGTAAAATTATTTTCAGGTGTCATCTGTTCCCAGAAATCCACGATTAATTGTGCATTCCCCCTGCTTAAAAGCAATTTTTATGAGAAAACAAAAATATTTCTATTTTTTTTTCCATCATATGTCTTACCATGCATAAGGTATGACCACAGATTGGTCATTCTCTTTTTTTCTGTGACTTTTAAAGTTGGTGTAACATAAAGACTACTTTGTTCGAGATACTGATCATTATTGCTGAGTGCTAGAAGAAAGCCAAAGCACATTTGGATTGTCATCTGCGCAGTTCAATTTCTTTCTGTAACTACTAAAACCAAATAAAGCAAATAATTCTGGAATAGACATAGTCTACAAAGTGAAGTCACCATTCTTAAGCTATGGTGCTATGTTTAAATTGTTTACTGAGCTACAGTATCCTACATTGGTACGAAGTGCAATTCAGAGTGTGATGGAAAAGGAAAAAAAATAAAACATTTCCCCTCTTATTCTAACATTTTACAATATCAATTGTTTCCCATATCACTAGTAGGAAAATGTATGTTCTTACCCCACAGCCTATTCCGTTGCCTGGTTCACATACAATTTTCCTTATTCCTGGTTCAGGAAGCAAACCCGCTCCACAGCCAGGAGTTGGACACAGAACTCCTCCCATCTGCAGCACACATTCCTCGGCCCCATAGCGCTGGTAGCGGTTGTACTGCAATGCAACAGATTGATATCAGTTATACTTCTAACAGCACACACATACACATAAAACAAAAAAAGCACAAATTTTGGGCTTGAATCAATCTCACATAATCAAGTTAACTGTCCAATGTCTTACATGCTAGGTTCAGGTTATTTGTAAAAAAATTTCACAGGGTTTTCAAATGGGGTGTCACTGAGCTCCAACTCATATCATAAGCACCATTTTCTGACTCACAGCCACCATTTTAACCAACAGAAAATTGTGTGGGATATTAAAATCAAGAAAACAGCAGGCTGCTTCTTTAAGTAACATCACGAACTCTGATATTCCTATAAAAAAATATTGTAAACATTGTAAATACAGACCAACAACAGAGACTGATAAATACTGTGTACAGATTGAAAAGAATCCCACAAAAGCCCTCAAGGATCTATAGTTAGATGTATAGTATAATGTCTTAGAGCTAAAAGGTTGTAAAAAGTTCCAAGCTGACTTTATTTGTAAAATGAATATCATGACACTGATTAGCAAAATAATTCTCTGAATAAGCCTCTCTCATTTCAATTTTAGGTGTATCTTTTTTTCCCCAGGGTCTCCCAGGAAATATTCTCTTTTTTTGCAATTTTCATCTAGTTCCATCTTGAAAGCCTAAAGACTGTGGAAATGTCTCCATGTTAATAACAGAGGCACTGACATACAGCAATTTAAATAACATGTTCAGTGTATCCTCACTGACAAAAATGGCGACTCTAAAATGACTGATGCCATTGCAATAACTTTCACTAGTCTAACTTACCCTGCTTTCAGCTGGAGATAAGCTAAGCAAGTACAAATCATGCTGCATATATGTAAGTCACGTTCACTCGAGCGTTGTTGGTGCAGTTCCACACTAGTGGCTATATAACTATTGTAAACCAGGCTTCAGATTCATCTATAAATCTGGTCTACTGTAGAGTGAAATAAATTGAAAGCATTTGGTTCTAACAGCCCCAAAGAAAACAGGAAAATCCAAAAGGCCAAAGAGGAAGGGAGCAGTATGAATTTTCTCCACAAGCAGAATGACTTTATAGTGTGCTAAGGAAACAAGACAGAGCTTTATGTTACAGCAGTCACGACAGCATTTAGTGCTTCATAAATTTTTATTCCACAACTGCTCACGAAAATCTTGTTACCTTTTTTTATTTTTTTTTGGTGGAAAACAAACACATTCTTTTTCCAATCCCTACCCCTCTCCAAAGAAATTCTAGTAGGAAAACTGAAGCATTAGGACCAAAACCTTGTATATGAAGCATACAAAGAATTTTTAATTACAAAGATGGAGGCTCCAGTGCATATTATGTGGGTACATTTAAGGAGATTCTTCTGTGAAGGTTGTCATAACAAGTCTTGTGTCACTGCCTTTTAAAAATAGTATGAGACATCTTAAAACACTATAAAACATAGTGTTACATCACAGGAAAAAAAAAATCCAAACCCAAACAAAGTATCCACCTTTTTCAATGAATATAAAATCTTAGAATCATTATGATTGGAAAAGAACTTCAAAATGATGAACTAACTCAACACCACCAAACCCATCACTAAAATAAACCATATGCCTCAGCACTTCATCTATGTGCCTTTTCAGTATCTCTAGGGATTGTGACTCCACTACCTCCTTGGGCAGCCTGTGCTAATGCTTAACAACTCTCTCTAAAACAAACCTCCTCTCAAAAGAAAAAATCTAAAAGGAGAAAAATCCTTCAAAATATCACTTAGTGTATGAACAACAACCAGAAATCCCAAATGCAGAATATGAATCTGGGAATCAGCCATATTTTCAAAAATGTAAAGAACATGTTTGCAAACTCTTCCGGAATGCAGAGGCTCAACAAGTCAACTGGTGTTTTTCTGTGTTATTACTATGCTCAAACTGAGAGTAATGGCATAAATATTTAATGTTAGACTTTCTCAACTTCAGTAAAGTTTGTGGTCCTTACACTAAATACATGCTGAGTGCTCTGAGTCATTCTGTTGGACTTGAACAGAAATACGGGTAACCACAGCTGCAAAACTCTCTGCTGACCTAATTTTCCTTCAGATCAGATACTGGACCTGAAGGTGAGGATGGTGATCGTCTTGCTCTGTTAAGTAGGAATATTGTACTGGATGTGGAACTGTTGGCAGATTCTCATTACAGAGGCAACAGTGACACTGTAGCTGTGATTCTGTCAGCATTTCCATTTTCAATTCTCATCTGAAAAAAAAATATATGCTTTCCAGGCATTAACTTAGCATGAAAGAGCACAGAGATATTTTGTCTCCTCTTTTTTCTTTTCCTTTTTTTTTTAAAATTTTATTTTTCAATACACAAAAAATGGATGATAGGTAAGATGAGAATCAATCTGTCTCGTTACAGGAAATTACAGGGAATGTCCAGTCCACCTATTGGAAAATGAACAAACCCACCATATTCTGTCCAACAAACTTGAGATTTTATACTGCCAAATCAGTACAGCACTCTCATAAGTGATTTTCACACTATAAAAGCCAAAAAAAAGTATTAATTGGAAACAAGAAAGATCCTATTAATTGTATTTGCATGTCTTTACATCTAGTTACCATTCTGTTTTCTACCTGTAAAGTCCAGACACATCTAAGTGTAATTTTCCAATTTGTATTTTCTTGTGTCTGTGCACTAGTTCACTTAAAATCTAGAAACCAACCAAAACACGCAGCCATAGAACACAGTAAGAATGTGAATCCACTGATGAACAAAGAGGTTGCCCTAGTGACAGAAGATGCAGAGAAGGCCAAACTACTGAATACTTTCTTTGCCTCATTCTCCATTGCCAAGGCCGGCCCTTTGGAAGCCCAGTCCAATAAGCATAGCAGAATAGTCTGGAGAGTGGAAGACTTTCCCTTGGTGGGCAAGGATGAGGTTACAGACTTGTTGGGTAAGCTTAACACCCATAAATCTATGAGACCTGATGGGATGCACTCATGAAGATCTTGAGAGGTCCCTTCCGACACCTACCATTCTGTGATTCTGTAAACATACGTTTGCTGCCATAACAGAGTCATTGGAATTTACATGCTGTATTCAGTGAGCTGAAACAAAACAACTCACTTTACATTAAAGCCAGATTAATAAAAGGCTTGTAAAGGACCAATAATTATTCATGAATGAACTATTTGCATGTAGTGACAGATTATACCTATTAGAGGCATTTTCTCCTATATACTGCAGTCATACATATTGCTCAGCACTGATGCAATCAACATGCTTAAAGCAAATCAAGTTTCAAAAGTCTTTAAATTTCATTGGAGCCCTTGATGTATTTTTGATCACATGTCTGGATGAGATATTTAAGGATATTCCAGCAGACAACCACCACAGGTTTACTCTTTCTTAACTGGAGATTCAACATTAGATTCATTATATTAGTTTGGATTTCTGCAGTGATGATGCCTATAGTTTCATTGATTGTGTAGACTCCTTTTATAATTAACAAGAAAGACAGGACAAATGAATCTTTTCTCTTTTAGATTTGTGCATTAGCGTGAGAAAAACTGAGCCCTGGTTCTGCTCTCTTCTGTTATCTATGGAGATCAGACAATTTGCTTAGATGTTGACACTTGAAATCAGTTGACTCCCACAACAGGTTCTTCAGTTTCAATAATTCTGATCCGAAGTCACTTGGCCTGAAAATTATGCCTAAACAACTCCAAATATATTGAATGAGAAGAAACCAGATACCAAGCAGAGAATTTATCTTGACTTACATGCAATGGATAAGATTGATGGGACAAATCACCCTATGGAAATCCTACAGTTGAAGCTAAGGCAAGTAACTTAGGCTAGATATCTAACACATGGAGGTCATTAAGATATGAATTTATACATTCAAAATATTCCACAATATCTATTACTCAGTTACCATCAGTTTGTCTCTGCAGTGAGTATTTTTAGAAAGGCATTGGTAGCAAAGGGGCTAGACGAGGGGGCTTCTGTTGAGAAGCTGCCAGAAGCTTCCCCAATGTCTGACAAAGCCAATGCCAGACAGCTCCAAGATGAACCCACTGCTGGACAAGGCCAGGCCAATTAGAAATGGTGGCAATGCCTCTGTGATGACATATTTGAGAAGCAGAAGAAAGTTATGGTGCAAGTGCAAAACATTGCAGCAGAAGAGGAGAGTGGGAACGTGAGAACAACTCTGCAGACACTAAGGTCAGCAAAGGAAGGGGAGGAGGTGTTCCGCACACTGTAGCAGAGGTTCCCCTGCAGCTCATGACAAAGCAGGCCCTGCCCCTACAGGCACAGAGGCCACGATGGAGCAGAGATCCACTCGCAGCCCATGTTGGACCCCATGCCGGAGCAATGTATACCTGAAAGAGGTTGTGACCCCGTGGGAAACCTGTGCTGGAGCAGGCTCCTGCAGGACCTGTACATCTGTGGACACAGAAGAGCCTATGTCACATCAGGTTTGTTGTCAGGACTTGTGACTCCCTGGGTGTCCCACACTGGAGGAGTTTGTTTCTGAAGGACTGCTTGTGCTATGGAAGAGACCCACACTGGAGAAATTCTTGAAGAATTTTAGTCTGTGGGAAGGACACATGTTGGAGAAGTTCATGGAGGAATGTCTCCTGTGGAAGGGACTCCACACTGTAGGACGGGAAGTGTGAGGAGTCTTCTCCCTGAGCAGAAGGAGCTGCAGATGATCTCATGAACTGACCATTACTGCCACTCCCCCTAACCTCCTTTATTGCTAAGCAAGAGGCATTAAGATCTGGGAAGAAGGGAGGTGTTTTAAGATTCAGGCTTTATATCTCATTACCCTCTGTTCTGATTGTTAATAAACCAAAGTAATTCTCCCCAAGGTGTGTTGGTTTTGTCTGTGACAGTAATTGCTGAGTGATATCCCTATCCTTTTCGTGACCCACAAGCTTTTCATTATATTTTCTCTCTCCTGTCCATCTGAGGAGAAGGAGTGATAGAGAGGCTTTGGTGAACACCTGGCAGTCACACAGGGTCGAACCATCATAGCCTCCTATTTAGAGATGCACTCATCGTGTGTGAAAGAGTTCCACATGCACAAGTAAGAAAAACATCTCAAATTATTTTTTAGGGAAAACCTCTTACAAAGTTTAATATATAAAAAACTCGACTGAACTGGCATTAAAGGCACCTGATTTCAATTCCTGGCAGCAGTACAGCCTTCCTGTGGTTTTCACGTAAGTCACTTAATCTATGCTTCTCATCAGTTCCCCATTTGTAAAGAAGGAGAATGATACTTGCTGATTTCACCATAGTGTTAAGAGGCAAAATGCATTAATAGTCATGAGGACATCAAATACTATGGTAATGAGGGGCATAAAATTATACAGAAATCACCATCCGTCTACTGCTGCTAGAAATCAACTTTTCAGCAAAGAATGTCAGGCATTTACATGCTACATGTACTGAGAAATACAGGTAGGTATATAGTTGTCAGATTCACTGTAGGACCATTTCAATGCTTATTTGAAAAAAAAAAATAGCTCTTTGAAAACATTATTTACTCCAAATCACTACTGTTAAAACAGCTAAAGGTATATGAACCGTGTAGTCATAAAATATTTAATCTTTTCATCTCAAAACTGCATCCTGTTGTGGACTTTCTTCTCAGTTTGCAATTGTCCCAATTTACTCCAATCAGGTTTTTTCATGGAATAAAATTTTTAGTGGAAAGGATTCTCAGCTCTATGTATGGTATTTCAACTATAAAATGAAGCTCTTTTGTGCCATCTTTGCTCATAAAGATTTGTCAGGGCCTTTAGAAATATTTTGTATAAATTATTTTAAATTATAGTATGACATAGATGGGGAGTTTGGATAATTGTAACTATTTATTCCCTGCTCCTCACTTTCCAGATTGGGATGATTTTCCTTGATTCTTAGAATGACATCAGGTTTTCAATCAATGGCAATTCAAACATTTAATGTTGTAAATCAATGAAATCATTGGGCTGGCACAGGAATAAAACAGGTTTAACTATGGATTTCAGTCTTTTCAGTTACATTGAGATTCAGATACTAACACAAACAGGAAATGCAGCTGAATGCACAAAACTCTTGCAAAATACTCTTTGTGAACACAACCAAGCCTTGCCATGTTGTTTACTTTGCAAGTTATATTTTAATATCACCATAGAACCATAGAATGGTCTGTATTGGAAGAGACCTTAAATTCAACATTCCTTGACACAGCACACATGACTAGTGTATTTTAATTTTGCTTTTACACCTTGGGCATAGTTTTCTTTATTTTCCTTTTTTTTTGTCATATCTAAAAGCATCCGCTCAGTAGTAGCCTCCCAGGGAACTTTAGACAAAAGTTTAAGAGTGGATGTAAAGCCAAAATTTCTAATCTTTGAAAGCCAATGTGATTACTTGTTTCTTTTAACTGTATGTAACTGTCTCAGAGGAAAGAAAATCTACTTTCTGGAGTCAGATGGTTTTTACTGCTCCTATAAATCAAATAACCATCTGTGTATTTAAAAATTAGATTGTAGAGACTATTAGTCCAAAATGTAAACTAAGCACTTTATTTATATGCATTATGCACATACACACACAAAAAATTCCAAAATGTAATTAGGCAGCTTTAAGTTCAAAACTCTTAATATCCATTGAACTGGTAAAAATACATAAAAAACACTTAAAATACTTAAAAAGAGATGGACTGACAAGACTTTCTGGGGAGCACCTTTACTTTCTTTTTCCTGAGTAACTGGACTTATTGGCTTGCCAGTGGTAAGGTAGGAAGGGCAAGTTCAGAGCATCAGTTCATTCTTGCTCCCACAGAAGCACCACAAAAGAGACGAGAAAGATCATCTTCTAGAGGGCTGGAATTTGCCAGACTTGGCAAAATCATGGAAAATTAGGTAAGGCAGTCTCTGAAAATACTTGGATAGGAAACTCCTGACTGGACCAACACAATACAGTTCAAAGATGAAATTAAACTGAAGTAGAGATGAGAAAAGAGGTAGGACTTCAGTTTGCAGAAGGTGAGGACTATGAAAACAGAAAATAAAGAACACTAAGAGAGGATGCTATAACAAGTTGTACTGGAAATCAAACTGAAATCAAACAGAGAGGCAGTATGATGCAATGAAGAAAGTAGACTAAGCACAGTCTAAGACTTGGGACTGAATTTATAAACTGTTGGAGGTTTGTGATCTTCCAGTAGGTATTTGTGGGATCAGTCTGGATAGATGAAATGCTGCAGATAAGTGTTCTGTTCCTTCTGACCTTTGTGGAGCTGGTACCAATGTTCCTTTTGCCCATACAAGTAATAACTATCACAACAGTAACCAGTGCAAGGAGATCTTTACAGGTGATGCTGTTGCAATTTGTGCAACTGAGTTTCACTGAAGTAGATACTAGTTCCCAGCAAAGAGTGAATACGTGCACGTTCCATGAAAGCAGATAAAAGTCATCCACAGGGTGGAAAAAGTACAATCTCCTGTATCCACCTGGAAAGTTGAACGCTAGGGTTCAAGTCTTTTATCTGAATTTAATAAAACCTGGGTGGAAGATAATTTCTGTATTTTAGGAAGCACTCAAAGTTTTCATTGATAGTTGTTACAAATGGAAATTTGGGTCCTATACAAAATGACATATTTTTTTTTTAATTTTGACAAGAATATCCTTTAAATTAGTTGTGATCATAAGTACTTTCTCCTTTTCCCCCTTTTAAAAATTTCAGCTGTTGAATCCCCTGCCCCNCCCCCCCCCCCCCCCCCCCCCCAATTACTTTTACTTGTCTAGTGCACAAACAAGAAAGTAGAGATGGCCTGTCTATGGCAAGAAATCTAAGTGGATAAAGTTCTAATCATCCAGGAGAGACAATGCAAGTTCCTCAACAGAGATTCCGATTACCCCTGAAGTTAGGGAAGAAGGTGGTTAGGAGACATTCAAAGCAATCATCGGAAGAAGAGATAGGCACTTGACTGGTTATAAGAAATGCCAAGACTATATCGTTTGTGTAGTTCCAGCTATAAAAAATAGGTGTGTACAGAGGATCAGGAGTTCAATTTTAGAGAGTGATGGGATAGTGATAACAAATCCAAACGGCGAGACAAATGAGACAGATAAAAATATTAGATACAAAAGTGGAAGAAACTGAGATACATGTAGATATCATTAATGTTTGGTTTAGTATTTACGAACTGGAGAAATTATTCAGTGAAAAATATTTATTTATTTTTTAAACTGAATGTGAAATATCAAAGTAACTTCATCTTTTTCCCAAGATGAGTTATCAAAAAATTTAACCCTTAAACATTTCAGAATTTTTTTATTGATCATCTTTGACAGTTTCCTGTACTAAACTTGTCTAATTAGAATTGTTATATGACATTATTTTTGCCTGAATGAGTAAATATGTATCAATCAATTTCATCAACTTTACATTAATATTCTGTAGCACATACTAAAAAATCAATCCTCTAGGAAGCACTGCAAACAAAAGAAAAATAAAAAGGACTTTCCCCTTGCTGCACACATATATTGTATACAAATTCCTTTAAAACCTCAATTAATGTCAAATGATTTCATTCCACACTGTGTTCTTTCAATACTAGATTTCTATGTCTCCTAAAGTTACAGCTCATAGCAAAAGCTAGCACAAGCTCACACCGTTTTTGAACAGCACAGAAATGTGCGTCTGCAGATTTTCAAAACAGGGTATTCCTTTGCATAAGTGTTCCCCAACTGTCAAGGAAATGTGGAAAAAAAAAAAAAAAAAAAAAGGAGTGCCCCCATTCAGGCTTGCTCAGATTCCAGGGATATAAACACCCACAACATATCTAAAGAAAAAATGAGCAGTGATATGAGTTGCAATAGCAAGTGATAGGAGAGATCTGTTAAAATTGATCATTTCGCTGTCAAAATATCAAAAAACTGGCCAATACATTCTGCAAAGTTGTCAGAGGAGATGATATAGCAGAGAAGCACAGCTATACATTACTTAGCAGCTTCTTTTCTCACCGCTAGTGTGTCATCTGCTTCGTTTGTGCTGTGACCTGTTGGGGGCACTCAGGTATAGCAGCAGATTGCTTGCTCTTGCGTTATTTGATTTCCATTCCAGCCTTCAGATGTAGCTGGTATTTTATTCATGAATCACAATATTCCATTTAAACAATTAAACAAGATTTCTTTTTTAATTTTTTTTTAGCACTTTGAGAAGAAGAGGGAAGTTTCTCAGAAAGTCATTAGGGACACTCCATAACAGTTTACTGCAAGTCTTCTTGCTAGGTTGGTATTTTGTAGTGTTAAGGTCTAAATTAAAGTGTTCTCTCTGGCACTGGGTTGTAGAGCTCACATTTAGTGCATCTTTAACATATTTTTGTAAGCAGCTTATACTATCACTACTTGTAGAACCATTTGCATTTACTTGCAGAGGCAGCCAGCCTGACAGGGCAAGTGGTTAACTGCAGGAGACAAACTTTCTTATATTTTGCTATTTTCAATAGCTGTGCAGTTAATAAATCTTTCATCCCAGTCCTGAGTGTATCTCAAGTACTTATCAAGTGAAGCAGTTAGCCAGTACACTGGACTGCATCCATTATGCCAAGGGAAAATGACAGATTATAAACTGTGAGATCAGATTGAAAGAAAAAGCTCAACAAAGCTAAGGACAGTTTGAAAGCTTCAGGTTTTAGCCTTCCTGGGGTTGCATTTCCAGGAGACTCTGTCTTGTACAGGCCATTGGACACTGCGAGAGTCTGTGAAAAGGAAGTCCATAACAACGCTGTCAAAGCTGCTTTTGGAGACTTTCCCAGGTCAAAATTTTTGGCACTATCTCAAAGGGTCAAACATCAAATCTGGTAGCAAGGTGTTGCTAAAGGCATTTGTGTTGCATATTATTACTCTGGAAGCTGGTTTTACATGCTAAATTGGGTATCCACAATTCATGTATCAGGCTAGCACATACTCTTCTATTCCGCAACAAAGATTATTATTACCTCTTTATATAAAGTCTCAAAATAATGTTCTTGTTGCCACCAATTAAACCTTAAAAGATAGACTTTCTAGCTAGAATGAATTTTGCATAATGTACATTCCTGAGGGAATAGAAGACATAGGAGTTTTACAAATTCAAGAGCTTATTGAGAACTGGACATCTGTTTTTTTTTTAATCCTAGAACTCCTTTTACAAAATATTAGATTAATCATCAACTTGCAGCAAGTTAAACACAAAGCTCTTTTTTATCAGTCTTCAATTAGTTTTCCTTCAATTAAACATTTTATTTGGACAAACAGGTAGACAGGCGGACATATGTGTTTGAGTGGTTTGATCCTGCAAGGCACTCAAAACCTTTATCTCTGAATGACATTAACAAAAAATTTGTATGGACAGTATTTACAGGAAACAAATACTTGATGCAAAAAAAAAAAAAATAGAGACTAGAGTTTTGTATTAGGAACAGTTGCTTGATTTTAATTTGACTGAAATTTGGCTGATAAAGGTATGAGAGCTGATGAAGCACATTCCTCTAAATCATTTGTCATGCTGCTGCAAGATTAAGTATCTAGAGTGATACAAAATTAACATGGCACATATTAATAGAGTGAAAACTTTGCTATATGGCATGTCTAAAATATAATTTTAACTGGGCAATCACTCTTAAGCAGGTTTGTTTCCAGAAGGGTCATAAAGCTATTGATTTTTGGCTTTACGCCACCTAAAATTTTTATCAGTTACTTGGAAGAAAACCAAGAGCATAGAATATCAATGATAAAGCTTGTAATAGTTTGAAAAGAGGAGGCAATGAACATGTAACATGGGTGGCTACATGCATGCTACAGTGGTATCTCAACTGCTGGTAAACTGGGTTTAAGTAAACAACTTTTCAGCATAGTCACTTGTAAAATTATTTTTCTAGGAACGAATTATTAACCAAAATTGCAAAACTGCGTTACTGTCAGGGAAGCAGTGTGATGGATTATGAGTTGATTCTGAGCTGTGTCCATTCCCACCCAAAAGCACTGCTTAGATGAATCAACAGAAATCTGGAAAAGTGAAATTATATTTCTTATTGGGCAGACACTGGATTAACTGGAACCCATAAGCTCCAATGAGATTCTCCACCTCAAATTGAAAGGCAACATATTTAGCTGACAGTCCGACTGACACAGGTGCCTTTTTTTTCTGTATAAGTACTTTTAATCCTGGTTCAGGAGGACGGTGGCTTTTTCTGAGTTGCATTAATAGATGGAAGTAATTTTTTATGATGATGACCACCTATTGCCTTGTGACAGCAAAAAAAGAATTGGAGGTGTAAAGGATCTGGACACTGAGGCACAAGAGATGTATAATGTAGTGAGTAATCTTGTTGCTGGTAGAGTGGTGGAATGAAAACAGGCTGGGAATTTTGTGTCTTTCATTACCGAGAGGAATAGTAGGATCTAATGTCTACAAGAGATTTGTAAACAAAGAATGGATGTTGTTCTAGGCAATATACTCCAGTTTAAACAAGAATTAATCCAAGAAACTCATGTAATGTGTATTCTAAAGGAGATCAGAACAGATTATCACAATAGTACATTCTGCTTTTATAATCTGGCCCTAAATACATAAGCATTTTAAAAATAAATCAGGACTGGATATGAAGCAGTCACATGTCCCCATTATTCTTTGACTGTTGCTTGGAGTGGAAGAAAATCTATGGTTGATAATACTGAAAAAGATATACTTTAGATATTTTCCAAAAGCAAATATATATATAACTAAATATAAGAAATACATAGCCATGTGAATATAGACTTTTCCTAAAATTCCTTTCTTTATTTAGATGTATTTTAATTTTTTTTTTACCTTGGTTTTGCACTGATTTCTCCTTTACTGTCAAAGTGCATTAACTTAAAGGAAGAGCTACTGTAGTCATCAGTAGACTCACAATAACAATGCTTTTTTTAAGGACAGAATATAATTGCAATATTCTTTATACTTGTATGGGTTTATGGAGTAATTCAATACTCATGGTAATGTTCACTTACTTGCAAAGTCATTTGCTAATCCTGTAATGATAACCACTGTATCCAAAGAACCTGTTAGTGTAGCCAGTTTCAGAGATAGGCAAATGTTTATTGGACAGACTTGTTTTGCAAAGCATCTTTCCATCTGCATGGTTTTACCTTCCTAATGCATGACAACAAAAATTTCTCATCTGTGTAGATGTATTCAATATAAGGAGCAGTAATTTCATTATGAAAGTTCAAAGGAATATACAAAATCCTCCAAGTGGCAAAAATACTGTATTTATTTGATTCACAAGACTCTACTCAACAAATTCCTATACTGTCTTCAAGATTTCTCTTATTTTTGAACAGCAATTAATGATCCTTTATTTTGTGATTCCTCATGATTTACATCATCCCAGTTCTGAAGTTTGTATATATCATATAATTTATTATGGTCTTAGTGCAAAGGTGTAAAAGTAGGTCAGAGAAGCGAAGAAAGAAAATGTTAAGATTACATAAGCAGTCTTAAATCTGACATTTCATAATGTCTGAATTCTTCATTTGCACTCTCTTAGCCTTAATTTTTATGTCTACCACTTACTTTTCTAAAAAGCAAACAGAAGAAAAAAAAGAACGTCCATCAATTACATTGTTCTGTCAGTGGCCATTAGCAAGGCTGAGGTCTACAACTCCATCCTCAGAGCTCTGCCAGTGAAGCTATCAACTTTTATCTGACTCAGCACTCTCCCTCCTATTCCAAGCCTCTTGGTTTAGCTGTTTTCCCTACTTTTCCTTCAGATCTTTCCATTTGTCTCAGTCCTCCTACTCTACTTAGCTTCACCTCCTAGTACAGCCCAGTAAATACAGATCTACGTCAAGCATATATACAACCAGTACAACTAGGTGAGATACATCACAAACAAAGACAACTTGAAATTCAGAAGCATTGAGCATTTGAAAATTCAACTTGTCTCGCAAAATTGAAGGACGCATTTCAATATATTTGTATGTTAATTGCTGACAAAATAATAACTGCAACCATGTTGTGAATGTTGTAAAGCATACTTCACTTCTTTTCCTAAAAATTGACAGAAATAGTTTTTAGAGTGCAAAGGGCAGCTATAATATTGAATGAGAAACTGATGTTTAAAAGTGAAAAACGGCCACAGAAAGAGATGGATAATATGAGTCGTGGTCAGTATGAATCCCCCAGTCAGATTGTTTGTCTATCTGCTGTTTCAGAGCCTATTTACTGCTGTAGTTGAAAGCCAAAAAGCTGTGGCAGATAGCAGATGTACCAATTAATAACCTGCCAAGGCTGATGGATAGAATGAAAAAAAAAAATCCCCCATATATCTCCTGTGTAGTTTTCCCCCCACATTTTAGGTCATTGGGGGTCATAAGATACACTCTACCTCCCTGGAGAGAGATGAAACTGTCTCATTAGTGTCTATCTTTCATGACATTAGGACACTGCCTTTGAGATGCTAACTCACCTGTTCTTCTCCCAGAATCCTGAAGTGATGAAGCTCTTTAATCAAGGAGTCTGGACAGCCAGCTGTTGGAAAGAAACAAAAATAGGCGTTTTAGAGCTTCCTGTCAGTGCAGTTTCAGCATGAGATACATAGATGCAGAAAGGGCAGAACATACTGATTACCTTAGATAAAGAAGATTAGAAAGATTAGCTATGGTTCTGCAGGCACTAGAATGCTGAAAACCATCTATTAAATAATCCTTCCACATTTCTGAGCATGCTACCATGCTACCTTGGAAAGGTTATTTTCCGAATATTTTAGTCCTTTCCCCAAAGGACTACAAACAAAAGCAAGATGAAAAGGGCAGCACTGTCTGCCAGATACCGCCAGCCCCTTAGTGTAAAGCCAAAAAGCCTGTTAAAAGAGGATCTCACATCAAAACCTTGAAGCTGCCCAAAGCTGAATTCTGATTCACATATCAGGCTTGGACTCATTCCTAAGCATAAAGGAAGGCTTTCCTCGATTCCCTGAAGGATTTCATAGACCTCACAGATCACTTTAATTTTGGCTGTCACAAATATAATCCATTTCACAAATATGCAGTCACCCACAGGTGTAATACACAAATCAACTATACAGGCATGGGAGAGAGATCTACCAGAACTTTGCAATTGGATTAACTCTCAGACTACAGACTTTCACGTTTGTATTGGTCGGTAGGAAAGACTTTGTCTTGATAGATACCATACATTTTACTGACCTGTTCATACTGTGATTACCTTTTTGGTGATGAAATTCAAGGCTGCTATTCACTTTTGTAGAAAACTAGGCTAATTTCTGCCATGGGATAAAAGTGCAGACTATGAAAGAAATCTGGGCTTTATCTTTCTTACCATATATTGAAGCATCTGCTAGGGCACAGAGAAAATTCCTTAAAAGGAATTAAGATCATAGTTCTCCCCAGAACACATCAGGATCTATTATTTTTATCAACCTGCTTTTCTGTTGATGCATCTACAAGTAGTTACCTCTCACTTTTAACGATTGCCATTAAAAAGATACAAATGAATGTGGAGGCAGTTGTCAGGAAATCTCCATCAGCATTGTGGCTTCACTGAAAACCAATGAGGCATGGCTTACACTCACAACTGTTGCTGTAGTTGTCTTAGGAACACAAAGGGAAAAGCCTTTACACTTGCAAGCAGCACAACTGAAAAAGGAAAAAATACCCTACTGTAGGCATCACTATACTAGTACACATCTACTACAGGTATTGCTTTTTCTACTTAGGGAATTGACTTAAATGGCATTCAAATTAGCTTTATCTCCACTTATCTTAGAGTGACAGTACTGATGGGGAATGCACCATCAACACAACTTCATCAGAAAATGCTTTTAAAGGTAGCCAAGTTTTAAAGTGGCCACGATTTATGTATGTGGTAAGATTCACCTATTAGTGGCTTGTCTCTCATTAAATATTTGTTTTCATTTTACAAAAGCTATGCTATTCTTACAGTTTTCTACCTACCAACCTCTTCCCTCCTCCTGCACACAAGGATATGGATATGCACATACTAAAACGTGAGTTTTAGCTTTGAGTGATTCTCTTAGTGGGTTTTTATTCTCCTCAGGTCCTAAATCCACAACCCCTGTATCACTGTTAATTTCCTCTCCTCAGTTCCCTCATGCTTAGGCTCCCACTGTTTATTCTCATTCTTGTTTGCAATGCACTTAAAATTGTCCTTACTACTTCCACCACAGAATCATTTTTATGCAGTATTTTTCTGTCCATTTTCACTGGGATTTACATCTTTATCTTTCAGCTCATCCCTGACTGCATTAGCTCTCTCTCACTAACTTTTTGACCTGAGCCCTGACATGTACTTGAGAGCTGCTAAATCCTTTGTTTCAGATCATAACTTACTCCATCAAAGACTTTTTTTGTCTCTTACCCTCAAGTTCTTGTATAATTATTTTTTTTCCACATGTAATTTTCCCTGAAAATATCTGCCTTGTTTGTACACAGCTACAGGAATTTCTAAGTGTAGAGGATAATTTAATTTTTCTTCTTTCTTATCCTTTCCAATTTGATATTCACTGAAGTCTTTAAGATGAGAAAGTGTCCTTTCTTTTTTTCCTCAGCGAGACTTTTTTCTCTTTTTACTCTAATTGAAACAATATTTCCTGAATCCTTATTCCTCTGAGAGATTCATCCCATTCTGTCCTCATGCACAATTTATAACATCTCCCTTACATGAGTTGCTTATGTGCATCCTCTTTTTCTTTCATGTTTCAGAGTATAAACATTTGGAACTAAAGGTCTTTTGCTTTGTAACATAAGATGTAAAAAGTATGAGGATATATATAGACATTTATAGAAAAACATATATATGTTTGTTACTAGTTTTTCACTTCTGCATTGTCTTCTCAATACAATATTCCATATAGTCTATTTTGCAGACACTTGCCCAATCTAGAGTTCAATCTTTTAATTGACCAGACTTTCACTGGATCTTGAAAGTTGATTATACAAGAGATCCTGAGGTTACTAGCAAGAATGGAAGAGAGTTTAAAAATCATGCCACTGTTGGCAAGATGCTCAACAGCAAAAATGAACTCAGAAACATCAAATGGAATATTTAATTATATTTCACACATTAACAGTTTGCTATCTGCAATAAGTCCTTTCAGATCTTCACATTGCAGAAGCAATAATTTGAGGAAACAATGAAAAATATTGTAAAACGATAATTTTAAGTAATATTAAATCATTGTTAATAATTTGACGGGGAAAAATGGAAATAAAGAAGAAACAAGAAGACCTTTGTAAAACATGTCCCAAAGCTGTGATTCATTTTTATCAAATATCTGGGAGTTTTGAAAGTCCCAAAAAACCATCCACACGTTCATCAACATATTCATGTATACACAAACATATATGGAGACTATTGCAGGTTAAGCACAGCACTCAGTGGGTTCACTGACAAACTTTGCACACAAAAGGTTAAAAGAAAAAGATATTTTCTAAGTCTATGATGTGCAAATAGCATGTGCCATATGAAATAATCTGCACTTTACAGATTTCTGCTATTTTGCATAGAATGCTTTAAGGATTAGGTTTCATGCCCTCTGTTACAGTCCATGTTCTCAACAATTACGGAAACTTTCTATTTCTCTTTTCCCAATTATTACTTGAAAAAGTACAAGCATACATGAAATCTCTACTGACAGGAAGTGAACCATAAGAATATTAAATAAATCAATTAACAACAATTACAAATAAGAGTGTTAAAAGGAAATGATGCAAAAGCATGGAAAATTGCCTTTGATCAGATGCCAAAACTAAGGATTGAGGACATCAGCAGACTGATGAAATAGCAGCCAAATTTTCTGTTAGTTCCATCTTTCAACTCACATTCAAAGTTATGTGTTTCGTATGTTCTCAGCTACAATGATTATGATAAGTTTTTGCTTACTGTGAAGACAGAGCAAGATGTAAGATATAAAATTGATGCAGATCTTTAGTACTTTTATATAACTTTTTCCTCTGACAACTCCATTGACTGCAAAGCAATAAAACCTGCAAAATTACTGTAATGCCTCAGGAATGAGCCTAAGCAGGAAACTTAAGTTATGAAGGGAAGATACCCAGTTCAAGGCACCAGCAACATTATAAACACACCATAAGTAATTTATTTGCTTCTGTTTAAGAGTTTATTGCTTAAATAAAATTTAAACATATTATTTGCTTCTAAATGTTCCCTCATACCCCAGATGACTTGTTTGAATAATTTTGTTGTTGCTTGATTCTCTTACTATGTTACTATTTAACTCCAAGTGCTTCACTTATGAAGGAAAGGTATATTCAAAGTTATTGAAATTTGCAACTGTAAAATTACAATTTACATTGTGCTATTCTTTTCATAAAGATATAAAGATACTTTTAATCTGCTCATAACAGTGTATATATTTTCAAGAGAAAAATAAAGAAACAAAATTTAGCAAGGACAGTTTAATGTCTCCTAACATCACAAATCTCATTATTTCTACTGATCTCAACACATATATTCAGCTACACTTGTAATTAAACTATGATTTTAACTACTACCAATTTAATTACTCAACCCTTCACATATTTTTTTCTCAGACAGAATTAGCTTCTGGTTTTGTTTTTGCTTAAAATTATCACTTTGTACAACTTATGTTCTCCAATGAGAAAGCAAAGGAAAAATTAAATCAACACTTTAATATTGCATAAACTGACAAACTGAAAGCAAAAAATAACTGCCGGTACAAATGCAGCCAACTGAGAACCATCTGAAGTCCCAGGGCCCTGATTGTCCCTGCTCTCCTCACCAGGACACCTCTACAGCCCATGACTCCATGTCAGTCCTTAACACAGAGACACTGCATCAGAGCTGGTCTGCAGCTCCTCACAGCTCTGCTCAGCTCAGTCATGCACCCTGCCAAATTAGGTCCACCCTTGAGCCCACGTTCAGACCCAGCCTCAGCCCTTCCTCATTCCCAAGCAGGTGCCCGATGCCTGGTACTGTTCTGGTGTCCTTGGCTGCCTGTTCCTGGCTACGGAATGGGACAGGACATGGGTGAATTTTAGCCTCAGAAAATCACAAAAAATCATAGCACATCTTAATTGACTGTAGTTACAAGCATATATATCTCTATTGTAGGATTGTGTGCTACATCTTCTACCATGTATTTCTAGTATTATTTCCTGCTTTCTATTTTAAATTTCATCATTCCCCAAATGGTACAGCTGGATAAGATTAAATTCACTGAATTTAAGCATCTAAATATTGGCTATATGAACCTAATATATTCATTGCACATAATCTTTTAAGTCAATAGAGGGAAATGCACACCTTCACAGGATAATTCAAGTCGTCTGAGACAGGCTGAGAAAAGGTGTCAATTTAACTCCATTAATTGAGAAGCCTAAGGCAACTAGGTAAGTTTTACACAAGTAACTTTTAGACTTAAGGTTAGATC
The DNA here is from genome assembly GCA_013401255.1 of Urocolius indicus. Lineage (NCBI taxonomy): Eukaryota > Metazoa > Chordata > Aves > Coliiformes > Coliidae > Urocolius > Urocolius indicus. The sequence goes on along the minus strand of WBNH01005617.1, from coordinate 528,418 downwards.
AGCTTAATTTCACCAACAGCTGCAATCCAAATCATTACTGCATATGCTTAACTTTGAGCATGTAAATTTTCCCATCAATATTTAGCTCCATGCAAACTGAGCATTTACATTATGAACAGAATATAACTTCTATTTCTCTCACTAAAAAATTATATCTGCATTGACACTTGTCAGTTCTGAGAAGTACATACCCTTTTGTGAGCTCTGAACATAACCATTTAATAATATCTATCAGTGTCCTTCAAAGGATATATTTCCACAATCCTAATTGCTAAACTGAGCTTGCAACTGAAAATTGTATCAAATACACGAGAACAACCATGCTTAGAAAATTAATGGATGTTTGTCTTTTTTCCCCCCTCTTTTTTGATTGCTTCACATAGAATCATATTGAACTTGAATACGGATATGAAAAATGTTCTATATTAAAAAAATTGTAAAAGTTTATAAATGAAGCACTCTAATGGTTGTACTTGCAATATAGCAATGATTATATAGTTTACATATTACATAGTTTATATAGTTTATAGCAAGTTTACACTGGCCTGCTGTGCATGCACAGCAACAAATGGTGGCAAGGGAAGTCTGCAGCTCAGAGGTACTTGTTATAGTAGGTATCCATCCAGAGCACAGCCAGCCTCCAAGTTACAATGGGATACAGCAGCTGGGACTCCATATGCAAGGTACAAGTACCCAGCACAGCACAACTTTCTGTTGAGTGAACAGGAATGAAAGGAAGAGCGCAGCCCTGCACAGTGTGTGACAACAATGGGAGTGGTAACAAAAAGAGGGGGTAGGGCTAGACTTCCAAATAAAAAAAATCCCATTATAAGTGTACATTTGTTTTTTATGTTGCTTTCCCAGACATTTACAACTTGTCCAACTAACTGAAATATGTGTGCAAAAAAGACACCTTTCTGCTGTCTGTGTCTCTTCCAGTGAGAAGCAATCCTGTGCTGGTGACAGTGTGGTCATTCTTATGGGAACTGACGATTTTAAAGTATGAACTGACTTCACTGTCTCTGTGTTAATTAAATGTTTTGATGTTTCAGATGACCTTTTCTCATTTTTGATGTTATGTGAACATGAACAAAGACAAAATTCAGGAGAGTGTCTGGAATGCATAAATATTTTATTGAAAAGAGAAAATTATATCATGAGGAACATCAGGCATGCCATTTACAGAATATAAATGCATAAGTCTATCTTTGGAATAGTGTTCGTGCTTGTATGCTCTGAAAGATGTAGAAATATTTTCTCACAGATCTCAAAGAATGACATTATAACCATTTGTACAATATTTTTGGTGAACCTTCCTGAGCAATACTTTTGTAAATAGTAAAGCATTGAGATTTTCTTCTCTGTAACCAAGCTTAAAACTTGGTAGACATACTTTGTGCTTACAGATATCTCCCTTTGTATGAGAATAATTTAATTTTTAAAGAAAGAAAGGTAAAGACAGAACTGGTTTATGAATAACTTGTCATCTCAAGTCCCAAGCCTTACATCTACAGGTCTTAAAATGTAGGGTATGCACATGGGCACACAACTTTACCTGGAAGATCATTTACTGCTAACCACCATTAACCATAAAAATCACACATCAGAGCCAAATCCCTCTCATGAAATTAGTTTGTAATCCCTAAGTTTATCTAATGATTTATTACTAATGAAAGGTCTTATTTATTTACCTTCTGAATTCTCAATGTTGATCATGCATTTGAGTCACATTTGCAAACTGAAATTCTCTGACCCATGAACTGACACTTCTGCTTCCAATATCTGTTTAGATGATCTATTGTTATCGGGGCAGCTTCAGTCCTGGAACATTCCTCCCAAGACAGAAAAGTAAACGACTTTTTGTTCAACATATGCACAGTGGTTATTCCTTTGCCCTACCTATGGCGGGGGGGTTGGACTAGATGAGCTTTCGAGATCCCTTCCAACCCTTGAGATTCTGTGATTCTGTATCAGAATTTTCTCAGCAAGTCTTTGCTATAGATCTAGTTGAAAATGCTACAAGCAACATTCAGCCTGTTAGACATATTAAAACATCTAATGGTTTTGATTTGTAAATATACTGTTGACTACAGTCAGCAGTATATTTATGAATTGGGAGACAACCCTTTAGTACCCAAATATCTTGTACTGGCCACCGTAAAATTAGTGTATGATGTAACATATCCTGTAAAGCCAAAAAAGTAAAGTAAAAAATTATATGAGGTTCTTTTACTCATGCCATTTTGATAACATCAGCTTGCATATGATATTTTTTCTGTACAGTAATATACAGATAAGTAGGTAGCAAGATAAGACAAAAATATGACTGAAAAAGAGACATATAATAGTGTTTCAATAATATGGATTCCTTTGGAAAAAATATAAAAAGGATATTTCCAAAAGCAAGAAGTATTGAATTCTGTCCTTTCAAAGTCAGCAGGCCTGTGTTTAGACTGCAAAGCTCATCTCTACAGATGAGCAATGCTAAACTAGACAGGATGACAAGCAATCCTTGCATCAGGTTTGCAGACCCAGAGGTCAATATAGTGAAGGTCTTTCCTGTAAGTCTTTACAATTCTATCTAAAACTAGAGATGATAGGGCAGTTCTGTACTGTGTGCCAGTAAAGGATTTATTTAATAGCATTTTTTTTTCAAAGCTTAATCTGCAATAAGAAACCTATTTTAATTTAAAAACAAGAATTCAGAACTGAAAAACTATTTAATCCTCATTCTTAACCTTGTCAAACAATACTATGGTTTTTTTCCTTGACTGACTTCTGACAGCTGAAGTCAGTAAAAAATACTGATTTTTTTTTTTTCTTTTCTATCTAACATGGTGCTGAATCTAATATTCAAGAAAGTTGTATGAAAGCTTGATTGTCAGGACACAATGTTTGTTCTGTACTTACCAGTTCCTGGAGATGCTATGTGCCCAGCTGAATGGGTTACATTTTCATTTGTATGTACTTAAGACACAAAAATGTGTTTTTGTTCTCATGAAGTATTTGTGCAAAAATTCTGCAAAGAGGCTGCAACAGAGTTGGGAAAGGATCATATAAAGTTTGACTGATAGCAGCAAATAGGGCATCTCAGATTACAGAAAATTCTGCTGGCTTCAGTTTCTCACATTGCACTCAACTCTGGCCTTCACTGTGCTGCTACTCACTGTGTTTTTTTTTTTAATGATGCTTTAAAGCCAAATGACTAGACATAATGAACTATGGTAGCCATTTTCTGCTACGGTCTTTCTTTTAATCTTTACAACAGAAAATATCAGCAGGAAAATGGACCTGCCATTTAAGTTTAGAACCTGCTTCTTTGTTTGTTTTTTGCATATTTAAAAAAATATTTAAACCAGTCTTGAACAAGTACTCTTTAGTCACGTCAGCATTCAAATCCTGAATTGTATGGAGCTGCACAATGACAGCATGACACTGCTTGTTATTTTTGGCAGTTTTCTGTATATGCTGCGCCACAAACTGTTGAAAGAGTCTGTCAGAAAGGAGAACTTCTCTAAAAAAAAAATCAGTATTGATTGCCCAGGAGACTAAGAACTTTAGAGTGACCATGCCATAGTGCAAACCTATCTTACAAGTAGTCTGTACCATCTGGTTTCTCCATGTTGTGGCTTAAAATATAGGACTAAATCCACCAGTGCTATTCTCAGCGAAGTCACTGAATACTAAAATCAGCAAGTTTAAATCTCCCAACACAACCAGATTTTTGTTGTTGCTGTTGATTGAGATACAACAGAGCTACTCTAAACTTCTTCTGGAAGACTCAATACCTTCTGCCATATAAATGTTGGCAGTTAAAACTGCATTGCCTGAAATGCAAAATCTGGCCTAAAAGGAGCTCTTCTCTCTCAGCATACTAGGTTTTAGCTCAATCAGCTCAATTCATGAAAGGTTTTCTCATCTTTTATTCAAAAAGTAGTTGAAATCTCTAAAGCAAACTCTGTTCTCACACATTCCCAGCTTCACATCAGCACTGGGCTTTGATGATGATCAGTACCTTTGAGAAGGCAAGTGAAAGGTCAGGAGCTTTCAGCATGTGGTGGAGACTTTATAAGAGAGGAGATTGTCTTCTCAGAGAAAATTCAACTATCCCTGAATAAAAGTCAACAAAAGGAAAAAATAACTATAGAAGAATTTCATTTGCCAGTTACTGAAAGGTAAGTCTTTAAAAGACTGTAATTTCTGAATGCCAGAATCAAGCAGGTACAATATAGAAAACGCTAAAAGGTTTCTAAATAAAATTAAACCAAAGTTCTCACAGCTGTTTTCCAGCTGATGGCTAGATAACAGAAGTATATTGTAAAGCCCAAGCGCTGAGAAACAGATTTGCAGGGTAAATATTTCTTCTTTTTCCCTTTAAAAGTTGAATTAAGGACACTGAGCTCCTATAATTTTGGGAATGACAGACAGAAAGAACAGTTTAAACAATTCATGCTGCAATAAATTTCCATCTCACTCATATTTTACCAAGTGAGGTTATTATACAGACCATGTAATGTAGAATAGGCCATTGTACCATCAAGATAGATATGGTCAGGTGCCAGAGAACAAGCACAGGTTTCCAACTATTTAATTACAAAATTAGTGTTCAAGGATATTAAAATGCAATTTTTAAAGGTTATTTTCTGTCCACAGTACAGGAAAATCAATATGCCAAGCTCAAAACCACACCAACCTGTCAGAAAAACAAAGATGCACACATGTAGGTTTCACTCTCTACTCACACATGCATAAGCATGCACAGAATTACTATTGAACAAAGGAGAATGGCAAACAATATTCAGTGATCCAGAAACAGCAATGCTTTTCTTTCTATTTTACATTTCTTTTTTTTTTTTCCAGGATATGACATAATTCTGTATAAACAGTATATAAAAAAATTGCTGTTCTTTTAATCTGTGCAGCATTTATAAGACTTCAACATGAGCCTTTTTTGAAAGCTTAGACAAATATTTAAATTGCTACATAAATGACTCAGACTACATGGCAAGCCCAGGCTACTCTAAAAATAAATGTTCATGGACAATAAGCCCATCCAACCAAAAGAGAATTTCAAAAAGCTGTGGAATATATTATGTCTCACTGAATAGGACAGTCATATCTGGATGAATGGCTATGATTTTCTGGTTTTTTTCATAGGGATTTTATGACAGAAAATAATTTCCAGAACACTAAAGAATGAAGCAATTGTCTAAAAGTGACCTGCACTCCTGGAGTTGAAATCTTAATTGTTACCTAATTCTAATATTTTCCTTCTTCCTTTGTAGCAGCAATACCTGGATACATATCTTATTGCTGTCTGTGAGGGAACATGGCAAGGTTCCACTTGTGAAATGAAGATGGTTTTGCATTTCACCTTAATCAGATCAAATTAGGGCAGGTGGTAACCCTGCAGGCAACATAATTATGAAAAATGCCTGTGTTCAATACAAACTGTCCTTCCAGTCTTGAGGTCTAATAGGACATCATAGTACAATCTTTTCACATTTTCCTGGCAGCTCAGAACAGAGAAGCCCACAGAGGGGGGACTATGTACTACTCTGATTTTTATCTGTGCAAAACCCAACAAATAATACACCTGTTCTTCAACGTTTAACATGAGAGGCCAAGTGTTTCTCGGAGTGCAAAAGCAATGTGGGATCAAAATAAAAGTAAGTACATACAGAAGAAAAAGAAATTAAGTCACTCTCTAGTCAGGTCTAATACTAATAACATTGTGTGAGACAGGCTAATCCTGCATTAGAAACAGTGATTCATGTTTCTACTATAAAACACCTGACAGGCAGGCATAAATACAAGAGATCATGCTGTCTGTTCATCTAACAGAAAAGAATTGGAACTTCTTGAGAGTTCCTAAGGATTTTTCTGATTTTATGTTGATATACTGGCTCTATTCTTGAACAGACCACTCGTGATGAATAGCTGGTGAAACACATTTGAAATAAGCTGAAAATTTAATGCAAAATTCTACTCTACATTAAAGGGGTAATACAGCCAGGTTCATTTAGAATATTACTCCTCTGAAGACACCCCAAGCACTACAATAACAAATGTTATATCAAAAGATGCACTCAGCAACAAATGCAATATGAGTCTCTGTGAGGCAATTTTTCAGTATGTCAGAATTATAATATCACTCCATGGAAACAAATTAAGCAGCACAAGCTTGGCTGTTGGGATCACTTTATTAGCAAGGCAGTGTTTTCTCATAAAGAGTGCTTTGCTTTGGATCTGCCAATGAACATCAATAATAGCCTATCTGTTTTTATGGCACATGACTTATTATTTGCCTATGACATAAACAAAACACTTTAACATCCAGCTTTTTTTTTTTTTCTGCAACACTTAAAAAAGAATAATGATAATAACAACAAAACCAAAAAAAAACCTCTGATAATTTTTGCTGTACAGTCAAAGTCCAGTCCAGTATGGCTTTTTATAATCAACAGGGATAAACAGTTTAATCAGGAAGAATAAAACCAGGACACTAGTACCAATGAAGGAAAGCAAACCTTCCTTTTCTACCTGTTGGAGTAAGATCTATGTTTAAATGTACACAGGTTTCTGCAAGATATTGAAAAATATTCTTCTCTGGTTAGCCATCATGCTGAAGCACAAACCGACTTAATCTTGTCCCTTGGACAGAGGTGGATTGGCCCTTTCAGTGGGCCAGAGAAGGATTCTGTGCTTGCACTGTGCTCATATATTTCCAAGGCTGTTACAATTTACATCAAGCAGAGTGGCTGGACTGGCCTAGGAATGCAGAGGAAAATGGATGTGCTTTACTATGTACAGGGCAGGAGAGGACACCCACAGCTCAACATTATGGCTCTCTTGTACACTGAATTGAATTAGTGCAAGCAATTTCATCAGATTATGTGAGCAATTTAGTACAGAACAGCTGCAGTACCACACTAGCGGATACTCCTAGTCTTTGCTTACATGGCCACAAACAACTTCTGAGTTAATCCAAACCAATGGCATACGTGTTTTGTCTTTACCACCTTGCACAGAGATATGCTATTGCTTATAATGACTTTGTTTTGTCTAATGTTTTTTTTCAAACTCATGATTATTCCATTATCACAAGTCCAATATATCTTCATTAAATTTGACATTCTATATGTCACTATTTCTTCTCATACTTGAATTACTTCCCATATCTAGAGCATGCACATTTTTTCTCCCAGCTACTTTTTTTTTCTGTTTTCTTTCAACAGTGCAGCGTTTCTAAGATGTGAGCCCGAACCCAGAATGGACAGGTATATGAGCAAATCTCCAGCCTTACTACCTGCATATATGAAACCCCACAGGGTATGGAGTTCGGCTGCAGAGGGTTGGGGCAGGGGGTAGGTACACGTTATTCGTCCACCCCTTAGGTATTAATATTGCTATACTAATCATTTCCAAGGAGGAAAGAGGTCTTTTTGAAAATTTATTCCTCATGGGATCCTAGAGTCACATAAGCTTGGCACTGGGAATGCTGATGTAGACACTAGAAATCAGGACTGGAACATCTCTGACTTTGATACTAGCACTTAAACAGGCTGATAAACCATGTCAGAACCAGTGTCCCCACAATAATCCCCTCTCCCTCTCACATATGCACTCTCTGCTTTGCCCAGCAACAAAGACAGAGCTCTGTCATGAATGTCCCCTGTTTTTTCTTTCCTTTTGCAAAATATTAAGTTAAGTTATTGAAACTTACTCTGAGGTTCAGCTTTTTTTTTTTTTCTCATGTCATTAAAATGCTCAGTTGACTTTGCTTCATATCAGTAGATCACTGAGTTTCAGTTGTAAAAAAATAACATCACTAGGTCTCACCATGTGTACACTTACCTTTTGATACCTTGTTACCTATTTTTTTCTGTAGAGTACTTCCGAGCAGTCATTTATATGTTACACACTGAACTCTGTATCACTTCTGCCTTTCAATATTATATTGCTTGTTTTGTATTTTCCACTTGTGCCTATTATGTCATGGATCAGAAATTCATTCCTTCTACTTCTGTGTGGCTCCAAAATACCATCAAGCATGAAATTTCAGAGATACTTTTTTTTTCCCCTGACTTAGAATTATTGGATATATAGCTATAAATGCATACATAAAAGCTAAAAGCCCTTAGAATTATTTGGAGAGGATACAAAACATCTCTCAAGCATCAAATCGGTTGGAAATTCGTATTGCTTTTCTGTACCAATTCCTGCGGGATTTGATTTCTATTGTAGCTTAGCTTCTGTCTGCTTCAGGAAAAAGATCGTCAATTATGATAAAAGATTCTGTATGGCAGGATTTAGACTCACGCTACAGAGAGCTATATCTAATGAGATTATCTGATGCTTTTTTAAGGATCAATAATTTATTTATAGGCAGGAGCCTCAAAGGTTAATTTCTAGTGCTTTACTCAGCAATGCATCCAGCACTGAAACAACTTGCAGGAGACATAAAATCAGAACTGGCTAATCCACATCAGCTTGTTTTTAAAAAAAATGTCAGATTAACAAATCAATGATACTTACACACTACAAAATTGGTTTCCACTTAAAAGCTGACTGGATTTACACAGTTTACATGCAGCATAAATTCTGTTTTCATGTAATTTAGCAGGGATTCCGGGCAAAGTGATTCTCCTCTCTCTTGGCAATTTACAAGACACAAACTGGCCAGCAGAAAACCTGTTGCAGTTTGATAGATGTCTACTGTGGGAAACAAGGGGGAAGGAAAAAAGAGCAAAGCAGGATTTTTGATGTTTGGCTACAGATTGTTGCCACTGATCATTTTCCTATCTCTGCTTCACAGCTAGCTGTGACTTTCCATTCAGAGTGCTTTTCCCTGCTTTACTGGTTATGCCAAGAATCATGCCTTGCCTAGATTGTGACACATTGATGCTACAATCATGGGTTTTTTTCACCCATTTCTCCATTTTAATTCTGCTCACACCTGTTGCAGGCATTATAAAAGAGTCAGCCATGTAGCTGCCATTGAGCAGTCTGTGACATTGAATGCAAAAGTTAACTTCACAGCAATAAATTCTTTGGTATGTGTATGTGCATCTCCTCTCTCTCTATTTACTCCTTTGTCTCTATATATTTATTGCTCCCCTTCGAAGATTGCAGAGCATTATCTAGTTTTATTTTTGTTACTTTTGGAATTTGATGGAGAGTGGGTTGCAAGTACACAGCCCACTTGAGATCATTACAACTATATTCTCCTTCACTGGGACAATAACAAATCGAAGTAGAAAATATCTGAAAGGTACTATGATTTTTTTTTTTTGTGCAATGACCACTGAATTAGAAGAGCTGTGATATAAAACTGATTCAGGTGACAGGTGTTTAACCGACTGAATCTCCAACAACTCTAATAATAATTTCCCAATTTCTTTCTGTACTTAGAAAATATGATCTGAAGAAAATCATAAATATTTGCAATTAAAAAATACACCACAGTGTTGGGGTTTGCATCTTTTAAATCACGTTTCTACAGATCCATCTGAACTGAAGGTTAATGCTAACATTTAAAGACAGACTGTGCATAATCTAAGAAGACATGTGACATTTTTATGTTTCAGGCTGATGCTTTGTGTCTTTGTTGTACAGGAGAGTCTCATGTAAGTTTGATAGTAAGCTAATGTCCATTACTATCTCAATATGAAATAGATAAAGACAAAGGAAAACATGATGGCAGTGGCTGAAATAAGTGCCATATCCACAGTACAGTAAGTAATTCTGCCAAGCACTTTTCTAATTTGCCCTAATCTACCACAACCAATTACTCCTGCCTCAGAGATTCCTTATCTTAGGTTTTCCAAGCCATCTAGCCCCTATCTCTTGATAAAAGACACAGCAGCATTTCAGAAAATTGCACATTAGATAAAGAAAAAAACACAGTATTACAAATAATTGATTTTTTTTCCCCCAGCTGAGCCAATCCTCCATCCAAACAGTTGAAAAAGCTAACTACCTCTAAAGTTAGGTGTTAGTAATCCATTTGTATTAGCCACAAAATAATAGGCTTGACAATATTGCAGAACCATTGCTCTTAGCATTACTGTCTGCTAGAAAAAGGCGGGGAAATAATCTTTCAGAGGTCCAAGAGAAGAAAAGGACTGAGTTGAATTGTGCTCTACACAATACTGGCTGGATATAACACACACTTGTGAGACAGATGCAACACTGAGGTCCCCAATGCACAAAAGGCAGAAATCCAGCCCAGCTTCTTTCTCCTCCCTCTCCCTGCTCATTTCCTTTCTCAGAAAGTCTAAATATCTTTGCTTTGGGAGAAGTTGGAGCTACCAGCAAGCACTACAGATAAATGTACTGAATCTAAAGATTCATCTCTCTGTCAGTATCCCAACTCTGGCACAGTTCGGTGACAGTTGATATGTGAAAAACGTGAGAAAAAAAGAAAAGCATTAAATATCTTGTACTTGATGATCTTAAAGGGCTTTTCCAAATTAAATGAAATGATTCTGTGATCTTTCTGTATAACATCATTACCTGCAGTTTAAGGACATTCTGCCATATAGGATGCAAAAGTATCACCTTCTTCCCTTGTCACTATTGGGAATTCTCCATTAATGTATCTAGTCACTTTAAGAACCCTGAATACTTTTGGTCTCTACAGTATCCTTATGCAATAATCTCTACAATCTTATTTTGCAGTGGATGAGACTTCTCTACTTGCCTGTATACCTATTATACCTTATAGTGTTAATGACTATCTCCAGTTCATTCTGATAAGAATGTATAAATCCCTACTGATCATTTCCATTTCTCTCATTATTTAAAAAAACTCCATCACATCTTGATACAGGTGAATCCAGTCAGAACAGAAGACTAAGCATTTCATCATACACAAACTATTTCATACCTCCAATAATCTTTGCCGCCCTATGTTTAAGCAATAGTCAGTAGTTTCTTTTTCAGAGGCAATAACCAAAACTTCATTTGGTATGTGCAGAGCAGAGTGTGCTCTTGATATACCACAGAGAAATAACATTTTGTCATTCCTAATAGTTCTTAAGATCTTAATTGCCCTTTTGGATTTCTCTTAGTGCTCAGATGGGATTTTCAGTGAACCACTCAAACAGGATGCCAAATATATGAGGCAGCAGACAAGAGACCAGTGCCACACTGCCTGCTTTTGCCCTTGCACATTCCAAAAGAAGCCTTATTGGAAATTGTATTAAAAAATGCTAGCAGTGTCTCGGTGATAGTCATCTCTGTCAACCGAATCAGCTTGTTACTCCATCCTTGCACCTGAGCAACACTTCAGCAGCACTGCAGCCTGCTCTGGGCTATGGCCGTGTACCCATTAACCTGACTCGCCTTACTCGCTCCAGCTTGGCTTGCCCCGACACTAGGACTTCCTTGGTGGTCACAGGGCCAGCCTCCCTGAGGCATAGCCAGTCTCACTGCTGCCCCTGTCACTCTGCTTCACCATGCCCTGATAGCAAATAATCACTATGCAAGGTTGTAAAATAACTTTCCTGGTCTCTAAGGAGTTAAGGATGTGGGACCTAAGCTGTGATGTGAAGTATGACAGCAGAAAACAAAATGGACCAAAATCTGATAACTCAAAACTAACGCATGAAAATGAACAACTAAAAGCTTTTATCTTAAAGTTCAAATCTAGGAACAAAAGATCAGGATAGCAAACAAATAGGAAGAACAAAGAAAACTACCACCAGTCTCCTCTTTCTCATCTTCTAAAGGACAAAGCTTTCTCAAAGAGCACTATATTTACTCTGTAATAAGTAGCCTTGTAATTTTCATTATAAAGATCATGCAATAACAAGAAAATTACAAGGATCATTTTATTTTCTGACAGATGAAATAACATGCGATTGGAAATTCAACACTAGACAATGACTGATATTCAGTGGAATTTTCCCACTGTCCCCAAAGCATGCTATTAAGTAATGTAAGAAAAGTATAGGATAATGAACCCTTAACTACATTTTATTGCAATGACACTGTTTTCTGCTGTATAACGTATATGATATTGTCAGCTTCTTTTCACCAAAGCAAAGGGAATGGGAAACAGAAAGCACTTTTGCATATGTGTCTTGTGCAAAAGTTAATTTGAGAACTACGAAGAATAACCACTCTAAACCCTAGATCTGAAACCCTGGAATTTTGTATAAAGTATCAGGTACCTTGTAACATGACCTGTGCACATAGCATGCTGCAGCACTTGCTGTTTATTAAGGGCCTATATTGAACTCATGCAGAAAATTCCTGAGGATGAGACAATTTGTCTGGTGCCCTCAGTTTTCCTGTCTGTGCTAAGAGAAACAAGGACTTCAAACCTTGACAGCATCTGACCCATAATAAATGCAATATGAAATCCCCATTTGTAGCTTAATGTTTCATCTGCTGGTCCCTCTACAGGTTTGGTTTCATTTTTTTTTTTTTTTTTTCCCATCTCTGGTAGCTGTTGGGACCAGCTCTTTTTTAATTGAAAATTCTGGTTATGTAAAGTATGCTGCACCTAGCTGTGCAAAGGTGATATAACATATACTCTTATTTATATTAAAATTGAGATGGAAGCCTCCCTTGTGCTAAAAACCCTACTGTGGTAAATAGTGGGTGAATATGTCAAATTAACCAGATGATGAAGTCATTTGTAATTCTACTGGAGGATGCCATGTACAAAGGCGATGCAGAATCGCTGACAGACTGCCCAAAGGAAGGGACTGAAGCAGTGAATGAAAACTACACATTCTTCTGTGCTACAGATGTAATGACCAAGGCAAAATTGGGACTTTAATTATGTGTCTCAGCATCATAAGCTGTGAGTTTGGACTAATTTGGTGATCTTACCTAGAAAAATATTACACTGTCAAAGATCATTCTCTCACTGCCCTTTACAATCAGAAAACCATAAATCCCATGTCTTGAATTTACAGAATATAAACCATCACTCTGTAGCAGACTCTAATCTATGCCTGACAATGACAAGGCAATGCTGCCGTGCAATCACCTCAGGAACTTCCACTCAAGGCAATGGCAATTGAAAGTTATAACATCTGTTTCTGAATCCTCACTTTGTGACTTTGTGGAGAAAGAAAAACATTCCTGACTGCAAGATAAAACATCAGTTTCATATTTTCTGACTTTTCTCTCAGAGTCTTAACAACATTTAAATATGGCTCACTTCACAGTAATGCATAGAATATATAAAATTAAAATAATACAAGAACTGTCTCCCACAATGTCTTTTATGGAATGTATTAATATACATTTTACTCAAGAGACTGAGTCTTTTCTTCACAGACATTTCAGCCTTCTGAATAAAAGTAAGCGTGGGCAGGATTTACAAGAAAAAAAGAGGAACAAAATAACAATTAAAAAAGCTTTTCACGTGCCCAAAAGACCAGAACAGTTGAAATTAGCAATTCCAGTGTGCTAGGTACAGACTGTTTCTTTTTCCTTTCCTTTAATTAACCTGGCTTATTTACTTGGCTTGCTGGGAAAGAAGTTATTAGAGCCTACTTGTTACTGACCCTGAAGCTTGATCAAAAAGCCTGAGCATGCCATTTAAGTAACAGCTCTCATATAATTCTTCTGCTTTAGCAATATAACTATATTTAAAACCCACTTTAAGGCCCAGAGTAGCTCTATTTTTTAAAGCAAATTTTGCTAGTAAATTGCTTTCATTGGCATGATGCAATCTGCAGTTTATTCAGTCTATAATATTTTCACATGGTAGTTGTGATAAGTCTGAGTTCAGTGCTCAGAAATGAACTCTTTCCATTCTGAAGGAAGAAAGGCTTAGCTGTGCAAGAGGACAGATTAAAAAAAAACAGCAGTCTAAATAGTCATTTGTAGCTGGTAAACATGGAAGAGCAAATGGGGATAATTTCACTAGGAAAACTGAAGGTAAGTGTATATGAAAGAGGAGACAGGGATTGCAGTGTACAGAAAAAATACAGAACAACACTGAAGACACTCAGCACTAGCAGAGCTATTTTTCATGTCAGAGTTTCTTTAACCTGCAAGCTTTCAGAGCCAGATCCATTAGCATACTGACCACGATTCCTCAACCCCAGCACTGGACTACGTTAGCAGTATTGTGGCCCATATTTCCTTGACAAACAAGGCCAGGAAAGGGATTACAGTGGGTTACACTGAGGGAGCTGCTAGCTTACAGCATCTCACCGATACAAGGAGAGGTGCAGAACAAGGGGCTGTGCTGCAACATGTCTGTAATCAGAGAGTTCTCACTGAGATGGTAACATTTATACAGTATGTGGGGCATGTCTAAAGATAGAAGAGCTTAATGCACGTTTCACAGAAGAAAATGACCCCTCTGCTTAGAAGAATATGGTTGGTCACTTTGCTCGTAGAGTGTTATACTCCCTAGCAGAAGCAGACATGTAGAAGGAATATGTAACAAAAAAACTTAACCAAGAAAGGGTGAAAAGCATGAGAGTGACAAAAAGAGGCCCTTGCCAAATATGTTAGATACACTAGTTGATGTGTTGCTTCTCAGAAGCATGAAGTCTCTGAAAAATTGCTAGTGCACATACAAATGAGCTCAATCCTTACCCATGTTAACCTGTGTGGACACGAGCTATACGGCAAAATGATCTTGAGACGATCAAGGGGCTGGAAGCTCTGAGTGGATATGAAGAGATGGCAGTTCTAGAGCTATTTCTATTAGTCCTTTTGGAGATGTATGAAAGATCAAATAAAGATAGATGTATCCTAGAGATAAGAATAGGTAGTGTTGACAGTAAGATAGTTAGGTTTTCTCAATCATGGAATGGCAACTTCCCAAACTTCCCACTTAAAGAAGTGAGCAAAGTAAACTCACAACTTCTTGCAGTTTCCTTTGAGAACACAGAGAGAAAACAGGTTTGCCTTAGTAAAACCAGAGAGAAATGTCTTCAAGTCCTTGACTTATAAGAAATAACAACAAACTTAAATAGCCCGATTGACAGTATGCTCAATGCTGACAAGATCCTTGCCTCTAAGAATAATTTTGGGCCGACCTATCACTCAAGATCTTCTGTGAAATCCAATTGACGCTGATAGCTGCAGGGTCTGTGTTCAGTGTTTTCATTTCTCCATATTTCACACACAATTTTTCTAACAGTGACATATATTAACATTTGTGCATCAGACAGGGTATAAGAACTCAGGAGGAATCTGAATGAAGAGACGTAGCATGGAAGACATATTAAGAAGTACAGTTCTTGCCCCTTCCCTCTTTCTAGAGTCAAATACAGGCTAATTCAGTTTATGGCATAATTCATATCAGCCTAAAGAGTACTTTAATTTCTGCCAACTGCAGTATTTTAAAGATGTTTTGGCACTGCGAGACTGCTAAGTGTGCCTTAAACAGACAGCTCTTTTCTGCTCATCCCTCACTAAAGTCTCTAAGGACAGTTACATAGCTCTGTGCCACCAGTCAGTAATGGAAATCTCAGATGACTACTAGATGTCACCTCAATTTTGCAGGTTGATGAGGGCCTGGATGTGCTCCATGACAGTATGTCAACATTTAAAAAGATAAAAGCACTGATGTTGTAAATGGAGGTTACCAGCCACAAATGTGTGCAACATAGGACTTACCCATCTCTTATCTATGCAAAGCATGTAAGTGTACCCATCACTGAGAAAACCATTACTTTAATCTCTACAGAAAAGTATGTGCTTAGATTTCTTTCAGGGTCTAAATTCCCTTTCATGTTTATCATATATGACTTTTTAACAGAATAACCTTTATATCCCTATAAGGATATACTTTAATAAACTTATCTTCATAAAAGAAACATTTTTGGAAAAGTATATCACTGACCTAGAGGTTAATCAGCAACAATAAACTTACAATGGACTTAAGGCAAATGTGTGATATGATAACACACACGGCAAAAAGAAAATTGAAAATTCACCTCTCAAAGAAGTAATAAAAACTATCAATATTTAGTAGAGTGAGTACCTTAAGATGTTAAGTAAACCCTAACCCTTACAACCAAAAGTCTGATTCTAACCCACAATCCACAGCATATACATGTAAAAAAAGTCCAGAGGGCTGTGGTTACCTCACAAGAGTTCTGGACAGAAATAAATCAGAACTTTGCCTTATGTGAACTAGGATTTGATATGACCTTCATGCTGCCAAGCTGTAGTAATGATGAATGCAATCAGACAGCTATTAGATGCTGTTCTAATTTAGACACAGCAAAACCTATTGAGTAATGTCAAATGAAACAAAAAAGAAGGACCGGAGTGTGAAAGGGCTTTAGTTCCCTTTAGGTAAAATTCAAAGGACTTTGTAACATCAAGGCCTTGCTGAGCCAGGCATGAAGGCCTTGGAAATGATGAGGCAAGATTATTGACTGAATATAGCAGAGTCCTGTCACAATTCTCAGAGGAAGCTGAACCTTTCTACAGAGATGCCATGTTTTTGCAAAGTTTTGAGCAATGCACTTTTTAAAAGTTTGTCTTTCTTTTGTTCCTTTGTTGTCAACACCTAGAATATTAATTCTTAAGCAAGAAACATGTGAAGGAAAGAATAATTTATTTCAATAGTGTTTTAGCTTCTTAGTTAAGACCACATCTATGAAGAGCAATGGAACGTTTTTTTATGAGCATCAGTATATAAACAGAAAGACATAGGATTGAAAACCTCTCCCCTGACCATACACTGTTTTTAATATTTTAACACATGACTGCAAATGATTCTCAAACCCCCCCAAGTTTATATGTGGAAAAGTTCAGGATAAAGCCAAGTGTGAAATATCTAAAAGGTTTTGAGAGATTTCAAAGCTGTTATTGGAACTCTCCTTTCAACTAGACTTTTGCTCAGAAATATTCAGTTTCTGTCCTTCAACCTTCTGAATTCACAAGAAAACAGAGGATCTTTTAAGACTGAAAGCCAACTTCTTCTGATCAGATGTGATCAACTTTGCAGCTTGTTTCAGATCAGGGGAAATCTCCGGAAGAGTCCAAGTCTAATATAGAGATTAAATGGATGCTGGAAATAACTTTATGGACAAATTCTGGCTGACACATCTGATTGTTTCAGAAAAAAAGAATCTGCTTGATGGCTCACCATGAAACCTGTATTGTCCGCACTCTACGTGATGATGGCATAACCATTGTCATAAAAAACATCTCAAATGCCCAAAAGAAGATCCAACAATCTATGAGATCTTGAAAGTTCAGAAACTGAGGAAAGAGAAGTTGTAATCCTGTGAGGATTACCTACTGCTGGTCGTGACAGTTCACTGGAGTGTGGAGCAGGGCTGCACTGGGATGATTTACTGAACAGAGCTGGTAGGTGCACACCTTGAAAAGCAGTTGGGCACATTCAGCCCTTCAAAGACTGCAGGTAACCTAAACTAGGACAAATTTCTCTGTGGGAGAGATACAGCATTTTGAGCAGACAGAGAATCTCTTTCATTTGGGCTTGAAGTTGCCTGAATGCTCTTTGCAATATTTTCTAAATGTTGTCACACCAGCCAGAACCCAGACATGAATATGGGGAGAGTAAGAATTTGGACACAAACATTTCCTTGGTTTTCTCAGAAATTATGCCTCGACAAAGGAGCTATCTGCATGAAGATAAGTCCACCCAAGGGGTTTTTAGCAGGTCTAATAATCTGTTGATGCTAAATCAATATTATCAAGACTACAAGTATAGATAATTTTGCTGGGCCAAAACACCCACAAACCCCGAAACCCTGGAAATGAATGGGTATATTTAGGACATATTCTAGAAGATCCAGAATTAGAAACTGCTTTTCAGCTCTGTAACAGGCTCAGGTCTGCTTATAGCACACTGGATGACACATTGGCTACTTCTACACTCTTAGATAAATATAATAAGAATTTATATAGTTAAACTGTCAGAATGCTCACTGGTGTACTTTTGGCCCTTGCAAAACTGCTTAAGAATTGTTTCAGAGAAGCAAAATTTCAAAGGCCATTTTCCAAAAGTTTTCAGTATGCTGATTCCCTGGTTTGGAGGCTAGAAAAACTCTCTACCATAGACATAGGTTTCCTTCATTCCAGACAAGCCTTCATGTGCACGGGTACCTTCCTTTTCACTTGGAATTCACTGCTTCAGATACTAAATCTGTGGAAAAAATACCACATATGAAGTTCCTGAATGTTCTCCTTTATTGATCTCTATTGATCCAGAGACCTGGACTAAAAAAAAGTCAATTGTTCTCTCAGTTATAATTAGTATTAACTTACTATTTCATTCAGTGGAAGCAAAATCAGAAGTTCTCAATGTCCTAAATCAGAAGCATAGCTAGGCCAGAGAGCAGTGGTTTTGAAAAGCCAATACAGATGTGGGGCTTATGGCAAATGGTAAATTCCTTTCAAAGGAAATTTTAGTCCAAGCTAGAAAGGGAAATTTGCTATATGTCAATTCCTATTAGTGAGATTTTTTGCAATCTCACTTGCTGGGGCAACAATTTCTGAAATCTAGGTTTTGATTTATAATATGTCCTGAGGATTAAAATGCTCCTTAAGATTTACAATAATTGCTAGAGCTGCAGGAAAGAGAAGTAACACAAATCATTTGATATAATAGAACTTCATGTCTATGAGCTGCTGTATTAGCTTATAATTCGATTGTTTTAATACTTTAACTCAAAGTCTCCTATCAAAGAAATTACTAGTCTTAATAACAGTATGAATTACCGTCAGTTTGCAGATTATTCATTTCAGTGCCATAAGTTCCCTTTCCTTTGAGACCTTATGAACTTCAACTGGAGTAGATTTATAGCTCTACTTTGGAAATCATTATTTAAATTCAGTTAAGACTTATTATCTTCCCTTACAAATTGTTAACATTAAGTTGTCTATAGTGAAAGGTTTTTATTATAGAGAAGAAATTTACAAGTTTGAATTTAATATGGGCTTCATTTTCAGTGGACAGCAAATATGCAGGAGTATCAGGTCTGAGAAGTTTAAATGACTGCTAATTTCCCAAGATAACCTAAGTTAAACTTACATATATTTCTTTTTATAATTTTAGAGCTTTCCCTTCTGTTCCAGATTGTTTAAATGTACAAACCACATGTAATTATCAGTATAAAAGCCGAGAAAGCTTTAAACTTCATGTAGTATTCCAGTACTTGTGCAGTGGAGGTCTGTGGAAGTTCCAACACAAAGCTCCATAAGTCTGTCTTGACTGTACGGAAGAACATCATCAGAGCCACTCAAGGAGTTAAGCTATTCGCTTTTTTAAAGAGAAGATTCAGAAGGATAAATGATAACACAAGGAATTAAAGTGGAGGAAATGAGCACAACAAACATAACTGGAAAGGAGAAAGGTACTGCTAGCCAAGAATACTCTTGAACTATTTAAGTTTAAGTAAGTACATAGATGCTTGTGCTGATATATTTGTAAACAAAACATCAGAACTGGCTACTTTCCAAATAGAACAAGAAACGTCATATGAGAAATATTCATTTTCCCAGCAGTGAACTCATATACCTTTTCTGAAAATCAAGAGGTCAAAGGGCTGTATATGAACCTGCTTAAAATGAAGGTTTTAAAAGCAATGTTTTAAACCAGATTCTCAGAGATATTGCTTTTTGAGTGTAATGCTTTTATATTTTAACAACTTCTGTTCTTCATCCAGGCTTTCACAATGACACAACATTTCCATGACCTACACTGCCTGTTAAAACCTGCACTCCTATTCAAGCTTGTTGTTTTATTTTTGTCTTCTGGGTTTTTTTGGGGGGTTGAGAGGGTAGAATTTGTAATATAATTATTTAAAACACAGAGATGCACATTTTCAAGGTTATTTGAAAATTTTGAATGCAATGGCTGCTGTACTACGACACTAAGTAAATGTGTAAAGGCTGCTTCTAGGTGTCTTAGCTATGTTCCTCATGTTTTAGATTAAATATAACTTTTCTGCTTAATTTTTCTGGTTTATATTGCTTGATAGCAATCTTACTATAAACTCTAACTTTATTTCACTCCTGGAAGATGAAATTTGGTAAATAATCATTTATAAATATTTTACAACTCTGTTAGAACGTGCTCTTACTGGAAAAAAACCTTGCAAAATCCAGTCCTTTTAAAATAAACATTTTAGATACACAATGAGAAAATGTATTTTGAAATTTTAAGTGTAAGCAATTGCATTCAAAGTTCCATTGTAAAGTTACTGTTGTATAATTGGATACAACGTAAAACATGCAAGCAGTCAAAATACTTCAAATTTGGAGCATTAAAATACTTCCATGATACTGCTTATATGCAATACAAAAATTAAAATTTTTAAATTAGTTATCCAAAACACAGAGCCTTAGTTGTTTTCAGGCAATTCACAAACATGGAATGGGCAAACTTCTAAAAAACAGCAAATAAGAATAAATATAATTTGAAATGACTAAGCTTAGCCTACAGCAGAAAAGTGACAGATTTGGCTTTGTTTTAGGAGCAAATTTCATAAATTCAGACCTTAACTGGTTCTATAATAACTACAGTGTTGCGATAGCTTAAAAATGTCATTGGATGCATAAGTGTGTAATTAGCATTAAAAGTTAAATACATCATCATTATTATAACAGTAAAATTAAAAAACCCTGGAAACCCAGAACATTCAAAATAGAAATATTATCCTTAGAATCCCACCGAGAAAGCTATATTTACCAATTAGCTACAAATTCCCACTACCTTACTACTTTTTTTTTTCAAGTATTAATAAAGAAGCCCACATGTGAAAAATCCTTTCACTTCAGTAAAACTACTACCCACATATTTCAACTGATGTTTTTATAGAACATTCATTTGTCATTCCAGAGCTCCCCAGTCAAAAGTTGGAATGCTACCAAAATATTTCCAAATATTAGTATATTTCTCAAATTGTGACATTTATTTCTAAATTGGCTCATTTTTAAGCTATTTTGAGAGGAAAAGTTTTCATTGTAACCTTGAATTCTCTTTCAGCTGCTCACAGAAAAACATAATTCCCTGCTTTAATCCTCATATGTTAACCCATGAGATTAAAATCTAGAAATAGATCTTTGAAAATGTTGCCCCTTTTTCCAGTAGTCACCTTCTCTCTTACCCGGCTTCTCCTTGTACAAAGGATATGGAGTCATGATATCATACACATTAGATTTCCTTTTTCTGAAATACTGGATATCATTGTAATTTACTCCATAAATCACAGAAAAAGTTCAGATTAGAAGATTAAAGTAGTTTTGCTAATATTCCCAAAATATAATGACCTGTTATTAAAGTGAATACTGTCTCCAGCTGAAGACTGATTGCTGGGCATAGCACACCATACCTTGCTTATTTTCACGCCCAATGATGATATGAACACAAATAATGAAGTATTCTGGTGGCCAATTTAAATAATCTGTTTTTTTTTTTACCATTTTAAATGTTAATAGGAATATTTTGGGATGACTGCTCCCTGAAAGACATAAGGCACTATGAAAAAACACAGCATCTTCTATCGTATTCAAATAAACAAGGCTTTCTCCATAAATTGATAAAGTCTCCCAGGGCAGCACACCAAACTGTAAGCATTCTTCTAACAAGAAAACTCACAGGCACTGGCAAGACAAGTGCTCTCCAACTGGCTTTTCAGATAAATACTTTCAAGCATATCCTGAATTACATAAAACTGAAGAGAAGACTACAAAAGTAAATAGAATCACTATGTTGTACACGTGTCACAGAAAACAAATTCATTACATACTTGGTCCTAATGTGAACCTGTACAATTGATGTGTAAAATGTTGTATTCCTAGGCTTTTCTAAGGATTGACTACATAAAGAAACTGTAGTAGAAAGGCTAGATGAACAGGCTTCTCCAGTCCATTATCCTCTCATCCATGTCAATTCAAGTGCTTCTAAAACTGGTTATTGGAAGATTCAGATCACATATGCTTTCTTGCTTTGCTTTTTAAACAAAATAAAGATTTGGTTTAGTTCTTGGGCTCAGAAAGAATTGTACTGGCACAACTGAAGAGGTAGTAACAAAAGATGCAGGGGTAGGAAGGGACTAGTGTGAAGGGAGGGGAGTGTATGTGAATTTTTTTACATGCTTTTGCTACGGAACAGATCACTCTAAGTACACCTTTAAACTAAGTAAGTCACAAGGGAGTTAAAAGTTAAGGTCTTAAGTGAAGAGTATCTGTAAAAACCATCATGGATGAAAGAAGGCAGCAGAAGAGCAGGAGAGTGGCAGAGGTCTGATTTAACTTAAGCAATGCAATAAACCAAACCTAGAATGAAAAGATGACTCACTGCTAGGGAAACTAACTTTTCCTTCCTCAAATGTCCTTTTACTCCTGCATCTCAAAATGCATTTTCATATACATTTGAAATCTAATCACAGACTATTCTTCATTTCAGATTCAGCGCATTTGAAAAACAAAACAAAACAAAACAAACAACAACAAACAGACTTACTGAAAGAATATTTAGCAGAAAGCAGTGAAAAGACCTTGTCTCTCAAGACAAGAAAGATTAACAGAGATAGGGGTATGCAGTATGGAGACGTAAGCCCAGAACACTAACAACACTGGTTTCAATAGTTTTATTTAGAAAGCATAAAAGGCACAAGATTAGGCATAGGCAGGAAACTTCTGTTTGCCTGTAGTTATTTTTGGCTCAACATTGGAAGCCTCTAATAATTTGGTGGGTGTCATGTCATGAAGGCAGTTGACAAAAAACGCTTGTTGAGTCATGAGGGTACATTTTAAAGAACAATGAGACTTAAGAGATATATTAGCATTCTGACTCTGCCTCACTCCTGCACAGATGAAAGATGTATTTGAGAGGTTAAAAGTGTTACAAGTTTTGTCTTCTTGGCAGGTATTTGGTTTACTTAAAGTGCATCAGAATGAAAAAAAGAAATAGAACATTTGCCTTTAAAGTAGTCTGTAAAATATTTTGTCACACTTAATTGGGTCATTCTTTTTTCAATGTCAGCTGTGAGGGAATATTGCAAAATTCTTTGAAATGACACTGCTGCAAAGAAATCCTTCTATTTCTGTTTTTGTGTTTTGTTGAGCAGAAAACTGTTAATAACCATTTCCCAAATTAATACTGCTAATATTGTTGTCCATATCTCAGCAAATTACTAAATATTGTTTGCTTAATAGAACACAGAATGCAGCAACAGCATTCTATTTTATGCACTCAACTTGTAAACAACCCAGCTTCATCTTTTTTCTTGAGGACTGTAGTGTGTAAAGACAAATGGTGAGGGAGAAATTAAAATCTAAGAGATGTCATTAAAACCGTCACAGGATTTGTCAATACTTCTGTTGAGCTCTTTGTGTACGAAATACTGTACCAGGGGATTCACTACAGAACCCTGGTAATTCAGGCTACTGTATGGAGACCAGTGGAATTGCATTAATGTTGCTGGACCCCTAAAAATTACACTGTCTTCACAAACTTGATTTTTTTTTTGCCTGCTCCCTTCCACCAAAAAAAAAGCTGCATTAGAGACTTACACACAGTTTTATAGCTTAAGCTTACCTACAAACTACACATCAATACAAGACTAATTGTGCATAAAATTTAAATTCTATTGCACTGCTACATAAAAATACAAAATGCTCCAGTGGTATAATGGCTGGTGTTGAGCTCAATCCCATAAGGGTTGCTCCAAGGCAAGTTATACAAATGCAATTATATCTCACATACTCAAACTGCTTTCTTTCACAACATTACTTTTATTATGCAAATGTATAAATCTAATTTTAATCCACAAGATCATCTAGAAGATTAAACTAGTACTCAGGTCTTACCTTCACCAAGTATAATTAAAGATATTTAAAATTTTAGTCTTTGAGGAATGATTCTAATGTGAGACAGAGCTTGATATTGTCCTCAACCTAAATTACAAAACATAGATATTAGAAGAAAGACAAAAAATTAATAATCTTTGATTCAATATGTTCACTTACTCTCTCTCTTTTTCTCCCCCTTTGTTCCTGGAGCAATGAGTGTTTATTATCCAGATTAAGGTAATGTGGAAATGGGACTATGGGCTAGAAGCCCTGGTTTCTGTAAGGAAGGCAGGTTTTGGTAAGGGTTTATTGCTCTGCAACCTAATAATTTTGATGATTGTAGTAGTTGCATTCTGATTAGGTGACATATATACTCACTCTGCACAACTGTGACTGATGAAAGAGTGGTGAAACAGTAAGTGAACCAGACTGTGTCAGTAAGAAACAAGAGCAGAGTAAAAACCTGTATAGAAAAGTGCTAGGGTAAAAGGACAAAAGGGAAAGTGTCCCTAACAATCAAGTGGGATATGGAATGAAAGAGAATACTGCTTTGATCAGCACCCCTCTGTAGGATACCATGATTTCTTATGATCTGACTGAGAAGAGGGCTTATTCCAATGCCAAATGGATCTGCTCTATCAGCAATACTAAGGAGTTTTAGACACTCTTCTGGTCAAGCTAGTCCTCTTGACTGGTGAAAAGTCATCGAAAAGCTTTGCTATCCTGAGAATCCCCATCGAATGTAGACAGTTTTTAACAAACCGATGCAAAATGCACTCTGATTTTCTGACTGTTATGCTGGGTTCTCTGGTGAGGAACCGTTTTATAAGTGCAAGAAAATAACTTGTATGAGTCTCATGAACACATGAAAATGAAAGGATGGAAATTTCATTTCACTTGTGATTGATCTGAAATACTGAGGAATCTACTTTGTAGTAAAAAACAGTGCAAAAAAAAAAAATCTTCAGAAAAGCCTGTGATAATTCCAGGAAGAATGCCAACATTCAAAGTGCTGTGGCCCTCATCCAAGAAATCATCTTTTTCTGCAAAGAACTCACTCTGATCTGAATATTTTCTGATTTTTCAAGAATTGTCCAAATCCTTCTGAAGCCAAAAAGATCACAAGGACAAAAACACACACAAGAATTGGCCAAAGCATTTAGTCAAGTACTTTATTTAATATGAACTTGAAATGCTACTGACATAGATAGTTTTTGTCTGGATTAGGATGGCGGATTTAAAATGTCTTGTTCCTATCTTCTTTATTCTTCAACCTTGTTTATTAAACTAATTATAATGTCTGAAATTCTCACTTTGTTAATCTAATAAATGATAATTTGATGCAAATAAACAGAGACTTGCTCAAATCGTAGTACATGTAAAAGAGAGTTTGAAGTGTAAAAATCTAAACATGAATACTTACACAAAATATACTATCATTTCCCAGTTTAAATGTGGACATATTTCAGATTAAAAAGTTCTTGAAAAAAAATCCCACCAAAGATAAAAGAGTGAAATATATAGGACTAGAAGATCTCTCAAGGTCCCTTCCAACCCTTAAGATTCTGTGATTCTACGATCGCAATACATCTTCATGTTTTGTGATTATTTCTCTATTACTGTTATAAAAAATACATAGAATTTAAAAATTCCATAATTTTCCTATAGTTATTACTGTAAATTAATAAAATCTTTATCTATTTTCTGACCTACAATCTTATTTTTCAAATTAATCTTTTTTTTGTTTGTTTGTTTCTGTCAAGTTCAAAAGGAAAGATACATATTTAGGCTTTTCTCTTTCTACATTAATGGGCAGAAAATATCAGTCAAACTGTACTGACAGAGTGGGTCAAAACCATTTTGTAATATATCCTGTGCAACATATAGTCCCTCATCTTTAACATGGAGGAGCTAGCAGAAGAAAGCTGGTACTCCATTCCCATAGTATGCTTTATGTAGATGTGTTCCTGTTTCTTCATAATGTACACTGCCATGTAAGAAAGAACATTTCCCAACATGTTCACAGAGCTATGACATTAATTAGAACTAGGATTTTTATCCTATCACCTGTTCTTTTTTTTTTTTTTTTTCCAGCAATGAGAGACCATCTGAGTCCAAAGTCAAATGGTATGGAAAAACATGTGAACATGAGCACTTTAGATGCAGTAAAATTCACTTCTGTGAGTATTTAAATTCATAGGTATGAAAGTAGTGAACTTGGAAAAAGCAGTGATTTCAGCTTTGTACACAGCTGCCACAAAACTAACACTGACAATCCACATCTATGTAATGTCCCTAGTCTAAAAGTTTTATAGAGAAAAATGAAGAGGGTAGAGACAAGATCCATAAGAATAACTGAGGACTGATGAATATGTGTTACAATGATGAAAAGCTTAATCTGTTACACTTATTGAAAAAGAAGACTGAGAACTGACTTGATTACTAAGGATAAGGATCTTCACCAGAAAAAAAAGACCTGGATAGTACATGATACTACAATCTGGTGGAGAGATACTTGGTAAGAACTGCTGAGGCCAGGAAAAATTCCAATGAGGATGAAGTAACGTAGCACAATTTCTTTTGTAAGAAGGTGTTTGCTTAACCTTCTGGAACTAACTAGAGAGAAAACTGACAGTTCCTTTGTCACATTCCAACAAAAATTCAGTGCCTTTCTGAAAGGTGTTCTTTTGCCAAATAGTTATGTTTTGCCAGATTATGCAGTTTTAAGAGCAATACACAAGTAAATGTGCAAAATATGATCCTCTGTGACACACAGGATATCAGACTAAATTATTGAATTATGCACCCTAAACTTGACATCTAAAAATCTATGAAATCAGAATAGAAATCAGAATCTTTGTGGCTACAGTTCAAACTACATTTTGATACAGAATATGATAAGGAATTTCCCAGGAGTGCAACTGTTGCAACTCAGCTATGTAAAAGGATACTAGCAGTCCATGAGAGATGGCTCCGAGGAGCAAGGGAAACATTCAATTGGCATTTCTAAAAGTACTGCATGACCCACCATTACAAACTTTCGTAAAACAGGGATGAATTATACTAATTGCTTAAAAGCCCCACTGATCCTTAGGGTACATTCAACGTTGATAAGTCAACAGTGAACTTTGCCTGACTTCTATTCCTCAAATATATTTGGATATCCATATTTTAAACAACTGACATAAAACAGACAGGGAAGCAGATAGAGAACCTAAAAAGAAAAAAAAAAAATATATCACCTTTGTCTAGAGACTGTCCTTGGGAGCCCCAGACTCTGAAGGAAGTCGGGTTAAAGAAGTTTTGTATAGTTGGTGAGGACTGGATTAAGGATCAGTTAAGCAGTCTGGATATGCATAAATCCATGGGCCCTGATGGGACACACCCGCGAGTGCTGAGGGAGCTGGTGGAAGGCATTGCTAAACCACTCTCCATCATCTTCAGTAAGTTGTGGAGAACAGGAGAGGTGTCTGAGGACTGAAAGAAAGCAAACAACACTCCAGTCTTCAAAAAGGGCAAGAAGGAGGACCCAGGTAACTACAGGCTGGTCAGCCTTACTTCCATCCCTGGAAAGGTGATGGAACAACTTGTCCTGGGTGCTGTCTCCAGGCATTTAAAGGACAAGAAGGTCATTAGGAGCAGTCAACATGGTTTTACCAAAGGGAAGTCATGTTTGACGAACCTGATAGCCTTTTATGAAGATGTAACCAGGTGGATAGATGGTGGTAGTGCAGTGGATGTGGTTTATCTGGATTTCAGCGAAGCATGTGACACTATCACCCACAGCATCCTGGCAGTAAAACTGAGAAGGTGTGGGCTGGAAGATCAGGTAGTGAGGTAAATTGTTAACTGATTGAAGGAAAGAAGGCATAGAGTTGTGATCAATGGGGCAGGGTCTAGTTGGAGGCCGGTGTCTAGTGGAGTCCCTCAGGGGTCAGTGCTGGAACTAGTACTGTTCAATATATTCATTAGTGATCTTGATGAAGGAACAGAGGAAACTGTCAGCAATTTTGCTGACAATAATAAACTGGAGTGGCTGACACACCAGAAGGCTGTGCTGTCAATCAATGAGACCTGGACAGACTGGAGAGTTGGGTGAGGAGAAATCTAATGCAATTCAACAAGGGCAAGTGTAGAGCATTGCATCTGGGAAAGAATAACCCTATGTACCACTACAGGTTGGGGAATGAACTCTTAGAGGGTAGTGTAGGGATAAAAGGACGTGGGGGTCTTGGTGGACAGCAGGATGAGCATGAGCCAGCAATGTGCCCTCATGGCCAAGAAGGCCAATGGCATCCTGGGATGTATTAGAAGGAGTGTGGGCAGTAGGTTGAGAGAGGTTTTCCTCCCCCTCTACTCCGCCCTCGTGAGACCACATCTGGAATATTGTGTCCAGTTTTGGGCCCCTCAGTTCAAGAAGGACAGGGAGCTGCTGGAGAGAGTTCAGTGCAGGGCCAACAAGATGACGGGGGGAGTGGAGCATCTTCCCTATGATGAAAGGCTGAGGGAGCTGGGGCTCTTCAGCTTGAAGAAGAGGAGACTGAGGAGTGACCTCATTAATGTTTACAAATATGTAATGAGCGAGTGTCAGGAGGATGGAGCCAGGCTCTTTTCAATGATGTCTAGTCATAGGACAAGGAGCAATGGGTGCAAGCTAGACCATAAGAGCTACTAAAGAAATGCAAGGATAAACTCCACTGTAAGGGTGATAGAGCACGGGAACAGGCTGCTCAGATAGGTTGTTGAGTCACCTTCTCTGGAGACATTCAAAACACACCTGGATGAATTGCTGTAGTCCTGCTCTGGCAGTGGGGTTGGACTAGATGATTTTTTAGGTCCCTTCAAAACTTAAAAATTGGAGTATTTGAACCTATTGGTGCAACTTCCATTTTCCATGACACTGAGGAACAAAGTAAAGCAATTACCCATCCCTCTCATTGCAATACTTTAGCTTCCAAATTAGAGACAAGAAATTTTCTTTTCTACACATGGATTGTTCTGATAAGCAGTGATAAGATGATGCAATTGATTGTATAAAGGGTTTTTGCGCTACAGTAGTAACAGAAGAAGAAAAATAGGATTACATACCTTGCTGATTGGAAATCTTGTTGGATGGTGTGACAGAAATCAGAATGGTTTGCACTTTGAACAATAGAAAGCATTTTTAATTGGCTAAAACACACTACCTTATTATGTACTAATCTGTCAGATCAAAAAGTACCTAAAGTGCTGCAAAACTGTAGTGATGTTTTTTAACAAAGTGTTTTGAATCTAGGCTTCTCTTATACCAATGATTTCGATAAGATATAAACATAGTCAATGCAATCACTGAAGATTTCAATAAAATGTTGAATTGGTCACTGTAAACTAAATGTTGTTACAGATACAGAAGAAAATGTAAATATGTTGTATGAAATAAAGCACTCAAAATGTATTTTAAAATACCTCTCATTTAGACAGTTCTGTTTGTGAAAGTGAATGTTTAAAAAATAGTCCTCTGGAGCTCATAAAGTTATATTTTAACAACTATTGGTCACGTTGTTCTGTCACACAAAGAAAACTGCATTAAAGTCATAACAAATGACTAGCAAGATCTGGCTTCACAATGTTTATTTGGCTTTATCGAAAGTGTGAAATTCCAATTCCTCATTTCCCCTTGAGATTTTTGCGATTTTCTGTATTAATTTTATCATGCCTAACATCAGTCTTACAAAAGTAGTAAGTGTGAATTACATTTTGTCAATCTCAGGATAATCTGATGGTAAGCAGTCTATTCTACCAACATCCAAACTTGATGCCAGTGATACTCCTAATCCTCACCACAGTCAACCAATTAGTAGGGGATATTTTGTTCAGTACTGCAAATACAGCATCTCTAAAATCNTTTTTGCGATTTTCTGTATTAATTTTATCATGCCTAACATCAGTCTTACAAAAGTAGTAAGTGTGAATTACATTTTGTCAATCTCAGGATAATCTGATGGTAAGCAGTCTATTCTACCAACATCCAAACTTGATGCCAGTGATACTCCTAAACCTCACCACAGTCAACCAATTAGTAGGGGATATTTTGTTCAGTACTGCAAATACAGCATCTCTAAAATCTGACATATACATTAAATGCATGTGCATACCTATGAAGACTAGCAAATAAAAGAAAGAATTGAAAACTAAAGGCAAAATTACACAATATATCACAAAACTATTCACATAAAATATTCTGGAAAACATATAGTAAAGGTTCAACTTCAGTCTATATTATTAAGCAATTTTATTTATCTCTTTTAAGAAATTCAATCCAAATGTTGAAGTACTTTTTATGTTCCCTTTCCTGTTTTTAGTCAAATTCAGTATTTGCTATTTTTAATATATTTGCAATAAAGCAAATGGGCACTGTAAGGAGGCATTGCTCAAAACTTACTTGCCATGCTCCAAAATTTTAGTATACAGAATGAAAGATGTAAGACATAATGCAAAAAAGCTAAAATGCTAAACAACTGCTTCTATTCAAAAGCATCTGGACAAGGCCTGAAGCATCCATAAGAGCTTTCATGCATATGCAATATCAACCTTGGTTATTCATGGCCTGTGTTTATTTCTTATTGCATTCAAATTTGCACCATTTCCTCCCTTGTTTACATGTTAAGGTAAGTGACAACCTTCTGGTTTCTTCTGTGTTGCAGTCAGTAGAGCAGTGCTATGTAAGAATGTATTTCTGAAAACATTTGTTAAAATCAATGGGAAACAAGTGAAAACCAAAGTTTTATGCTATAGAACCTAGAACAATATACCTCTCTCAGTGATTTAGGAAACAAGGTACAAGGAATAGTTTTTACCTCATCATAGATGACTGTGCTAATTATTCTCAGTGCAATGGCCCAGCATATTCAGAGCTGGAGAAAAAAACCTAGTCACTGAGGAACAAAACCAACCAAAACCAAACCAGGCATGGAACATATTTAATCTGCTTGGAGAAAAACAAATTGAAAT
This sequence comes from Urocolius indicus, assembly GCA_013401255.1. Taxonomy (NCBI): domain Eukaryota; kingdom Metazoa; phylum Chordata; class Aves; order Coliiformes; family Coliidae; genus Urocolius; species Urocolius indicus. The sequence continues at coordinate 497,662 of WBNH01005617.1, read as the reverse complement.
CAAACATTTTCTGTTGTTTACTCTAATTTTGACAATGCCTTTGTGTACAATGCCACATTATTTCAACCCTACCATTCTATGCTTCTATGACTATTTCACTGCTGCATGAGCTGGAAAGCCATTTTCTTTCCTCATCAATTACTGTAACACCTGTACATGCACTCAAAGCTGATGGCATATCCCTATGTTATTTCTCTAATACAGTAAGTATGTTTGTGTGGAAAGCCAAAAACCTTCAAGAAAAAATACAGAAGACAGCTTGTTAAATGTGAAGAAATTATATCATGTCTGTAACCAGATAGACAGTGATGAAGTTTTCTAGGCACAGTCCAGATTATTTTAAGCACTGGTTACTACTTTTCTCAGCCTGCTGGAAGAGTAACATATGTTCCAAATGGGGCTCATTTCTGTCATTCTTTATTTCAGTTCTGGTGCTTAGTATGGGTATTATAATAGTGAGGACAATTTCCATAGAAGGAAATTGAGTCAAATCTCAATCTGCTACAGTACATTAAACTTCGTGGGTTTAATGCTGAGTCCTGTAGACAATAGCACAATTTTCTTTCACTTGATATTTAATAGGATGTAAAAGTGTTAATATTTTTACTTGATGAATTTGCTTTTTGCTTTCAGCAGCAGACAGTTAGGAAAGGTTACAGTGGTACATTAGTTACAGTAATTTGGTTTTGGGACACAAGCATAAACAAATAAAATCCATTAACAGAGACAATAGTGATAACCAAAGCTAATAAAGAGGGCTAAAGGCAATTTATAAAATGGAGACTTAGAATGTCTACAAAACAAAGAAAATTTAAAGTGAAGAGTAACTGAACCAATATAATTTTCCCAATACTTTAGCAAATTCCAGACCAACTTGGACATGTTCCTGTGTGACCTACACTGGGAGGTCCTGCTCTGTCAGGGAGACTGGATTAGATGATCTTTTGAGATCCCTTCCAACTCTTAACATTCTGTGATTCTGTGAAATTTCTTTAATTTAAAAACATTTAGCAATATAAACAAGTAGGGTAATGCACAAATTTCATTTCTTTTCCTTGGTTCCATGCATTCCCTTACTTAAAATGTTTGTCAGTAGGCATCAAACATGGGAAATAAACCAGTCCAGAAACACTAAAACAAGATCTCCCTATCATTCTAAGTCTGTATCCAGCTCAAAATTACCTTTTCCTTTCAATGTTGGAATAGTCATTTATGTATTATTTGAAAAAAGCAATCTCATGCTGTTGATAAGCATGGTTTGTAGCAGTATTTTCATGTTCTTTCTCATTTTTCTCCAGACAGACATATACCTTGCTACATCATGAATCTGACTCTAATAATATTTCAATTTTTGTGAAATTAAGTACTTTGAATGATATATATCTATTTTATCCAACGAAAGATGTCTGTGACACTAGTGTGAAAAAGTGAGAGAGTGTAGATATTTACAGAGAAAAAAGAGGGACTAAAGAAAGGGCAAGGAAATAATCATGGAATCATAGAGTGGTAGGAGTTGGAATGGACCTCTAAAGATCACCTAGCCCAACTTCCCTGCTCAAGCAGTAGTTACATTAGTTTAAAGTACATTGGAAAGAACTCATTTATAAAAGCACATTACACATCAAATTGTTTTCCTGAGTCACAGAAGCAACACACTATATTGTTTTCAGTAGGTATCATGCAAAAATAGCATGACAGGTAACTGGGAAATGGTCTCATAGATATTGGATGTATATTGCTAGTGAGAAGATGTATTCACGTTCCACACATTATCTGGAATTGATTCAGGACACTATTGGTTACAGAAAGCACTGTAATGACAGTGGAACCAAGCCTATTAGTAAAACTTATGCTTCTGCTACTTGTCTGTAAATGTGATACAGAAAAATATTTGCTCTCCTAAGGGGAATAAAGAACAGTAACATTTTATTGCTCTAGGGCACTGGAAACAGAAGGATAAAAATCAAAAATGGATATTATTTGAAGTTGGCTCTAGCACAGGTATTTGTCTCCATTAACCACGAGAAAATTCCAGTTCTCTCCTTTTAATTGTCAGAAAGTAAAAGCTGTCTCAGTGGGCTTGACTACCCAAAGATGATAAGGCACAGTAAGCTGCAGCATCAAGCTGCAGCAGATCTGTAAATATTCTTAGTCTTTTTGGCCCACAAAGTAGCTTACTCCATTTGACAACTGCAGTACTGAACCTCATGGAAATTAGTTTCAGGGTAGAGGACAACAAGACTTCACAGGAAAAGCTGACTAGAATGTAACAGCCTGGTAGCAGTCAGAGAGGTAATTGCCTACTCTGTCCTTGCCTTAGGATAAAGGTAGCTTAACCATATTTCAGGTGAATATTCACACAGGTCATCATTTCAAACCTCGAATGTTCCTCCTGCCACACAGTTAAAAGAGCAGATATTCAGGGTCCAGGAAACTGGCAATCCACCTACTTAGCATGTGGGGTGCTGAAAGCGCACTTGAGTAGGACTTAAATAATGAGTTTTGAAACTTTTAACCATCCAAGAAGAGATTGAAGAGCAATAAAGAACATCATAGCTGATACCAATCTTTTCCATTATTTTCACCATACAAAACTGACTGAGTCAGTCTGTTGCTCTGAAAGGAACAGAAATTTGTCCAAGAGCAGAAGATGAACCTGATAGCATCATTTAAAACAATAACAGTATTCTTTTACACATATCATAATGAGTGATGGCTGCCAGCTTCAAATACTACGTCATCATTTACAACTCTGCCCCTTATATATAGATATTTGTCCTTTACATGACCAGAGCAAGACACAGGCAAAGTGTCTATATTTAAGTTTGACACTAAGCTAAAAATGCCCAGTTTTAGGATGAAAGCAGTTCCCTCAGAAAAAAAAAAAAAGCCATCAGAAGTACTGATAAGTCTACAGCTTTAATCTATCACTTATGTGATGATATCACACCTTTGGTTAACAGATCTCACACTCAAAGAAGAGCCTAACATCTATGCTCATACTCAGATTTTCAATCACTACCTCCTAAACTAGCTAACATTTCTAGAGTTCCTTTTCTAAAGAAAAGGTTAGAAGGTAAAAAACACTCAAATCAAACAAAAAACCAACCACAAAAATCCCAGCTTCAGTGTAACTCCAGTTTTAGTTCACTAAACATAATAATTCTGGAGACAAAATGGAGTGAAAGTAGGTTCCCTAACTGAGATGCCCTAAGCTTCAGATGGCTGGGAAGCCATACAGGAGGAAGCACTGCTCTTACACTCTGATACATCAAACTCTTTCCCATACTGTCCTCTGAGGTCAAAATATGCCAACTTTCATAGCAGAACATCATCAAAAACATAGCCTTTGTTTGACCTGATCTAGGTGGACCTGCTTGAGCAGGGAGGTTGGACTAGATGATCTTTAAATATCCTTTCCAAACCCTACCATTCTGTGATACTGTGAATTGTTAGTTGTATAAAAGATGCTCTTCAAGTTCAAATTATTCTGAAAATCCTGACTCATATCATTAAATTTTTTGCGTCTCTGGGTGTAAAGGGTCAAGCTAGTTCTGGCTCATTTGAGTAAATGAGCTCTTCAGCTGAAAGGCTGAAACGGATTTTGCTTTGGTACTATTGAGGACGTTAGCATTAAATAAATAGAGGTAAGGTGAAAGATTTCACACTAAATAATTGATACGCTTGACAGCATTGTGGGCTCAGAAAAAACTCAAACATGGAAGAAGAGCACCTTGGAAAAGGAAAAGACCTTGTAGGTAAGAAGAAACTAACCTGCACAACTCTAATTTTTTAATTCTAAAGAATTCAGGGAGGGAACGGGGAAAAGCTGGGCTGTAGTAAAGGTGAAGAAGGCAGGCAAATAGAAATGAGAATGTGAATATCAGTGGGAAGCATACCTGCTAAAATCTCTAGTCTTTTGTAAGGACATCAACTCTATCCATAATCCAGATGTGAAGACTTAAGATACAGAGCAACATCTGCAATATATCCTTTCAGATCTGCTTGTTCAGAGCAGTAGTAAATTAAAAGATTCATCTAGAAGCAAACAAATTCCAGTCTGTCACCATAGTCAGAAAAAAAGAACACAAAGAAAGGTTCCTACCTCCACGTTATTTCTTGGTATAGAAAAAATTGAAAAGAGCTGGTCTTACTAGCTTTTCCAAAACAACAAAACCTAAATTGATCGTAGATAACCAAAGAATCAGAGAAATGGCTACCAAATTTAGAAGCTGACAGTGTAAAAAGGATAGAAGTCAAAGGAAATAAAAACAGGAGTTCTAAAAATCAAGAAACAGACCAGACAAAAGCAGAAAGACCATTTTTGTTTGTCTCCTTTGCTCTTTTACCATTCCAGAGTTAAAAATCACCCCTTGTGACTTTCCCAATAGATATGTGTAATATCTCTATTATTTTAAATGAGTAAAATCAGACTGCTTACTCAAATACCATGGATATGACTCTTAAATTCATTTGTTCATACGTCAGAAGTGAGAAGTAATTTGCAAAACAGCAAAAAGACTAAAGGAATATCATGGTTTAGAGGTCTCTTCCAGCCTCTACCATTCTGTCATTCTGTCACAATATTTGATGCAGATTGCCAATTTATAGATAATCTGGACTGCATATGTTAGAGTTTTCTCTTAATCATCTTAACATCATCTTAATCATCTTAACAAATTAATATTTAATATATTTGGTTGTCTTACATTTTATGTACAACTATGTACTGCGTATGACATTGATATTTTTCTGCGTGTTATAGGCACTTCATTTCTGTTTTACAGAGATTTGAATACAGATCACACTTTTGGCAGAATTCAAGGTAGCAGCAGTGACCTCAAGTCTGAGCAGCTTATCTCAGCAATACCCAGACCTCTCACTCTTAGGTAAGATTATGGCACTTGCTGTAAGCAACAGTTAATCTGTTAACTATCTTTATCGTTTCCTTTAGAAACCAAAAATATTCTCAACAGCTATTGGCATAATTATTTGACGAATGTTAAAACAAAACAGTTTATGCATTCAACAAACAGCTGAGAGCTGCCTCACAATCACAAACCCCAGTCTTCATGGGGGACTTCAACCATCCTAGTGTTTGCTGGCAAAGCCACTCAGACAAGCGCACACAGTCCAGGAGGTTCCTGCAAAGTATGGATGGAACTTCCTGTCACAAGTGGTCAAAGAGGCAACAGAGAGGCATGCTGCTAGACCCTGTGCTAACAAATAAAGAAGGTCTGGTTGGGAATGTGAAGGCTGGAGGCAACCTTGGCTGCAGTGACCATGAGATGGTGCAGTTCAAGATCTTATATGGACATAGGGCTCCCCAGCTAAAGAGGGACAGGGAGCTTCTTGAGAGAGTCCAGCGCAAAGCCACCAAGATGATCAGGAGATGATCATCTTTCTTATGAAGAAAGGCTGCAGGAGCTGGGACTGTTCAGCCTGGAAAAGAGGAGACTGAAGGAGGACCTTATTAATACTTAAAAGTATTTGAAAGATGTGTGTCAAGATGATAGGGCAACACTTTTATTTTTTTTTTTCTCAGCGGTGTCCAGTGATAGAACAAGGGGTAATGAAAAAAAGCCTGGAATACAAAAAGTTCCACTTTATTGTAAGAGTGATGGAGCACTGTCACAGGCTGCCCAGAGAGGCTGTGCAGTCTCCTTCTCTGGAAGTTTTCAAAACCTCTCTGCTTGAGCAGGTGAGTCAGACGACATGATCTTTAGAGATCCCTTCCAATCCCTACCATTCTATGATGCTATGATTCTATGATTCTATGCCTGTATACAGAAGCATGAGAACTGCTTTACTAATTAAAAGAAATACATGAACCTTCACAATATTATGACTTACAAACTGACCATCAGAAAAAATCCCCCCAAACCCAATAGATTCAGTTCAATAATACTTCTCTCTTTAAATTTTCTTTTCATTAATGCAGATGAGTCTTAAGGTTATTCATGTTGTGAAAGAAGCAAATCTTAATTGTTCTTGGGAAATATATCCTGGAAAAAGATTTAATATAAAAAGATCTACAAACAGCTCTTCAACTTTCAGATGAGCACTAGGTGATCAGACAAACTCTATAAGGTCTTGTTATGTATAATCTCTCTGCTTCTAATTATTTTATAAATTTGTTAGCTGGTTAGACAAAAGCTACAAAGGACTCTGTTTTTGTTTTTTTTTTTAATGGGTAGGAGGGGGCAATGGATGACACAGAAAGTCCTCTAAAATATTTTTTTATATTCTGCTTTTCTTCCTCAATCTCCTACACAGCCAAACACTAAAACTTAAACCGGCCATAGAGATTATTGTTTTAAGAGAGTAAAGTAATTCTCTTGCATTGTGCTAAAGTTAACGTTTTTAAAGATAGAAGTCTGTAGATGAGCAACATTACATATTAGGAAGTCTGAGTTTTTCATACTTCATGGAGAAGTCTAACAGTTCAATAAATATTAAAATACTTTAGATAAAACTATTTTTACAAACAAACATTTTGATGTGAGATACAAAAAAAATACATATTCTCTTTTATTTTCTGCAGTGTTTTTCTGAAGAACGGTCACATGAAAACATGATATTCCTAAAGAACTCACCTACTTCTGCCTATTATTAAATATTTCAAATAACAATAATGACATCTCATGTATTTCCACAGCAATCAATTATTTGTATCAGTTGTGTTTAATGAATTAGTAAGAAGATGGATACTTAAAATTCAAACTAATTTTCATGTACATAACCCTACCATTAAAAAAAGGAGAAACAAAACTATAGAAAGCATGTGTTTGTACAATCAGAAGAGTCAGTAAATAGAATGAATGTTTTTCTCTGCCATGAAATGCCGGTACATTAAGAAACAAATAGACTTTCTATGTTACAAATAATTATGTGGACAGGGAGAAGGGCTCCTTCCATTTCAACTTCATTCTTCACTAATCAAGTGCTGGTACCTTTTCAGTTTAATGGGAAAGAAAAGTACAAATTCTGCAGTATTTTTATGTTTCAAAAAGAAAAGGAGAATTAAAAAAATATGAAAGAACTGGATGATATTTCTTTTCCTCTTCTTTACTCTTGAAGTCATTAAAAAAATAAATTATGCACATGTATTTTAATCAAATATTGTTTGCAGTACAGTGCTAGTACTGGAGAGACAGGTTTACGAGGCTGTATTTCTGGCCCTCTGTTGATTTGACATGCTATCTGATGCATCTGCCTTAATCTCAAGATTGTCTTTCTTTACTGTGCTCTAAAAAATGACAAAGCAGCACTTAACTACAATGTAGCCTCCACATAGATATTCAAGTATGGTGTCTTTGTCACAGCATCACAGATTTTTTTTTTTAGGATTGGAAGGGATCTAAAAAGATCATCTAGTCCAACTTCCCTGCCAGAGCAGGTCTACCTAGATCAAGTCACACAAGAACTCATCCAGGTAGGTCTTGAATCTCACCAGAGGAGACTCCACAACCCATCTGGGCGGCCTGTTCCAGTGCTCCATCACCCTCACAATGAAGAGCCTCTTATGCTCTAACTTGTACCCATTGCCCCTTGTCCTGTCATTGGATATCACTGAGAAGAGCCTGGCTCCGTCCTCTTGATGTATTTGTAAATATTATGAGGTCACTCCTCAGTCTCCTTCAATCTAAAGAGCCCTAGCTCCCTCAGCCTTTCATCATAAGGGAGATGCTCACTCTTTTCATCATTTTGGTGGCCCTGCACTGAATTCTTTCCAGCAGCAACCTGTCCTTGAACTGAGGGGCCTAGATCTGGACACAATATTCCAGATGCAGTCTCATGAGGGCAGAGTAGAAGGGGAGGATTTACAAAACTCATTTGGCTCAAAGATGGCTCTGTAAAATATCTTTAAAAAATTAAGAAAGCACTTGCACCAGAAAAATTGCTTTCGAAAATTCTCTGCACTTGGTTTTAAAGAGTTGGGCTGTCTGCTCAACCTTTGCCCTACTACTGAAAACATTGTAGTATGACCCAACTCTCCTGCATTCCTCTAAATCCCAGTCAGTCCATATTTGATGGCCATAATCAGTGTGCTTTTAATTACTTTATCTTTGATTAATTTAACTCTCTTCTAACTTTTCTCAAATTCTTATATCTCTTTTAAACAACAGTACTCTAATCCTGTATGGATCCACATTCTGGGTTGATTTAATCTTTACATTGCAATTAGAAAGAATGCAATGCTACTGAATGTTAAACACTTTAATATTTTGCTTTTCAGGGAGTACTTGGGGCATTATTTTCCCAACTGATCTACTGCTTTTGATATCATTCCCACATTTTCCCTCCAGGATGTACCTAGAATTTCCCACATGGCAGCACTTGAAATGTTTTCACTTAGAGCTCTAAAAGAGAGGTTCTCAGCCACTATCATAGTTAAATTTTCAAGTAGTGATCTAGGTCTCTTAGAACTTACTTTGAAGGGGCTGATAGACTTAAATAGCTCACAGTATAAACCAAATGAGACCCTCTAGACATTTTTTGAAGACAAACTATTATCATCTTAGATAAACCCACAGTTTGTAGCTCTTAGCAGAATACCTCCAGAATAAAGCTTTAAAATAATTTAGACTATTGTAACTAAAATTCAGCTTCTGAAAGACTATTGCAATTCTTGCAATATTCCCCTTAGTAGCATTTTTCTATTTTAAACATCTGTTAAAAATCAGTAGCATTAGCTTAATAGGATAATCTGTCTGGGCTCTTTTGAAATTAATCAAACAAATTAGCATTATGGACTTTTAACAGAGACTGAAAAGAGCTGATTAGAATACCACACATTAAAGCAATGGGCACATCTGTACCAGGCCTCAGAATTTGCAGCAGATAGGCTTCAGTGGTGCAAAGCACATTTAGGGTCACACAGTTGCCATGTATTTGTAAAGTGATAAAGGAAGCTCCTATTCCATCAACTGAAATACTCTTCAAATAAAATAGTTGCCAAAATAAATGCATTTCCTCCCTTCCTGTACCTTCTTCTGTCAGTGAGGAAGTCAAATAATTGCATAATGACAAATGACTGTGACACATTGTTCTCAGACATTCATAATGGCTAAGTGCCATATCATATAATACTGTGATGTGCTGCAATATGATTCAGTCAATGGAACAAAACAGCAGGACACTGTTAGTTCAATTCAGTTACAGAGAATATCTACCTGACACATTAATTCTTGATTTAAAATAAAAAGAAATATATTAGAGCTATACTCAATGACTGCTTAGTAATCCAAGTTCTCAAATCATAAAGCTTCACATTTGGTGTATAATAGGTACATGGTGACAAGAAAGTTTAAAATGTCATCAGGTTCAATATGTATTGGCATTCAAAATTCTGGTTTGCCTGCAAATATCAGCCAAATGTGAAATGCAGAAGGAAAACCTCTTGTGAAATTTCCAAGTCTTCAAGTATAATAATAGGTTGAAATGCTGTGTGGAAAGAGTTTTTCCTACTTCACATGTGCGATTCCTTTGACTCTTGGCTTTTCTCATAATAAAAAAAATAAAGAAAAATAAAGATAAAAACGATGAGAAGCAGAGGTCATTGATTTATGCTTAAAATGTTTTATTGTGAATAAAATAAAAATGTAGAAATAGCACAAAAATTAAACTCAGTGAAAATTCAACTTTATTTATTTACTACTCTCCTCTCTAGTTTTTATTTCTATTTGCATTGCTATTTCTGTTTTGA